>CAUYUJ010008968.1:0-10000 GCA_963575745.1 Prorocentrum cordatum
GAGCTGGACACCGTCCAGCAGCAGCTCGAGGATGCGAAGGCCCGCGGGCTCTCGCTGGGAGCGCAGGGCGGTGCGGGCGAGGCGAAGGCGGCGGCACCGTCTGTGTCGCTCGCCCAGCCCATGCAGCAGGCGCTCGACGCCTTCGTCGGAGCGCTCCCCGAGGGGGAGGCGGGCGAAGGTTTGCGCAAGGCCTTCGACACGATGCGCGAGACCTTGGAGGCAGCAGTGGCAGCGGCGGAGGCGAAGGAGCCGTCGGCAGCGGCTGCCGCTCCCGCCGCTGGCGGCCCAGCCCCAGTCGGCCCAGCCCCCGCTGGGGGCGGCCAGGCGAGGGCGAGGCGTGAGAAACGTGCAGATGGGGAGAATGCAGCCTTTGCTGAGGGTCGTCGCGCAGCTCGTTCTGATGCTGCTCGTGGCCGAGGCAGTGGAGGCCCCCCAACGGACATCGAGATCGACGAGGGCCAGCAGGACGCGCACATGGAGGGAGCCGACAATGCCCTCGCTCGAGTGGGAGACGGGCTACGGTCGGAGTTCCATGGAGATGAACGCGCTTAGCAGTGCGTCACATCCGTGCTGGACAAAGTCAAAGAGCAGATGGAGAAGGAGAGAGAGGAGGCTGGCAAGAGGGACAACCGCAGCAGGTCACCGACACGCTCGTGTGGTTCCTGACGGCCTGAGTTGGGATTTTGTCTCAGCTAATGTCACAAGCTGGCCACGGTGCCAGTCGTTTCTAGAGGCGGAATGTCAGTCGAAAGTTTGTTTCCTTCAAGAGACAAAGGTCAAGGTAGGCGATGCCGCTCAGGCTTCGAACACCTTGGCCAAAGTAGGATGGAATGTTCGTTTTGGAACCTGTGATGTGACCCAGTCTGAAGGTTTATCAGCAGGGGTTGGTTTGGCCGTCCGCAAGGGGGTAGGCATGGGCAGCAATCCCTTGGAGCCTCGACCTCATTCCAGGGCCGTCTTGGCTTGGGTCGGGGGCTGCGTCGCGGGAGGTTTTAACGTTGCCAGTGTTTACCTCCCGAGCGGGGGCGGTGTAGGGGCCGAGGGCCGCCGCATTCTTTTCCAGGTTGGGGAGTTTCTGTTCTCCATGGGAAAGCCGTTCGTCATTGGCGGCGACTTCAACGCTCTGGAATCTGAGGTGAGGGACACTGGGTTGCTTGAGAAAATTGACGGGGTCATAATTCTGACTGGCAAGCCTACGTGCAGAGTGGGCAAGGAATGGCGCGAGATAGACTTCTTCATTGTGTCGGCGAGCTTAGTGCCCTGCGTTTGGCGCTGCGATCGATTGGAAGGGTCTGAATTGTCTACCCATTACCCCATCAGAATGTCGATCAGGACTTGTACTCACCTTGGCCAGATCAGATGTTTGTGGACGCCCAAGAGGTTCCCTGATCTTCCGATCGGTCCTGCGCCTGCCCCGCCAGCTTGGTGGGAAGGCATTCAGATTCAGGTTGAGCAGCTGGTCCGAGAACCAGCAGTCACGCAAGCTCAGGTCTCGCAGGCTTATGCATCCTTTTGCCAGGCAGCTGAGCTAGAGCTCGCGGATATGTACCAGTTGGAGCTGTCGGGCTCCAAGGGGAACTTTTTCGGCAGAGGCGACAAGTTTAAGTTCGTGCATAAACCGGCCATTGTCAAGGTTGGCGGGCCACATCCCCTTGGGTCTCCAGTGTCTAGGGCGATGCGCAAGTTCCACGCGCGCCTAGAAGAGTTGGGGCACCTCAAGCGTAAGGGATACGTCGACGACGATTTGCAGGTCTGTGAAATGAACCGAGAACTTCAGAAGGCTCCTGAGCTGCTCTGGCACTCTTCTGGCTGGCGGAAGTGGCGTGCTGGGCATTTCAGGTTCAGGGGCTATGGGGCGGCCTCGATCAGGGACGCCTTGTTTGAGTTGAGCAAGCTGATCCAGTCCGAGGAGGCTTCTTGGGTTAGGCATCGTCAAAAGAGGTGGAGATCTCGGGCTTCAGAGGCGGTGTCAAACGGGGGGAGGATGGCTCACAGGTGGGTGAAGGTCCCGAACGAGTGGATCCCAGATGAGCCAGGCCCCGATGGAACCCCAGGAGGCGCGATGGACCAGATTGAGGCACTCGAAAGTGAATGGAAGGGTATTTGGAGGTACGGTGACTTGAAGGAGCCCGAGGCCCTACTTTTGCAGTCCTTACCCATGGATGACCCTCCAGAGCCACCTGAGCCTCAGGAATTACGTCGAGTTCTTGGGAAGTTTAAGAGTCGGACGGCGGTGGGGGCCTGCAGGTGGCCGCCATCACTTTTGAAGTCCTTGTGTGATGACGGGCTTCGTGTATTTGGACTCCTGCTGCACAGGTGGGAGGAGTTCGTGTGTCTTCCTGAGCAGATCATGCTGCTCATCCTCCCCTTCCTCCAGAAACCAGAAGGTGGGCGGCGACCGATAGGTATTTTGCCCACACCTGTTCGTGTTCTTGGGAGGTTGCGTCATCGGGAGGCGGAGAGATGGGGGGAGGTGAACCACAAGGAGTACATGTACGGGGGGAAGGGACGGAGCTGTGAGATGGCGGTGTGGAGGCAAGCGATTAACAACGAGGCGGCTATCGCCAGCAAGTTTTTCAGTGCCTGCACGTTGATTGACCTTGAGAAGGCTTACGAGAGAGTGACGCACCAGCTCCTGCTTCGTTCGTGTCATCGGCATGGCTTTAGCATCAGGCGCATTCGAGTGCTCCTCTTAGTATACGGTGGGCCTCGCAGCATTAAGGTTGGCGAGGCCCTGTCCCTCCCTTTCACAGTCAACAGCAGCGTAGTCGCGGGGTGCTCTTTCGCGACGACGCTGTTGAAGATAGTCCTCAAGGATGTGTGCGACGATTTTATGGCTAGATGGCCCCGTCTTGGGCTGGCGCTCATGGTTGACGATTCCACCCTTCAAGCATTGGGGTCCGAGCCATACGTGAAGAAATCACTGGTGTCGGGGACGTTGCAGTTCTGTCGGGGCTTGGAGGCCTTGGAGATGAAGGTTTCCAGGAAGAAATGCATTTTGGTGGCATCGGACATCAAAGTGGACAGATCTCTGCAGCATAGTTTGAGAGAGTTCAGTTTCAAGTATGTGCCCGCGGCCAAGAACTTGGGCATAGACTTTAAGTTGGCCTTCAACAAGGGCAGGCAGGTGACGAACAAACGAATCACCACTGTTCGTGGACGAGTGCGACGATATCGAGCGTTCCGATTCTCGAAGAAACCGATTCAGCAGGTCTTCAGAGGTGGGGGAACGCCAGCTGCGATGTACGGGGTGGGGGTGGTGGGGGTGTCCAACGCCTCACTCCAGAAGCAGCGGGCCACGACGGCCGCTGCCCTTTTCGGCCCAGCCAAAGGAAGGTGCAGGGCTGTGCAGTTTTTACTTGCAGAGGTGCCGCAGGTTGACCCGTCGTTCCTGGCGAACGCCTTGCCACTCATGATGTGGTGCAAGGCTATTTTTTTGCCGTGGGCTTCAGAGGCGCAGATGCAGACGGCCTTTGACAAGGCCAAGAAAGAAGCTGCGAGAGGCTGGAGTGGAGTCATCGGCCCCGCTGGGGCGGTGGTACAGACTCTGATTAGGTTGGGTTGGACTGGGACCTCCTGGTGCAGTTGGGTTACTTCGTCGGGGCTTCGTCTGGACTTGCGTGAGTTGGGTCCTCGTACGATCAAGGCCCTCGTAGACGACACCACGGAGCAGCTCAGTTTAAAGAAGGTTAGCGAGTTTTCCGACCTGTCTTGGGAGCCTTTCCTGGACCCGATCAGAGGTGTGATTGCCGAGCTGAGAAAGAGAGGGGACCATCTTGGGATCAGCCTTCTTATCGCTCAGGTTTCTGGAGGCCTCTGGACGCAGAAAGACCTGTTCAGGCAGCGCTACACTTTGGACCCGCTCTGCAGGTGGTGCAAGGCCCGTGAAGGGTCCGTGCATCACAGGTTATGGGGCTGCGATGGCTCCTGGTTTTTACGGCGTGATCTTGACCCAGGGGGTAATTTGCTGAAGCAGGGGATCAACGCCCAGGTAGATCTTAGATGGACGCGAGCGTTGGTGCCCAGTGACCGCGAGTCCATCCCGAAGATTTTGCACGGAGCTGATTTCAAGTGGGCCCATCCTCCTCACCGTGATGGAACCCTGGGGCCATATGTCTGTGTCGATGGTTCTGGATATGACAATGACTACAGATGGTTGGTCCGAGCAGGATGGGCAGTAGTATCCGTTTCTTCTACGCTGGAGGTGGAGGCCATAGCGTATGGCCCGTCGCCGCTTCCAGTTCAGGACGTTCCAAGTTCAGAGCTCTACGCCTTTTTTCTGGCCCTGTCGCTCATGGGCCCAACGATCACGATTTGCACGGATTGTCAGATGGTCGTCGACGGGTGGGAGGCTGGGGAGGCAGGCACTACTCATCCAAACAAGGCGTATACGGAACTCTAGAGGCAGATTTGGAGGAGAGTCGAGGATGTTGGGAGAGAGAACGTCCAGGTTGTCAAGATAGTCGCGCACCAGTCGCGGCGTGCGGCATTCAACCATGGAGTACCGCCTCATTTTTTCCATGGGAACAGGCTCGCCGACGAGTGGGCCAAGACGGGTGCCAAGGCGCACCCGATGAATTTCCACGTCCGAGACAGGATAAAGTTCCATCATGATCAAGTGACCCTGTTGGCCAGGTACCTGACTGAGGTGTTGAAGTATGTGCACAGGTTAGGGTACCCCGACGTTGAGGCCATCAAGGAGCGTAGGCAGCGGACCCTTGTTAATTCAGAGGCCCCCCTGCTTGAAATAGTTCCAGACGATAAGGGTCACAAAATATCACAGGTTCCAGGTGGGTGGGGCTGCTGTGTCTGTGGGATCGGGCGGAGTTCGCGCTCTCGGCTGGTGCAGCTGCCGTGCCCTGGGGTCCCCGTGGTCTTCCTGAAAGCTCACACCACCCACCGCCTCTGGGCCAATGGGCCAGTCTTGTGGTGCTCGGCGTGCGGGGTGTACGCCCAGCAGCAGGTCAAAGATCTTGCTGAGAGGTGTGCTTCTCGCGCCGTTGGCGAATGGAAGAAGAGGTCACTGCGCCTCTTGAAGCAGGGCAAGAACCCGTCCGCGCCGAAGGCGGAGGCGGTCGTGCCCGTGCCTCTCCATCGGTGAGGTTTGGTTTATAGTGCGGGCATCTTGTTTCCACGGGATGCGTCGCTTGGCAGCGCAGAGCGCAGAGGAGGAGGAGGAGGAGGAGGAGGAGGAGGAGGAGGAGGAGGAGGAGGAGGAGGTGGAGGAGGGGGAGGAGGAGGAGGAGGAGGAGGAGGAGGAGGAGGGAGGAGGAGGAGGAGGAGGGTGAGGTGAGGGTGAGGGGGAGGGGAGGGGGAGGGGGGGGGAGGGGGAGGGGAGAGGGGGGAGGAGGAGGAGGAGGAGGAGGAGGAGGAGGAGGAGGAGGAGGAGGAGGAGGAGGAGTTGCAGGTGTGTGGGCGGCCGTTCTCTCACTTCCTCCCCTCTAGAACGGGGCCGTCTACGTGTAGCCGTCGCGCCCCGGGGCGCGGGGCTGGCGCGCGGGCGTCTGGGTGACGCGAGGAGTGTCACCACGCACCAAACCTCCCCAACCCAATCCGAAGGTCCCAATTTGCCCTCCATTTCCAGTGTGGTGGGTCGGGGAACATTGAAAAAACACACATGGAACCCGTACCTTCCCAATCCGAAATTTGTGTCTTCGGGTTGGGTTGGTGTGGTCTGGTAGGTAGTCAGGGTGGGAGCAATCAGGCTGAGGGAGCAATCGGGCTGAGGGAAGGGAAGCGGCCGGGGAGTAGCAGGAGCGTTTTGCCTTCCTATGCCGCCGGGCTTCGCCAGGCGTCTCGCTACCTTCGTTCACCATTTTTTTTTTGCTCTCCCGCTTCTCCCTCTCTGTCCCATATTCCCTTCCTCTCTGTGCATCTCTCTGCCTCTGTCTGACTCTCTCCTCTCGCTTCACCAGCCTCTCTCCGTGTCGTCAACGTGGCTTTCGCTACACTCGGATCGTGGTCGGGGCGTCGCCGCATCGGGGAGAAATGCGCGCCCATCCTTTGCCGCCGGGCTTTGTCCATCTCTTCCTTGACCGACCCCCGCTGAGTGCCGGTGCTCCCTTTCCCTGCCGCCGCCACGCCTCCAGGACGAGTACAATGCCGCCTGCCCGTCCTCCTCCGCGGCCGCCGACTTCTCGAACGCCATGTCTGACGCGGAGAACACCATGAAGGAGGGGAGCGGCGTGTTTCCTCCTCCTCCTCCTCCTCCTCCTCCTCATGTTCGTCCTCCTGCTCCTCTTTCACCTCGGAGAGCTTCTGGGGGTTGGCACGATATGCTACCCTGGCCCCCTGCCTCATGTCTCGAACCTTCTTCCCCCACCCCTCCTGCCTCCCCCCCACTCTTTCCTCCTGCTTCCTGCCTTCCCCCCCTCCTCCCTTCAATTGATGCAGCGACATGGTGTTGGGAAGGCCTGACGGCCGGTGCCGCCGACCCTGAAGGGGGACGACCGCGAAGATGCTGACGCTCTGGAACCCTTCTTGGGGCTCGCTCGGGAGCCTCCTGGGCTCTGTTTGGGGGCCTCTTGGGGGACCTCTTGGGAAGCTCCGGATCGGATCTGAGGCCTCATGGAGGCACGTGAGGAAATACGCAGCACCCCGCAACAGCAGATACGAGTGATGAGGGTGCTTCTGGGGGAGGGGGCTCGGGAGAAGGGGGGGTTGGTGGTGGTCCCCTCGTCCACAGGGGAGAGGCGGGGGGAGGGGTCCCGAGTTCGCTGTCCACGGGGAGACCGCCCCCCTGTCCCCCTTGTCCACAGGGGGGAGGTCACGACCCCCGGACTCACCCTGGGACCCCCCCCCCGGACTCCTCCAGCGAACCCTCCTGGGACGCCTCTCGGGAGCCCCCCCGCGATCCAGCCCCCCTGGCAGGGAAGGGACCAAAGGGAATGGGCTTCCCTCCGAGTTAATTACGACGTTGTTTGATTGTTGTTTGGCTGGATCGCTTGAGGAGCGTCCAGGGAAAGGGCGTGAGCGACGACGGCGACGACGACGACGACTCAAACGGAAAAACGTTTCACACACGCCGACAGGGTCGGCGGATTCCAGATACCGCGCAATTGAGCAGACAGATGGTGCGGCGACGGGCTGCCCAGATAGTGTAAGACACAGCGTCGGTACTCCTCCCGCTCGTAATTCTTGGTGCTAGTGATGTCAAAGGGTTTTGTTTTGTTTGGGCCTCCAGGGTATGTAGTACACCTCTGAACTTGGGATGACGGAAAGAGAGAGAGGTACGAGTGATGGCGTTGTAGGTGGGGCGAAGCCCTATAGGGATGAGTGCAGAGGAGGGGCGTAGCCCATGCGCATCCTGGCGTTGACACGCGCGCCCGGCCCCAAGACGGCTTAGGACGCGCTCAAGATGGCCTCAGGTATTCTCAAGACGGCCTTGAAGCGATCCAAGACGGCTCAAAGAATGTCCCAGGGCGCTCCAAGAGAGAACAAGACCGCTCAGGAAGAGCGTTCCAAGATGGCCTAAGATGGCCTCAAGACGGTCCCACACGGCCCCAAGCAAGACGGCCCCAGAGGCCCTTCAGAGTACCCCACAGAGGGCCTGAGGAGGTAAACAACATTGATATTTCCAATGATTTTCGACGGTTCTTGGGGAATTCGCCTTTTCTGGCTTCCGACGGCCCAAGACGGCCCAAGAGGCCCCAAATATCGTCCCAAGACCGCTTGGGAGGCGCTCAAGATGGCCATATATGGTCTAGGGTCTGGGCCCCCCCCTCCCCTTTCCCCCCCAATGGGTGTGCCATCAGGCCCCCCCCACCCTCTCCCCCGATGGGTCCCTCCCCCCCCTGTGGATGTAGTGTGGGTGTGGTGTGTTGCTGTGGGTGTGTGCGGGGTGGCGCCATGGTCCTCCTCCCCCCCCCCTCCCACCCAGTGGGTGCGGTGTGGGTGTGGCGTGTGGCTGTGATTGGCGTCATGTTGACAGCTCCAGTGCTCGACGTCGTCGCCGCCGCCGCTGGTGGTGCCGTCGACGTTGTCGTCGTTGTCGTCGTCGTCGTTGTCGTCGTCGTCGTTGTCGTTGTCGGTGTCGTCGTCGGCGTCGTCGTCGTCGTCGTCGTCGTCGTCGTCGTCGTCGTCGTCGTCGTCGTCGTCCCCCCCCCATCCCATGTGGGGCGGGAGGGGGGGGGCTTGTGAAACCCTGGGGCCCATCCCATCTGGGGGGGGGAAAGGGGGGGTCTTTTGAACCCTGGACCCGGGATCATATATACCCCCAAGACGGCCCCAGAGAGGTCCAAGACGGCTCCAAGACGGTCCCAGAGCGCTCCAAGAGATAACAAGACCGCTAAGGAAGAGCGTTCCAAGATGGCCTAAGATGGCCTCGTAGACGGTCCCTGAGGATCCCGAGACGGGCCCAGAGACCTTTACGAGGACTCCCGAGAGTGCCTCAGGACGACCACAGAAAGCCGCAAGAAGCTTTCAGAGAGGCCCAAGAAGGCCCCGAGTGGCCCCCACGAGTCCCAAGAGTGCTGTCGGAGGCCCCCAAGTAGGCCGAAGAGAACCCCAAGAGGGCCACAAGACCGGCCAAGCTTCTCGAGACGGCCCAAGAGGTCCCCAGAACGGCCCAAGAGAGCGCCAAGACACCCATAAGAGCTGCCAGAGGACCCCCCTCCCGGACGGTCCAATGACGGACGCAGCTTTGACTCAAAGGCTCCCGAGAGCACCAGGTGACCAGAAAGCCCTTTGCACACAAGTCGGTGACGTAAATATTTTTGAACGCCCGGGGTCCCAAGAGCGAGCAGTGGGCCAGAAAGTTCCGAATGCCCAGGCTCCTAAGAGCCAACGGTGACGTGAGCAGCTCTTAACGCTCAAGCTCCCATAGCGAACGGTTATTAAAGCAGTTCTTAACTCCAAGGCTCCCAAGAGTCTGTGGTGACGTACACAACTCTTCACACCAAGGCTCCCAAGAGCGATCAGTGACGTAACAAGCTCTTCACGTCAAGGCTCTTCAGAGCGAGCGATGACGGAACAGCCCTTAACGTCTAAGCTCCCAAGAGCGAATGTTTACGTACACAACTCTTCACACCAAGGCTCCCAAGAAAGCTCCTAACGCCAAGGCCCCCAAGAGCGAGCGGTGCCCTGAGTCATCTCGGGCGGGTTCCCGACGCGTTCTTTCCGGTCCCGTGCCGGCCCAGGTTCCAGGCTCTTCTTTTGGGGGTTTGTTGCAGAGGTCTCTGGCACATCTCAAGAAGACATTCGGCCAGACTCGTTCAGCTGGTGCTCTATCGCGGCTGGCTGGCCGCTTCGACCTCCGACCACTACCGTAGTAGCGCCTGCGTTGCCAGGGCTCAAATTTCATGCCGTGTTGGAGTCCTCACGCTCAGAGCCTTGGCCGTCTTTCGGTCTACCATCAGAACCTTCCATCTAGGCTGGTGGCTCCTGGAACGCACACGGACGGCCTCTTGCGGGCAGGAGTACACCACCATCGAGGGGGTCAGCAACTTGCTGAGCGGTGGGGCCAGCAGCATTTTCAGCTCCATCACGTCGTACTTCCAGAAGGTCCACCGCCGTGGCAGACTGCCGCGATCGTGCTGTTGGACTTTGCAGTCCACCGAACGTGCCGCGCACGCCCCAATTCCAGGCGGAGGATCGCTACCATACGATACGAGCGCTTGTAACGAGCATGAGATTTGTGCAACTGCCACCCCTTGTCCCCCCTGTCTTTCCTAAGGTGGGACTGGGGCGAAGGGGGGGGGGCGGGAGGGGGGGGGCGGCCTCGAGTTCCCCTGTACACAGGGGGGACCATCCCCAGAGAGGGGGGTCACGACCCCCTGGGATCCACCCCGGCGGGGGAGGGATCAAAGGGAAGGGGCTTCCCTTCGACTCAATTTCGACTTTGTTCGATTTCCGTTTGGCGGGATCGCTTGGGGAGGAGGGCCCAGGGGCAGGGGGCGAATGGCGATGGCGACGACGACTCAAACGGAACGGGGAGCGGCGACGGCGACGGCGACGACGACGACTCAAACGGACAAACGTTTCACACACGCCGATCGGCGGA
>CAUYUJ010008968.1:15000-37001 GCA_963575745.1 Prorocentrum cordatum
CGTTCGCTCACATGTGGGGGGCGCTGGCTGGGGACATGGCCCCCGCAGCCTCCCAGCCCACCCTGGGTGGGCGAGGGGCCGCAGCCGTTCCCACCGGACCAGACGAGCGCGAGGAGGGCACGACGAGGCCAAAGAGCGCTCAAGTCGGAGGAGGAGCAGGCACCCATGCCCACTGCCCTTCCCTCGTTTCCCCCCTCTCGGGCCTCCTGGGGGGCCCTCGTCGCCACCGCTGGACTCGCCTTGAAATTCTGCTCAGAACGCACCCTGGGAGAGGTCCGGGAGTAGCCGTATCGGTGCCTCTTGGTTTCCCCAGAGAGCGCTCAAGCTGTCATTGTGCAGTCTGCTGCTCTGCCCAGCCCTGGGTCGGGGCCTCGGCGGCTGCGGAGCGCGCCAGAAGTGCATGCCTGCACGCACGGTTGGTCTTCGGCAAAGCCTGCGACTGCTCGCAATCGTGCGTTACACGACGTGGCAGCGACGCGAGTCTCAAGCGTGGCCCCGCGCGGCGCCAGGTCTGCGTGACCCAGTGCGGCGTCGAGTTCGACACCGACAACAGCGGCAACTACAGCGGGGCTCCGGGCAGCTGAAAGAGCGAGCGCTGGGCACGGGCAGCGTGACCTGGCCGAGCCCTGGCAGACCGGCCCCCTCCGCGCCGAGCCCCTCGCCTCGCCCCAGGGCGTGGGCAGGCGGCTCGAAGGAAACCCGAGTGTGAAGGGGCACGGAAGGGGCTCGTCATGGAAGGGGTTCGTTAGGCTGGTCCAGAGGGGAGGGGAGGAAAGGAGCGAAGAGGGGGAGGGGGGAGGGGCAGAGGGTAGAGGGGAGGTAAAGGGCGGGGGAGGTTGGGGAGAGGTCGAGGGCAGGAGAGGGGAATGCTGTGAGAGGAAAGGAGGGGGGGCATGTGAGGGGAATGGACGAGAGGGAGAGGATGGGATGATGATGATGATGATGATGATGATGATGATGATGATGATGATGATGATGATGATGATGATGATGATGATGATGCCGATGATGATGCTGATGAGGGTGACGATGATGCTTGTGATGACGATGGTAATGATGATGCTGCTGCTGATGCTGATGAGGGTGATGATGATGCTTGTGATGATGACGGGAATGATGATGCTGCTGCTGCTGCTGCTGATGATGATGATGATGATGATGATGATGATCAGTTGATGATTGATGAGGGTGATAATGATGATTATGAGGAAAATGATGATGAGCAGGAGGAGGAGGAGGAGCAGGAAGATGATGATGAGAAGGGCCAGGATGAGGATGAGGCTGAGGATGATGAGGAGGAGGATGGTGGTGGTGGTTTCGATGATGATGATGATGATGATGATGATGATGATGATGATGATGATGATGATGATGATGATGATGACTGGTGATCATGATCATGATCATGACGATGACGATGATGATGCTGATGATGATGATGCTGATGATGATGATGAATATGATGACGATGACGACGACGACGAGCAGGATGATGATCACGACGACGATGACGATGACGATGACGATGACGGTAACGATGATGATGCTGATGATGATGATGGTGATGATGATGATGACGATGAGCAGAAGGAGACGGAGCAGGAAGAGGATGATGAGGATGGTCAGGATGCGGATAAGGATGAGGTGGATGAGGAGGAGGATGGTGGTGGTGGTTTTGCTGATGATGACGATGAGCAGGAGGAGGAGGAGGAGCAGGAAGACGATGATGAGAAGGGTCGGGATGCGGATAAGGATGAGGTGGATGAGGAGGATGATGGTGGTAGTTTTGACGATGATGATGACGGCTGATGATCAGGATCATGATCATGACGATTATGACGATGCCGACGACGATGAGGATGAAGATGACAACGCCGTTGATGACGATGACGATGATGATGATGATGATGATGAGGATGGTCATAATGATGATGGTGATGACGATGCTGATGATGATGATGATGATGCTGATGCTGATGGTGGTGGTGATGATGATGATGGTGATGACGATGGTTTTGACGATGACGATTACGATGCTGCTGCCGATGATGATGATACTGATGACGCTGACGATACTGATGATGATGATGCTGATGATGATGATGATGATAATGATGGTGATGATGATGCTGCTGCTACTGCTGATGATGATGATGGCTATGATGATGATGATGATGGTGGTGGTGGTCGTGGTGGTAGTGGTGGTGATGGTGGTGGTGGTGGTGATGATGATGATGATGATGATGGGGGTGGTGGTGGTGGGTATGATGATGATGATGATGACGATGACGATGATGATGATGATGATGATGATGATGATGATGCTGATGATGATGATGATGATGATGATGATGATGATGATGATGATGATGATGATGATGATGATGATGATGATGATGATTCCTCTCGCTTTGTGGGGTGCACGTGCAGTCACGTCGTTGCGGGGCCTGGTGGGAGCCTTTTTGGGGCCTCTTGGAAGCCTCTTGAGCGTGTATTGGGGCCTCCTCGGAGCTTGTTTGGTGCCTCTTGGGGCCCTTGAGAGCGTCTCGGGCCTTCTCAGGGCGCTCTTGCGCCGTGTGGCCCCTTCGGAGGCCGTTCTGTGGGCCTTTCGCGGCCGCCGTGGGGCTCTCTTGGGGTCCCCTGGAGGCGTCTTGGGGGCCTCTTGGACCTTTTTTGGGGCCTCTTTGGGCTATTTTGGGGTTCGCTTGGGCCGTCTTGGGGCCCTCTCGGGGGTTTCTTGGGCCGTCTTAGTGCCATCTTGGAGGCTGCTTGGGCCGTCAGTGGCCTCTGAGAGACGAACGAGGCGAGAGCGCTAACATCTTTCAAAAACCATAGGAACATCAGTGTTTTTGGCTCCTGGGAGCGGTCGTGTGGGTCCTCTTGGGGCTCTCTTGGGCCCATCTTGGGCCATCGTGGGGCCGTCTTGGCCCGTACTGAAGGCACCTTGAGCCCTCTTAACGCCCTGTGGACCCCAAGAGGCCCCAGGGCCCGAAATCATCGATTTCCCATCGGTTTTTGTGGGTTTTGAGGCCTAAAAGGGGTCCGCTATCTTTGTGTCGACGGATGTGGCGCGACGCCAGGGGGGGGGTTAGGGGGGGTACATTATAGTGTATGTGGCGATTCTGCATTGGATCCACGTCCGGAGGTGACGTGCTGAGCGGCAGAGTTTTCCGGCGAACGCCTTAATGCAAACGTATCCAACGTATCCGATCATTGCATAATTCCTACATATTATAATGCGCTACATTATATTGCTTCCCCCCCTAACCCCCCTAGGCGCCGCGCCGCATCCATCGACCCAAAGATGGTGGAACCCTTCTGGGCTTCAATTATCCCAACCATATGCAGTTGTGGGTACCGCAATTGTAAATATATTCTTCGGTGAAGCTCCCTTTGGGGCCACGAAGCGCTTCACCGGGTGGGGGGGGACGCATGCGGACGGTCCCACTGGGGCCGTCGGTGGAGCTCCCTATGGGGCCACGAAACGCTGTATTGGATGGGTGATGATGCCAAGTTGGGCTTCCGGAGCGCATGCGGAGGGTCCCACTGGGGGCTTCGGTGGAGCTCCCTTTGGGGCCACGAAGCGCTGTACTGGGTGGGTGAAAATGCCACTTGGTTGTGCGGGACGCACGCGGACGGTCCCACTGGGGCCGTCGGTGGAGCACGAAGTGCTGTACTGGGTGGGTGAAAATGCCAACTTGGGTGTGTGCGACGCATGCGGACGGTCCCACTGGGGGCTTCGGTGGAGCTCCCTATTGGGGCCACGAAGCGCTGTATTGGGTGGGTGAAAATGCCAAATTGGGCTTCAGGGCGCATGCGGGAGGTCCCACTGGCGGCTTTGGTGGAGCTCCCTATGAGGCCACGCAACGTTGTATTGGGTGGGTGAACATGACAAACTGGGTGTGTGCGGGACGCATGCGGACGGTCCCATTGGCCACGAAACGCTGTATTGGGTGTGGCGGACGCATGTGGCCACCCCTACTGGGGCCTCCGATGGAGCTCCCTATGGGTGCCACGAAACGCTGGAGCTCCTTATGGGGCCACGAAGCGCCACCCCCGCTGGGGCCTTGGGTGGGATTCCCTATGAGGCCACGAAGCGCTGTACTGGGTGTGGCGGACGCATGTGGCCACCCCAATTGTGGCCTTGGCTGGAACTCCCTAGGGCCACGAATCGCTGTACTGGGTGTGGCGGACGCATGTGGCCACTGGGGCCTTGGGTGGAGCTCCCTATGGGGCCACGAAGCGCTGTACTGGGTGTGGCGGACGCATGTGGCCACCCCCACTGGGCCGTTAGGTCGAGCTCCCTATGGGGCCACGAAACGTTGTGCTGTGTGTGGCGGACGCATGTGGCCACCCTCACTGGGGCCTCGGGTGGAGCTCCCTATTGGGCCACGCAACGCTGTACTGGGTGTGGCGGACGCATGTAGCCACCCCCGCTGGGGCCGTTAGGTGGAGCTCCCTATGGGGCCACGACGTGCCGTATTGGGTGTGGCGGACGCATGTGGCCACCCCCATTGTGGCCTTGGCTGGAACTCCCTAGGGCCACGAATCGCTGTACTGGGTGTGGCGGACGCATGTGGTACCCCCACTGGTGGGGGGGCACGGGACGAGGAGACGCGGGGACCGTTTCTTCAAAATGAGGACCCAACACCACTTGATGGTTGGAGAAACATCCCAGACCGATGGGACATCGATGATTTGGGCCCCGTGGCCCTCCCGGGGGCCCAAGAGGGTTTCAAAATGGTTCATGATGGGCTCTAGACGGCCCAAGATGGCCCCAAGAGGGCCCCCAAAGCGCCCAAGATTGCCCAAGAGGGCCCCCAAAGGAGCCCCAATAGCGCCTCCGCAAGCCCAAATCATTAATCATCCGAAGGGTTTTGAAGTATTTTCGCCTTCTCGCTTTTTTCGACTCCTGACGACCCAAGCAGCCTCCAAAATCGCCCCACGACGGCTCGCGAAACGCCCGAGAGGACCCCAAGACGGCCCCAGATGGCCCCAAGACGGCCCAAAGAGGTCTCCAAGACGGCCCAAGGGGCCCCCCGAGACGGCCCAAGAGGACCCCAATGGCCCCCAGGCGGCCGCGAGAGGTCCCCAATACGGCCTCCGCAGGGGCCAAACGGCGCAACAGCGACCAATAAGGCTCAAGACGCCCCCAAGAAGCCCAAAGAGACCCCAAAGAAGTCTCCAAGAGACTTCCGAGAACCCCCAACACGACTTGACTGTACGTACTCCGGACGTGCACCCGCGAAGCGAGAGGAATATATTGGATACGTTGCATTAGGGCTGCCGCTCCGCTGCGCGATCTGCCTCCAGCAACACGTCACTTCCGGACGTAGATTCCTTCTCGCTTCGCGGGGTGCACGTCCGGAACACGTGCAGTCCAGACGTTGTGGGGCTTGGTGGAAGCTTCTTTGGGGGCTTCTTGGGGACTCTTGGGGGCTTCTTTGGGTCCTCTTGGGGCCTCTTCGGGGCGTCTTAGTCCGTCTTGGGGCGCTCTCGCGCCGTTTTTCCCCCTAGGAGGCCGTTCTGGCCTCTCGCGGCCGCCTCGGGGCTCTCTTGGCTGCTTGGGCCGTCGTAGGCTTCTGAGAGTCGGAAAAAAGCGAGAACGCTAAAATCCTTCAAATTCTTATTGAAAAGTTGAAGAGCAATGATTCTGGCCTCTGGAGGCGCTCTTGGGGGTCCTCTTGGGGCCCTCTTGGGCCGTCTTCGGGGCTTTTTGGGCCCTCGTGGGGTCATCTTGGACTGTCTTGGGGCCGTTTTGGCTTGTATGAAGGCCATCTTGAGCCGTCTTGACGGCCTCTTAGACCCCCATGACCCCCAAGGGGCCAAAATCGTTGACATCCTGGTCGGCGGATGTGGCGTGGCCCCCTGGGGGGGTTAGGGGGAGACATAAAAATGAAACATGATATAATATGTACAAGTTATGCAATCATTGGATACATTGGATAAATTCTTCCGGTATGTCCAGGGAGCGCCGCTTTTGCTTCCTGTGTGCGCCTTGGGGCTTCCATCGGCGGTCATCGGAAGGTATCATCAGGCTTCCTCAAGCTTCTTGGAGGCCTTTCGGCTGCCGCCTGTCGCCGTTGCGCCTTCGTCCTCGTCTCGTCGTCGTCGTTGTCGTTGTCGTCGTCGTCGTCGTCGCCGCCGCGCGGTCGTCGTCGTCCTACTCCTAGGGCTCAAGGTCGAGCCCCGGGGACAACGACGACGACGGCGTTGGTGACGGCGAGGGCGACGCACTGAAGAATGGTTTGTGGTCGGACGGCTTAGCATTGAACTAGTGAGTTCCGAGGACCTTGCAGGGTGCCCGTTGAACCCGTTGGTTCCGTCGAGCCCTCTTGGGGGCGCCCGTTGAGCCGGCTGTTCCGAGGACCCGAAAGGGCGCTCGTTGAACCGCGGGTTCCTGGCATCCAGCTACGTCCCACAAGGCGTCCAAGACGGTCCAAAAACGTGCCCCCCCCAGGGGCAGTACAATTACCAGACTGCATATAGACGAAGGCCCTAAACGCAAGAGCTTCCGCGATGGTCTAGGAGATCTCTGACGCGTCCCCTGGCCCGTTCATACGGCTCCACGCCCGTCCATAGAGCCCAGGGACCCTCCGAGCGAGGCCCTGGAAGCCCATCTTGGGATTACCTGGGGCCCCATCCAGGGCCCTCTGTCTCCGCTCATCGGCGTCTCCTCACGAAACCGTCTTTGACTTGACAGTCACGTCTTCGGAATCGGCTAGAACCTGAGCGCGCGCATAGCGCGCGCGGTTCTAGTGTGTGTATATCTGCCTGTCTGTCTGTCTGTCTGTCTGTCTGTCTGTCTGTATGTATGTATGTATGTATGTATGTATGTATGTATATACATATATGTATGCATGCATGTATGTACGTACGTACGCATGTATGTATGTATGCATGCATGCATGTATGTATGTATGTATGTATGTATGCATGTCTATACGTATGTACATGTGTATGTATGCATGTAGATATGTATGTATTTATGTATGCATGTATGTTTGTGTGTATGCATACATGCATGCATGCATGCATGCATGTATGTATGTATGTATGTATGTATGTTTGTATGTATGTATGTATGTATGTATGTATGTATGTATGTGTGTATGTGTGTGTGTATGTATGAATGTATGTATGTACGTATGTGTGTATATGTGCATGTCTGCATGTAAGTCTGCATGCATACATGTATGTATGCATACATGCATGTATGCATGCATGTATGTATGTATATACGTATATATGCATGCATTCATGTATGTCGGTATGTATGCATGTATGCATGTACGTATGTATGTATGTATGTATGTATGTATGTATGTATGTATGTATGTAGGTACGTATGTATGTATGTATGTATGCATGTATGTATGTAGGTACGTATGTATGTATGTATGTATGTATGCATGCATGCATGCATGCATGCATGTATGTACGTATGTATGCATGTATGTATGTATGTATGTATGTATGCATGTATGTATGTATGTATGTATGTATGTATGTATGTATGTATTGTGTATGTGTGCATGCACACGTATGTAGACAAGTATGTAGGCATGCATGCATGTATGTATGCATGCATGCATGCATGTATGTATGTATGCATGCATGTATGTATGTGTCAATGCATGTATGTATGCATGCATGTATGTATGTATGTATATATATATATGCATGTCTGCATGTATGCATGGTTGTATGTATTTATGTATTATTACCTAACAGCGAAGACTGATAGGTTTCTAGTGGTCTAAAAAGAGCTCACAGATCACTCCACAGGGGGGTCCGGGCAGGTGTTGGGAGTTGCCGGGCGGCAGGGTGCCCGGCTCGTTTTTCGCCAACAGTCACACACTTCGTGCTCTTCGAGTTCCCAGAACTCCATTCCCAGGCTCATTCTGAATAACCGGATGCAACAGTCACACACTTCGTGCTCTTCGAGATCCCAGAACGCCATTCCCGGGCCACATTTAGAATAACCGGATGCAACAGTCACACACTTCGTGCTCTTCGAGTTCCCAGAACGCCATTCCCGGGCCACATTCTGGGGGGCCGGATGCAACAGTCACACACTTCGTGCTCTTCGAGTTCCCAGAACTCCATTCCCGGGCCACATTTTGGATGCCCGGAGCCAACTGTAGGCCACTTCGTGCTCTTCGAGTTCCCAGAACTCCATTCCCGGGCCACATTTTGAATGCCCGGAGCCAACTGTAGGCCACTTCGTGCTCTTCGAGTTCCCAGAACTCCATTCCCGGGCCACATTTTGAATGCCCGTAGCCAACTGTAGGCAACTTCGTGCTCTTCGACTTCCCAGAACTCCCATTCCTGGGCCACATTTTCAGCAGGGGCAAGAGCACGACGAGGAGGAGGACGAGCAAGACCAGGAGGACGAGGACGAGCAGGAGCAGGACGAGGAGCAGGAGGAGCAGGAGAAGAAGGACGAGCAGGAGGAGGAGGAGGACGAGCAGGAGGAGGAGGACGACCAGGAGGAGGAGGACGACCAGGAAGAGGAAGGAGGAGGAGGAGGGGAGGGGGAGGAGTACCAGGAGGAGGAGGAGGAGGAGGGGAGGAGGAGAGGAGGGGAAGAGGAGGAGGAGGAGGAGGAGGACGAGGACGAGGAGGAGGAGGAGGAGGGGGGGGGAGAGTACCAGGAGGAGGAGAACGAGGACCACCAGGAGGAGGAGGAGGAGGAGGAGGAGGAGGAGGAGGAGGAGGAGGAGGAGGAGGAGAGCACCAGGAGGAGGAGGACGAGCAAGACGAGGAGGACGAGAACGAGGACGACCAGGAAGAGGAGGAGGAGGAGGAGGAGGGGAGGGGGAGGACTACCAGGAGGAGGAGGAGGAGGAGGAGGAGGAAGAGGAGGAGGAGGACGAGGAGGAGGAGGAGGAGGAGGACGAGGAGGAGGAGGGGGGGGGAGAGCACCAGGAGGAGGAGAACGAGGACCACCAGGAGGAGGAGGAGGAGGAGGAGGAGGAGGAGAGAGCACCAGGAGGAGGAGGACGAGCAAGACGAGGAGGACGAGAACGAGGACGAGCAGGAGGAAGAGGAGGAGGAGGAGGAGGAGGAGGAGAGAGGAGGAGCAGGAGAAAGAGGAGGAGGAGGAGGCAGGCTGAGGCTGAGGCTGTGACTGCGACTGCCGTTGCCGCTGCGACTGTCATCGCGAATGCGACTACGACTGCGAGAACAGCAGAATTCGACAACTGGATTTTCATCTGAATCTTAAGGGGAATGCTTTCAGATATGCTTCTACACATCGCTGTTAAGTTGCTTTGCCGGGATATTCTTTATATATGCATGTATGAATAGATGAATGCATGCATGCATATATGTATGTGTATGGATACACATAAGCATGCATACATATATATATATATATATACATATATATATATATATGTATATTTATGTATTGGTGTATATGTCTAAATGTATATATATGTGTGTTTATATACACATACAAGTGGTCTCCAGCCCCTCCCGCCACCGTGTCTGATTTTTGGGTAAGGATGCTCGTTTGGATATCGTGGGAGGCCTCTCGGGGGGATTCTGGAAGCAGTTTTGATGCCTCTTGTTGGCTGTTTGGCCTCGTAGCCTTTCTTTGGGGCCTCCTGGGGGCCTCTTGGGGCGGAGGGCTCAAATTGTCGGTTCGTGTTCCCCCTCTTGGCCCTTTTTTGGGGCCGTCTTGTGGCCCTCTTGTGTGATCTTGGGCGCCTCTTGGGCCGTTTTGGGGCCCTCTTGCACCGTCTTGGGGTACTCTTGGGGGCCTCTTGGGCCGTTTTGGGGCGGTCTTGGGGGCCTCGGGGGCCATCTTGGGGCGTCGGAAGCCCGAAAACGCGAGAACACGACACACATAGAAAAACACAAGGAACATCAATGACTTTCGCCTCTTTAGGCCCTCTTGGGGTCCTCTTGGAGCGCTCTTGAGGCTTCTTTGGGGCCTCTTGGGCTGTCTTGGGGCCATCTTGGGCGTCTTGGAGCGCTCTTGGGCTGTCTTGGAGGCCTCTTGGACCTTCTTGGGCGCTTTCTGGGGCCCTCTTGGCCCGTCTTGGTGCCTGTCTGGCCCATGGAAAAGTCATGCGGGGCAGCCCAGGAACGCGCGGGAACGCCGGGATCATTTGAGAATTTGGACCCCCAGCCCCTAGAACACTATACTCCCCCAGTCCTGAGTGCAGAGAACAGGGAACCATCGAGGATCTGATGGTACTCCACTTTGTATCTCGATGCACTGTGACGGATACACACATGTATATATATAGTCATAGTTGTAATATCATCACACATAACTATATTCATTACATACATATGTACATATGTATGCATGTTTGCATGTATGTGTATGCATATGTGTATGTATGCATATGTATGTATGTATGTATGTATGCATGTATGCATGTATGCATGTATGCACGTATGCATGTATGCATACATGCATGCATGTATGTATGTGTGTATGTGTGTATGTGTGTATGTATGTATGTATGCATGCATGTATGTATATATGTATGTAGATATGTATGTATGTATGTATGTATGCATGTATGCATGTATGCATGTATGCACGTATGCATGTATGCATACATGCATGCATGTATGTATGTGTGTATGTGTGTATGTGTGTATGTATGTATGTATGTATGCATGCATGTATGTATATATGTTTGTAGATATGTATGTATGTATGTATGTATGTATGTATGTATGTATGTATATATGTATATATGTATGTATGTATGTATGTATGTATGTATGTATGCATGCATGCATGCATGCATGCATGTATGTATGTATGTATGCATGTATGTATGAGTGCAATAGGTTGGTTTTTCTAGTTGCTTGTTTGTTTGGTTGTTTGACTGTCTGTATGTGTATATGTATGTAGGTGTGTATCAACGTATGTACTTATGTATGTATGCTTGTATGAATATATTAGGTATGCATGCAGGCAGGCAGACATGCATGCACGTATATATGTGTGCATTTATGTATGTACGCTTGCATCTATGCATCCTGCATTTTATGTGTGTGCATGCATACACGTATTCATGCATGCATGTATGTATGTGTGCATGTGTGTATATGTGAGCACACTCGGCGCACTTGCGAACCAGAGATAATTATAGACCCAGAGAGAGAGAGAGAGAGAGAGAGAGAGCGCGAGATAGAGCGAGAGAGAGAAGGAGAGAGAGAAACAGAGAGAGAGAGAGAGAGGGAGCGAGAGAGAACCAAACAAGCTGCGAGCGAGAGAGAGGGGTATCCATAGAGAGGGAGAGATCGACAGAGAGAGATAGGGAGCGAGGCAGAGATGGTGAGATATTGATATAGAACTATAGTGAGAGGAAGAGAGAAGAGATCCCCAAGAGACCCCCAAGAGGCCCTAAAATACTTCCTCAGAGACCCCCGAGAGCCTTCCAAAGATGCCCGAGAAGCATCCCTGAGGACTGGCCCACGTCAACGTCGTCGTCGCCGCCGCCGTCGTCATCGTCGTCGTCCCCCTTCAGGGTCGCCTTCGCAATTTCTATAGTTCGCATACACGAGGGCATGTACATCTGCGTTTTAGTATGATTAGCCTTCTCTCTATATGTCTACATGTATGCATCTACTTATGCCACCATACAAATGTATCACACTGTGTCTCTCTCTCTCTCTCTCGCTCTCTCTCCCTGTCGGTTCCTCCCTTCGTGCGTGTATGAATGAAGACGCAGAGAAGTGATACGTTTTTCGCGTACTGTCGGGTCCCGTGGCTTAAAACAAATAGATATCTGGATCCAAGCGCCAGTGCTATGTAGGAACAACTTATCTATTACGAATGTATCACGTGCTGCGGGTGACCTTTGGCTCGTCAGCATTACAACACTGAAGCAAATTTAGTTCCACCAGCATCTCAGAAAAGGGCGATGGGAGTCTACTCACAACATGTTGAAATCGAAACGATTCTATTTCGAGCGTCGCATTTCTTCTTTGCCATTGCGAGCGCGAGTTTTCTTCCAGGATAACCTGTGATTGCAGTGACTTGGGCTTCGAGTAAGTCCTAGGTGGCCAGGTACGCGTGGACATGCGTTCGTTCGTGTGACTACTGAACGGCTGCAGCGGGAGCCGGGATTGGAAGGCGACGGGTACACGAGGCTTGGCTGTTTTTGGAGCAGCCTTGCAGATTAGATCTGGATCATGTTCGAACGGACAGAGTCGGAGGAAGGAGAGGCGGCATCACCACCACCAGGGAGGCCACCTCCGGCGGTGGGGGTCCACAATACCCACCCGAGCTGGGGACAGGGGATGTCTCGAGCAAGAGGGGGGGCCCACCCCGCCATGAGGACCTTTCCTGGCGCCTCGCGCTGGTGGTGGTGGTGGTGCCGCCCTTCCTGGTTCCTGCAGAGCGCCCCCGGGTCGCCAGGTTACAGGTGCGCGGGAATACGTGTACGAGCCGTCCGCCGACAAGGTCTGGGCCAGCGTCTGGGCGAAGGCCGCCGGCTCAGACCCGGGCCCTCGGCTAGCCCAACGTGTGTTTACCCCCTTCAGCCCAACCAGTAGATCATTACATCGCCTGCGAGGCATCGAGGGGCCTCGATGGACAAACACACGTTGGGGCTAACACACGTTCTCAGGATTATCGACCCTGGTGGACTGGAGGCCTGGGCCTCTTTGCCTCGCGCTGCCAGAGACTCTTCGCGCGAGAGCTTCTCTGACGCCTCTGTCGAGGCAGCCGGCGCGGCCTGCGCGTCGTGCGAGGCGTGCTCGCGGAGCTCGTGCGCGAGTGCCGACGGCCTCTGGGGCACGTGTGGCGCGTCTGCCCTCTTTGGGCGGCGAGGTCTCGACCTGTACGTGTCCGCCGCCGTGGTCAGGCCCATCCTGGGGCCAGTATCAGTGCATATCTGCCCCTGGCCAAGCCATGAGGGAGCACACGCCGCTCCTGGGAGGTGGAGGAGGAGGAGGAGGAGGAGAAGGAGGAGGAAGAGGAGGAGGAGGAGGAGGAATGAGGAAGGAGGAGGAGGAGGGGAGGTGGAAGTGGAGCAGAGGGAGGAGGAGGGAGGAGGGATGAGCAGGGAGGAGAGAGGAGAAGGTGGAGGAGGAGGCGGAGGAGGATGCGGAGGATGCGGAGGATGCGGAGGATGCGGAGGAGGAGGAGGAGGAGGAGGAGGAGGAGGAGGAGGAGGAGGAGGAGGAGGAGACCAGGATGGGCCTGGCCAGTGGCGATGTGTATGTCTAGATCCAGTCGCCCTGCCTCTCCCACCACCCGTCGGGCGGCGGGGCGCGGAGAGTCCAGACGGTGCCCTTGAGTCCACCCGGTGGTGGGCCGCTTGCGTATACGTAAGTCGGGCATCTCCCTCTACAAGAGGAATGTTCAAAAATAGTCAAAAATAGTATGGGGACGTTTTTTTTTTTTTTTGGCGTTGTTGTTGTTTTGTGTTGTTTTTGTTGTTGATATATATATATATATATATATATGTTGTTCTTATACATATATATATAATATACACACACACACCATTTTTTGTATTTTTGTTTATGACTATTTTTCATTTTTCCTCGAACATCTGCCTATATCGGGACATGCCCGACATAAGCTTATATGTATGTGCCTCTTCGTGAGCGTCCTGGGATTGGTGCGCCCCCCCTTCTGCGTGAGTGCGCCTTCCCCCCCCTCTGTCCCTCCTCCGCGGCCGGACCCTTTCTTTCCTCCTCCTTTGGCATGCGGGACACTTCGCAATACGGTGGCCCGGGTTGCTTGGACGCAAGTGCGGACTGTCTCTGCAGCGCTGCGCCGCAAAAGTGTATTGGGATTCGCGTGCGGATGTCGACCAGCGGTCCAGCCTTGCGCCCCGGGATGCAACTTCTTGGGCGGAAGTTTTGGGGTCGGGGGGGAGGATGAGTGGGCGGAGTTCGTATGATGCAACCGATGCGGTGCAGTGTGTGGGGGGTTCGCTTTGCAGTGTGCAGCGTGTGAGGCGCACATTATGTGGTGCGACTCTTGCGGTGCTGCTTAGTTCTGGTACATCTGAAGGGACATAGCTTGTGGGGCACATCGAACGGCGTGCATCCTCTGGGGTGCAACTGATGGGGTGCAAGTTATTGAAGTCACTGACGTGGCGCAGCATATCAGGTGCAGCTACTATAACGAAACTCTGTGGGTGGGGGGACTCGGGTGTAATTTGACCGACACCCATCGTTGTGTTGACTAGCGTTGGCCATCGTGCCATTGTTTTGGGTGGTGATTTATATCGCCCGCAACGCTGCGTATTATTGCGCCAGCATGCTCTGAACGTTTCAGTGGGTCATCGAGGTGCTTTTCTGTGGTGTGCCCTTTTTTCTTGGCGGACGGGGACTGTATCGGTGTGAGTTTATCCGTTCGTGAAAGCATTTCTATGCATGGGAAACGTTCCACACAATTTGTCTTCGGTGGACAGTTTTGATGCTCTAAGCATGGGTATGCCAAGCCAGATGGTTCGTACCCAACGTGTATGCTATCGCGCTGTGATTTCCTGTGGACAGTCGTGTAGGTCTACACACGGGTATGCCGAGCCAGATGGTTAGCTTGAGGGAGTTTCTGTGAAACTCACGTCATCCTGACCCCCGGCGCGCGCGGCAATGGCCCCGCCGACCGCCCCTGTTCCGTTTCAGGCGAGATCCTGGAAATCCGGCGAAATCCGGCGAATTTGGCGAATCCGGCGACGAATTCCAAACTGGCGCCCTCGCGTCGGACATCCTCAGACCAACTGGCCCCGGGAGCCTCCCCAACGAGGCTCTCAGAGGCCGTCCTGTTCCGCGTCAGGCGAGATCCCGGACATCTGGCGAAATCCGGCGAATCCAGCAAATCAGGCGACGAATTCCAAACCGGCGCCCTCGCGTGCGTGGGACACTCTGAGAAAAACCGGCCCAACGAGGCTCTCAGAGGCCCTTCTTTTCCGTTTCAGGCGAGATCATTGACGGAAATCCAGCGAAATCCGGCGAATGCAGCAAATCCGGCGAGGAATTCCAAACGGGCGCCCTCGCGTGGGACACCCTCAGAAAAACTGGCCCCCGGAGCCTTCCCAACGAGGTTCTCAAAGGTCCTCCTGTTCCGGTTCAGGTGAGACCTAGGAAATCCGGGGAAATTCGGCGAATTTGGCGAATCCGGCGACGGATTCCAAACTGGCGCCCCTGCGTGGGGCATCCCCAGAAGAACTGGCCCCCCAACGAGATTCTCAGAGGCCCTCCTGTTCCGTTTCAAGCGAGATCCTAGAAATTTGGCGAAATCCGGCGAATCTGGCGAATCCGGCGACGAACAGAAACACCAGCCCCTGAAGCCTCCCCAACGAGGCTCTCAGAGGCTCGCCTGTTCCGTTTTAGGCGAGATCCGGCGAATCCGGCGAATACGGCGAATCCGGCGACGAATTCCAAACTGGCGCCCTCGCGTGGGACATCCGCAGAAAAACTGGCGCCCAGAGCCTTCCCAACGAGGCTCCGAGAGGCACTCCTGTTCCGTTTCAGTCCAGCGAGTCCGGCAAATCCGGCGACGAATTCCAAACGGAGCCTCGCGTGGGACATCCCCAGAAAAATTGGCCCCCGGGGCCTTTCCCTCCTGTTCCGTTTCAGGCGAGATCCGGGAAATCCGGCGAGTCCGGCGAATTTGGCGACGAATTCCAAACCGGCGCCCTCGGGTGGGACATCCGCAGAAAAACTGTCCCCTGGAGCCTTCCCGAGGAGGCCCTTAGAGGTCCCCTTGTTCCGTTTGCGGCGAGGCTGGGGGAATCCAGTGAATCCGGCGACGAAATCCTAACTGGGGTTCTCGCGTGGGACATCCTCAGAAAAAAATTGCCCCCAGAGCTTCCCCAAGGAAGCCCTCGGAGGCCCCCCATTTCCAAATCCGGCGAATTTGGCGACGAATTCCAAACCGCCCTCGCGTGGAAATCCTCAGAAAAACCAGCTCTGGAGCCTCCCCAAGAAGGCCTTCAGAGGCCCCCTTCTTCCGTGTCGGGTCAAATCTGCGAAATCCAGCGAATCTGGCGAAGAATTCCAAACCGGCGCCTTCGCGTGTCTGTCATCCTCAGAAAAACCGGCCCCCAGAGCCTCCCCAAGGAGACTTCCGTTTCTGGCCAGATTCCGGAAATCCGGCGAGATCTTTGAAATTTGGTGAGGAATTCCAAATTTGCGCCCTCGCGTGGGACATCCTCAAGGAACCGTTCCCAGAGCCTTCCCAAGGAGGCGCTGAGAGGCCCCCCTGTTCCGTTTCCGGAGAGATCGGGGAAATCCCTAGGGGGGAGGAGAAGGACGATGAGGAGAAGGAGGAGGGAGGAGGATGAGGACGAAGTGGAGGAGGACGAGGAAAGTTGGAGGAGGCAGAGGAGGAAGAGGAGGAAGAGGAGGAGGAGGAAGAAGAGGAGGAGGAGGAGAAGGAGGAGGAGGATGAGGAGGAGGTGGAGACTACCAGCATGGCAGCGGGGGGCGCCACGCCCGCCCGATCCTCACCCTCCTGATTCTCATTCTCGCCATCCTCGCTCTCCTGGCCCTCCTTCTCCACATCCTCACCCTCCTGCTCCACGCTCGCCCGATCCTCACCCGCGTGACCCTTCCTCTCCCTATCCTCCCCCTCGCGAGCCTCGCCCTCCTGATCCTCGCGCTCATTCTCATCTCGATTATTTTTGCTCTCGTCGAGAAGCGCACGCCCCATCTTCTGTATACAGAACCTCCCGATCAACCGCAAAGCGGCCGGCTACAACCCTCGTCAAAATTAACCTCAAAAATGTCTGACGTGGTTGAATTGCTTGTCGGAAGATCTGGGGCCGAGTATCGATCAGTGCGGGGTACTTGCATGCGCCGCCCCTTCAATGTCGGTCGACGTCAAACTTTCGAGTCAACTTCGGTCAGACTATCCTTGCCCTCGTCCCGACATTGAAGGGGCGGCGTGTCGACATTGAGGGGCGCGCCGAAAACGAAATGACGTGCCAGCAACTGTTGAGGTTAATTTTGACGAGGGTAGTAGTATTCACGGTGCATCCCATCGTGTTGTGATCTCCTGACCAGGAACTGTTTTAGGAGCATTAGGAGCGTCGAGAGAGCTAGTGCCGCGATTGGAGCAGGACTTGGCGTGGCGGCGGGGAGGGTGGAATTCCAACCCGCGGCTCTCGGAGCGGCTGTCGTAATTCGTGCTTCTCTTTGCGAGTCGGTGCGCCAGTGGGCTGTGGACTTCGACAGTCCGAGCCACGGCTGCTGAGCGATCCCCGGGCCAAAGCGGGAGGGATGGATGGCGGCCGCAGTGGGCGGGGAGTGGGCGCTGCGGGGACAGCTGCCAGAGGGCAGCTGGGAGGGGGACACTCCTCGGCATGGCCTCGTCTTGCATCCTGGCCCAGTCCTCCTCGGACACCGCTCTGGTAAGTGGGAGGGAATCCACCTCTGCTGCTGCCCCTGGGGCCTGCAGGCAGAAGGGGCAGAGGAAGAGGGGAAGCACCCAAGCACCAGAGAGGTCCCAGACGAGCCGCACTCGGATGCAAGGAAGGAGCTCTAATAAAGGATTCCGCCCCGGGGGCAACCAGCCAGCCCGTGCAACGCATGCAGCACCTGCCCGCGTGGTAGGCGGTGACCACCGGATCCGCTCCTTGCCGAAACAGTCCCCCGACCGCAACGACCCCAGACTCCCCAGACATTCGGACGGCATGGGGAGACTTCGCGGCCGGAGACGGTCGAAAGATGGCCTCGTGAAAGAGAGACACTGGGGACCACCTTCCGCTAACCTTCCCCCGCTCTTCTGCCCTACAGCAGGCCAGATCGAGCCATGGTGCTAGGAGATAACCGAAGCCTGCAAGACGGATTCACTCCGAGACAGAAGCCCGTCTCGCGGCTGCGGCCCCAGGCACCCCCGACCTGCGGAGGTTCGGGTCAGAGTGGCGGCCGAAGAAGCGGCGGGGGATTCTAGGCGAAGCGATTCATTATGATTCTGATTACCGCACCGACCCCTGCCACCCCCGATCCAGCAGGCTGGGGCAGGCTGGGCTGTCGAAGATTGCAGCATCCCTCTCCCGCCTCCCCTCCCACACAGACGAGCCCCCTCCGACATCAGGTTCCCCATGCTGCAACGACCCCAGCCACCCCGACGCCCTCCGGGGCCAGGGCAGGCTGAGCAATCGCCGACGGGGGAGAAGGAGGCGAGAGGAGCAGGTAGACAGGCGAGGGGGGAAGAGGGCCAAAGGTCTCGCGGGGGGAAGCTTTTCTGTGGGAGCGGCTGCGACGTGCCGCTCGGTCTTTGCTTCCATTCTGCTTCGGGCAGTTACCCGCGATGCGCCGAACGTGGGCGTGTCGCATTGGGGTTGCGACAATTGGGGCGATCGAGGGTTGCAGGAAGGTGCCCCACCGGGGCCCAGTATGGCCCCCCTGGGGCCCCGAAGGTTTATGAAGTGTAACCCTTTCCCCCTCCACATTGACCTCCTCCTCCTCCTCCTCCTCCTCCTCCTCCTCCTCTTCCTTCTCCTTCTTTTCTTCCTCCTTTTCCTTTCTTTCCTCCTCCTCCTCCTCCTCCCTCCCCCATCGACTGCCCCCCTGACTGAGCAGCGCCCGACGGGTCGTTTTTCGTAGGAATGGGGGCGGCCTCGCCACCCACACCACCAGCCAGGATTTGCCTCAACTCGATCGACCCTGTTTGAATTTGTTCAAGTCGAATCTACAACGTTTTTGCTGATTTGATCTTCTCGACCACCCCGATTTTGTTCCAGCTGTGTCAGTGTCGCCCCGCCGTGCTTTTACGAGGCTCGAGCTCTGGTCCAGCCGTGCCGACGACCAGCTTCCAGTTGGGCCCATTGGAGGTCTGGGACCGGCAGGGACCTGGGGGTAGCCTGGGCTTGGCCACCAGATGTGAAGCAGGGTGGAAGGGATAACCTCGAGTCGATACCCTGGCCACCAGATATGATATGAGCTTGTAGCCTGGCCACAAGGTATGATGTGTGTGGGGGGGAAGCGTCGAGTTCATGGATGCACGTCGGGCCTGTGCCCCCCTAGCCAACAAGGCCTTCCCCGTAGTCTTCAAGTCGGCCAGCGTCGCATTCGAGCCCCTCTCCCCTCCCCGGGCCGGGGCCTGCCCGAGGTCGTCGCCGCGACGGCGACTGGCGAGCCGGGCGATACCCTCAGGTCGGTGTTTAAGTTCGACGCGCTGTCTTCAGCCAGGCGCGGGCGGGGGTGGGGGCGCTTTCTCTTGTTCCCTTCCTAGGCACCAGCCCTGATGCTATGGCCCACATGCGCCGAAGCCTGCCGCCTGCGCTGCTCTCTCAGGGGTCTCCGGACGGAGCGGCCCGCGCCGTCCGAAGGTTTTCGGGCCTCGGCCGCGCAGGAGCGCTTCGGGGCGGGGGGGTGGGCTGTTGCCGAGCGAGGGCGCGAGGCAGTGGATGGGCAGGGGCTGTCGAAGAAGCACAGGCTACGCAGACACAACTTTCGCAGGCCCGCGCGCATCTTTTCACTGGATGCCCCTCCCTGGCGGGCGGAGCGCGCCAGGGTAAACCAATTCTGTAGTCAATCCCCTAGTCGAAGCATTACACAAACGTGATCACCGATCTCCCCTCGCAGCATTCGAGTAGGGGATCGACTACAGAATTGATTTACCCCAAACTTGACTCTACAGGCTTACGCCACATCCGCCGACCCCTTCTGTGAGTGTTGCGAGGCCAGGAGTTTCTGGCCAGCGGCGTCTTGTGTGAGGGTGCGGTGTCGCGCGCGGGTGGTGGCAGATACGTAGGGAGTCCAAATGTTTGCGTGATGCCGGTGGTCTGGGGCGTGTTTTGCGAGCGCTTTGCGTGCTGTGCACCCGGGTGCGGGGTGTCCTTCTGGGAGGTCGGCCTTTCGACCCGCAACCAAGTGGAGGAGCACTGGAAGACGAAAGGAGCAAGAGTAACGTGTGGAAGCTGTGATCAGCGAAGCATCACAGCGAAAGATGTGGCAGATGAATCGAAACGGGTGAAGAGGCTGTTGACGTTCGCAGCGCGCACGAAACAGTTCGCGCGGCAGCAGCACATTAGCGCCGAGCAAGATAGTGAGCACGTCGCGAGGAAGAGTAAGGTTGTATGCGCGGAGTGCATTGCAGTTGGCGTGACGGCTCGCAATGCGGAAGCGTCTGGGGGTCTTTTGGGGGCCTCCTGGGGGCCTCTTGTGGGCTCCTTGGGGCGTCTTGGCGGTTTCTTGAGGGCCGTTGGCGGCCTGTTGGGGCGCTCTTGGGGCCCCCTGGGGCTCGTGGGGGCGGAAAGCTAGATTTTTGAATTGTTGGTTGCCCTCTTGGGCCCCTCTTGGTGCCGTCTTGGAGCCTTCTTGGGCCGTTTTGGGGACCTCTTGGGCCGTCTTGGGGCCATATTGGACCGTCGCGGGGCCGTCTTGGGGGCCTCTTGGGCCGTCTTGGGGCGGTTTTCGGGGCTTCTTGGGCCGTCTAGGAGCGTCGGAAAACCCAGAAGGCGGATGTGTGAACATTGTACGTTTCACGACGGGAATACGTACATGTCTGCGTCCAGGGACCGTCTTGGGACGCATCTTGGGGGCCTCTCAGGGGCGTGTTGGGCCATCTGGAGGCCATTTCGGGTGTCTTCGATCGCTATTGGACCGTGTGGGACCATGTTGAGCTCTCTTGGAAGCCACTTGGAGCGCTCTTGGGGCCGTCATCGGGGCTCTCTTGGGCCGTCTTCGGCGCCGCTTGAGCCGTCTCAGCGCCTTGTTGGGCTGTCTTGGGGCCCTCTTGGGGGCTTCTTGGGCCGTCTTGGGGCGGTCTTGGGGGCCTCTTGGGCCGTCTGGGAGCGTCGGAAAGCCCGAACGGCGAATTTGTGAAAAAAACGCACGCTTTACGAAGGGAGCGGGCTAATTTTTGCGTCTAGAGGCACTCTTGGGACGCATCTTGGATGCCTCTTGGGGCCTCTTGGGGGCATCTTGGGCCGTCAGGAGGCCATCTTCGGTGTCTTTGATCGCTCTTGGGCTGTCTGGGACCATATTGAGCTCTCTTGGAGGCCACTTGGGGCGCTCCTGGAGCGCTCTTGGGGCCCTTTTCGGGGCCCTGTTGGGCCGTCTTGGACGCTTGTTGGGCCGTCTTGGGGCCCTCTTGGGCTATCTTGGGACCCTCTTGGGGGTTTCTTGGGCCGTCTTGGGGCGGTCTTCGGGGCCTCTTGGGCCGTCTTGGAGCGTCGGAAAGCCCAGAAAGCGAATTTGTGAAAATTATACGTTTTACGAAGGGAATGGGCAAATTTTTGCGTCTAGGGACCCTCTTGGGGCGCATCTTGGAGGCCTCTTGGGGCCTCGTGGGGACCTTTTGGGCCGTCTTGGAGGCCTCTAGGCTCGTCTTGGGGCCATCTTGGGCGTGTGGGAGCGCTCGTTTGGCGTCTCGGGGCCCTCGTGGGCCGTCTTGGAGGCCTCTTGGAGCCTTCTGGGCCCGTCTTGATCCCCTTTTGGGCCCAAAAGAGCCCCGTGACGCGCTCGTGCTGGGCCCGGGGGGGGGGGTCAAATCTCCGGTTTGGGGTCCCTGGGGGGGGATTATGGGGGGGGAACTATCTCACACGCCTAGAGACCCACAAGGGGTCGGCGGATTTGTTCGTCGAATCTGCGAGAAGTGCGTAGGATGCTCCGAGATCTATGGAATAATTTACGCACTTCTCGTAGATCAGACCAGCAAAAATCCATTTCGGGGTAGATCAATTCTGTAGTCGATCCCCTGGTCGAAGCATTACCCAACCGTGATCACAGGGGAACGAAAATTGACATAAACATAAAGAATCGGAGGTCCGCGCGGATTTCTCGAATCGGCGCTGGGGCCCCGTGGCGGCGCCCCCGGCGCTGCCCCTGGCGCTCTCCGCGCGCCAGGGAGGGGGATCGAGTGGCTACCGTGGTCACCCAACCGTGGTCACCGATCTCCCCCCGCAGCTTCTTGTACTCCCGACGGCTGCCTCGACCTGCCCGACGGCTGCCTGCGCGCTCCGTCTCTTCCCTGGACTCTCTCGGCGGCCCGGGCCTCCTGCCTCCCTCTGCCTTCGCGGCTGCCCTTTGCTCCTCCTCCTCCTCCTCCTCCT
>CAUYUJ010008969.1:5000-15000 GCA_963575745.1 Prorocentrum cordatum
AGGCGTTGTTGGAGCCCTCTTGGGCTGCCTTGGAAGCCTCGGGGGGCGTGTTGGGCCGCCTCGGTGCCCTCTTGGAGGCCTCGGGGGGGGGGGGGCAGGAGGGGGCCGGCCGGTAACCTACCCCTCGCGCTGTGGGCAGCCCTGCATATGCCCGCGCCCCCCCTGCCGCGGACCTCCACAACTGGCAAGGTTAGGTTATCCTGGGGGGGGGGGCAAGCCCGATACAGTCAACCCGTGCAGTAAGGATGCGCGACAAGGATGCAAGGGCCATGGGCCTGGACGCCCAACTCGAAGCTCTTCGAGCGGGGCGCGGCCAGCGGGAAGTAGTCAAGGACAGACCGAAGAGGCAAGGATGCGAGGGTACCCTTGGGAAGGTCGCCCACCCTTACTCTGCGGGTCGACTGTAACCCGGGTTATTTTCCCGACCCTAAGAAAAGAGCAGTCTCCCGTCTCCCCCCCCACCCCCTCCCCACCTGGGACTTGGGCCCCGTTGCTGGGCCCAGAGGGCGATGCCTTGCCCCCTCTTCCCCCCTCCACCTCCTCCTCCTCCTCCTCCTCCTCCTCCTCCTCCCCCTTCCTCTTCGTGCAAGAGCCATGGCACACGTGCCACTTGTTTTCCCGACCCTAAGAGGAGGAGGAGGGAGAGGAGGAGGAGGAGGAGGAGGAGGGAGAGGAGGAGGAGGAGGAGGAGGAGGAGAGGAGGAGGAGGAGGAGGAGGAGGAGGAGGAGGAGGAGGAGGAGGAGGAGGAGTGGAGTGGAGTGGAGCAATCGGGCGTAGTCCGTTCGGGAACCCAGAGACGCCAGGGGGGCCATCCAGAATTTCTCGGAGAGCCGTGAGGGGCGACATCCCACGGCACACCGCGACAGGCCCCCCTGGCCTCACAATTTACTCAGAGGCAGCGCCAGCCGCGTGAGAAACGATCGCGGCTTCGGCTGCCGAAACATGCATAGCCTCTAGAACAGACTTGCTGGGACCCGATCTGGACGGATGGAGGCCTCGCCTGATCCTGCTGAGGTTTTCGAGGCCTTTGCCAGTGGGTCCCAGGGCCCTGCGCTCTCCAACTTGGTGGGTGCGAGGGCAAGGGAACTGTAAGCTTTTGACCTGGTGTGTGGCCGTATGGCCGCACTTCACGCAGAAGAACATTTGCCACTTGGGGATGGTGGCCAACGTGTGGGAGGGGTGTATCGCCTTGCCACTGATCACACGGGGACCCCTCGACCACAGCACCTCGCCACACGCAGCAAACTCGGGAAGGGGGCAAGGCGGTACACACTCCGTGGCGGCGGCATCGACGATGATGAGGCAGGCAGAGCATCGCCATTTGTCTGCACACCGCTCGAATTTGTGCTGTGAAGCCGCGATCGCGGTCTGCAACAGAGAACGAGGGGCTGCCTCCTGCGTGGGTTGCCTCTCTGGCCACAGTCCTCGAGGCTCTGAATTCTCCCCTAAGGAACGTAGGATTAGTCGTGCCCGCTGTCGGACAATCGCTGCGATAGCATCGTATTCGTCAGTCCTGGGCACAGGCGGGAGGGCAAGGGTGGCCGACTTGTGGGCCGCGCTTCCCGCAAGCTCATCGGCTTGCTGATTGCCGAGCTAGGAATTTCTGAAAACCGTAAAGAGTCTGGGGATCGGCATGAGATGGGGTCCAGAGCACCGTGACCGAGGAGACGCCGCAAGGTCGATCCTGCACGAGATGCCGAATTCTCAGCCAGAGATCTCCATTCTTATTCTTACCTCTGAGGCTGCCTGGCCTGAGACATCTGCCATTCTGCCAACCACGCTGCAAGGCTAGGTGATCGGTGACAAACGTGAAATCCGGATGGCACGTCTCTAGTGCCAGGCAAAACGCATATAATTCTCCTCTTGGGACGGTCTGGCGGGGGCCTGGGAGGGGGGCAAGGAGGCCCGCGCGGAGGGTCCAGGAGGCCGAGGGAGTGTTCCAACGGAGGGCCGCGAGGCCAGATCCGACGCGACGTCGCCTGACGTCGTCAGAAAAGGCACCGCCGGACCCGCCACCAAAAAGAAACAACTCACCCTCTGCGTTACGAGCACCTTCCCAGGACGGCAAACCCTCCCGCACCGCACCAACAAACTCCCACCCGTCCCTCCCAGTCAATGGCCCGAACGTGGGCGTAGTGAGAGCAACAGAGGGAATGCCACGGAGCCACAAGGCGGGGTCGGCGTCGGCCCCCGCCAAGGCTCGCGGCAGTAGCTTGTCGCTGGCCTCAAACTCGGGTCCAACGTTCGCCTCGCACTGCCACATTCGGTGAAACAAGGTTTCAGGAACTCCAGCGCTGCAGCGGTCGCAGTTCCTGTCGATCTGGTAGCCCGCGTTGTGGAGGCGGTCTCTGGTCCACTGTCCTCCGCTGATGATGGTGTTGTTGAGGGCCCAGTCGCTGAAGTCGCCGTTTGCGAGGAACCTCCTTTGTTCAATGCGGATAGTGACCATGTCTGCGCCTCCAGCCAGCGTGTCTCCATGGGCATGCGTAGCGGCCTGCGTCCAGAGGAGCCTGTGTAAATCCTCGCTGAGGTCCTGCAATACTGCGTGAATGTCGGCGTCGAGGAGGTCGGGGTCGTCGGCAGGGGGGAGGTTCCACTCCTCGATGTAGCCGTCATTCGTACGCCTCCACTTGGTAGCTGAGGTCGGCTCCCAACTAGCCTCCAGCAGGGTCGCGATGGCCGCGCCTGTGGGGCCCTTGACCTTACACCACAGCTTGGGGCCAGCGGCGAGCAAGGTGGTCTTGATCCTTGGCCAGGCTCTGATGGTCCTGGCGTGCGTGCTCGGGTGGCGTATCCAATGCTGAAGCCAAGCCTCGATGAACTCGATCCTTAGGGAAACTCCTGGGTCCATGCCGTCAAAAGTGGCGCCGAGGAGGGAGGTGAGGCATCGGCCTGCGGCAGCGCCCGTGGCTGCAATGGCGGCCTGACGCCGCCAGCGTAGTAGAGCGTGCCGAGCGAGGCCGTGAACCTGATGACCGAATACTCCTTCTGGGAGAGCACCAGTGCGCCACAGTCCAGCTGAGATTCGGGCCTGCTGTGCAGTGCTCCGTAGTCGGTGTATCTTGCGAAACCTGGCTGTGGCTGAGATCTGTCGCTTCCTGGCTTTGGCTTGTACACGTCGAGTAGCCGCGGCCGCGTCAACTCCAAGGTCGACGGCCGTGGAGGTCGCAGTAACTGGGACGTCGTACTGTCGCATCTTCTTGGCTAGCGAGTGGCGGACCTTGGGAGTGGAGCCAATGAGGACGGTCTTGTCTGAGATAGGCAGCTCGAACTCCTTTAATCCGTCGCAGAGCGTCCTGGCGGCACGGGGGAGGTGCTTCTGCAAAGCACGTAGGACTCCTTCGACTCGAAGAACAGTGTCGTCGACGAAGGTCCACATCTGGGCAAGCTCTGCCTGAGCTTGGGCTTGTCGAAGAATTGGTAGCAAAATAAGTCGTGCCAGGGTGGTGCCGTGAGGGGAGCCTGCAATGATGCCTTTGGAGGCGAAGATAGGCATACTCACCCATTGCCGACTGCGCAAGAATCTGGGCGCCAGGTATAGCTGCACCTCCAATAATAGAATGATGGGAGGAAAGCCGCAGTTGAGGCCGACCATGATGAGGTTGGCGAGCTTGATATTGTCGTAGAACTTCTGGATGTCTAATAGCAAGGTGGCCGAGTGTATGCCAAGTGCTGAGGCTGTCTCGTCTAACAAGGCCCTATGTAGGGCGGCTTGGAGAGCTGTAGAGCCTTTGATGGCTGTAGTCCAAAAGTCGTCCAGACCTTGCGTCCAGGCTGCCGATGCGGTAGATCTAATGCGAGACCAGAGTCTGGCCATATGAGGGAGCATGCCGAGGACCCTGTCGCCTCCAGACTTCTTGGCGGCGAGAGCTGCAATGGTGCCTGAAATTTGTAGTGGCCAGATGCCTGCTTGCTCCACTGAGTTGAGGATATCTGCATAAGCTTCGACTGCTGGTTCTGGTAATCGATGGAGGCCGCGAGGTCCTAGGGCGTCAACTCCGTGTGCTTTACTGGGTGGCATGCGGCCGTGAATTCGGTGTACGATCTCGGCAGTGATGGGCTCGAGCGGTTGATGAGCAACTGCTGCCTTGGCCTTTGACAGGGCCTGGAGGATGTCGTCGGAGGTCTCGGTGGCTTGCCATACTTGCTGCCATTGTTGCTTCTTGTTGTCCATGATGACGGTGGGGTCAGCGATGGTCAGGTTGGCCGTGTAGGCCTCGATGTGACGTGCGGGTGCTGGCTTGGCATGGGCGTGTAGTACTCCAGGGCGGTGCTTCCATTGCTGGGCGAGCCAAGCCCCGTAGGCCCTCTTGGACTTGGCGAGGGCGGCCGAGAGGGCTCTGGAGGCCCAGGTAGCGGTAATGGTGACCAAGTCGTCGGTGTCATCCTTGTCCAGGTGCGGGGCCCAGACGAGCGCAAACCAGCGGAAGATGGTGTCCTCATCCTTCTCGAACTGAAGGTCGTGCATGTGAGTGTTGAAGTGGTCCGCGCGCTGCTGGATGATGGTGGCCTGCTGCTGCATAAGCGCTGTGTGCTTGGGCTTGTCGTGAAGCGCGGCGTAACGCTTGATGAGGGTGAGCGTAATTGCCCACCATTCCGAATGTGGGTCGTGTACGTGTACGCGGCCTGGGGCAGCAGCTGTCTTCTTCCAAGATAACTGGTAGCCCTGAGCTCGGCCAGTGTATGCTGCAGCTTCCGTCGGGTGAATCTGGTGGTGGCTGATCATGGTGTTCTCGAGCGCCGTGGCCCATTTGGCGTACTTGAGGTTGAGGACGTCGGCGTCGTGCACCCAGTGTCTGTACACGAAGTGCGCGTGTGGCTGCTTACAACGTGTGGGTACCGCTTCCTGCCATTGTTTTTCCCACAAGTCCATCGGGATGGCATAGGGGATAGGTTCCTGTGCTGCGGGCTCGTCTTGTGGCTGAAGCTGTGCTGCTGCTTGTTGGAGTTCAGGAGACGTGCTGCTCGAGCTTCAGCTGATCACGGAGACGTGCTGCTCGAGCTTCAGCTGTTTTACGTTTCTTGATGGCGGTCTTGCTGTTGGGGTCTGGCGGAATCCTGGGTCTGTCCACTATGGGGAAGGACTTGGGGGTATCGATCGACTGATACCACCAGGGGTCTGCGCTGCCTGCTCGAACTTCAAGGCCAACGTGGGTGGCCCAGGGTACTGTGGGGCACTGGCGAATGGAGATCGTGTGCTCGATGTCAGTCTTGACCAATGCGAAATCAAGCGTGAGTCCCTGGCCCTTGTCGCAAGTAGCGGATCCAGGTGCTCGCACGATGGTAGCATTCCATTTGGTGAGCCACTCTGTCGTTGCAAGCTGCTCAGGTGTCATGTTCCAATCGGCCAGGATGATCCAAGGGTCTGTGAGCATAGTAACGAACGCTCCCAGCGAAAGTAGCTCATCGTGTACTGCACCCTCGATCTGCCTGTGGGGTTCCAGATGCGCGGCAATAACAACCAAGTTGCCAGAACGTCTGTGCCATACCATGGGCGTGAAGCCGAGGAACGGGTCAGGCCTGCGCTGGGAGATGGCAAGGTCACGGAGGTGGTTGAACGTGGTGGCCTGGACATGGTACCTGGATAAGATGATCTCGCCACCCGTGTTGCCGCCGCCTGATCTACTGGTAGGAGGGGCCGTAGTCGATGATATTCTCCAGCCATCCGCTGCTAGCTTGTCGTAGATGGGCGGCGCTTTTCCAGGCGAGATGTGTGTTTCAACTAATGCTACCATCTGGTATTGCTTGCCTGGTCCTGCCAACCATTTCTCCGACTGTGGTCCCCATTGAGTAATGTTGGAGAAGAACAGGGAATGGTCTGACAGCGGGGGCTTCGTAGGGCCTTCGTCTTGGTAGGCGGGACTAGGGTCGGCTCTCGGGCTGCTGGGCTTCCATGGCCCTTTCCCTGCGGGCGTGTCGACAGCTTTCGCCATCTCATCGCCCCCTACCAAGGACTGCGTCTTGGGCGGGGCGGCATCAGGGTTTGCCTTTGGCGAAGGCTCCCCTGGTTCCTGTACCACATGCACGTCGACAGCTTGTGCCGTCTCATCGCTCCCTACCGAGGACAGCGTCTCGGGCGGAGCGGCGTCAGGGTCGGACCGCGTAGCGCGCTGCGGCTGCCCTGGGTCCCATACCACGGGGTCGACGGTCTGTGCCGCCTCATCGCCCCCTACCGAGGACAGCGTCTCGGGCGGGGCGGTAGCGTACTGCTCGGAAACTGCGAAGCCGATGTGGGCGTCCAACTCGGCCAGCTCGTCGAACGGGTCGAGGACTGCGTCCATTGTATTGATGATCGGTGGGTTGTCGTAGATCGTGGTCTCTGACGGTAGGCGCCCCGTCTCACCATTCCGTCCAGGGTCGGGTTGTAGTCGGCTAAAGAGGCTGCTGCGGTCCAGCGGCGGCGGCAGCAGTGGGCTTGCGCATCTGGCTGAGCATCTTCTGTGCCTTGTCTTCGAGGTCGGGGTCCTTGTTGAGTGCAGGTACAGGCTGTGTGGCGTAGCCGCCGTCAGAAGAAGCGCCAGCAGCAGGTGCGGGAGGCTCATCGCTTGGCGCCGCTGGCGGAGAGGGCGCAGTGCCCTCAGCATCCGCTGCGGCTGCCGCTGGGGGTTCGCCTGCTGCAGCCGAGGCGGCGGGCGGTGATCCACCTCCCTCTCTGGCGTGCCCATCCTCGTCAGCGCGCTGTCGCTTGGAGGCGAAGCGCGTGCGCATGGTGCTGGCCTCTGCTCGGAGCTGGCTGATGCGGCTGGCGGTGTTGCCGAAGAGCTCAGTGACCTTGGCCTTGAGCTCCGTGGCAAAGCGCTGTTGCAAGGATTCCCATGCCTGGCGGTCGCTGTCGTCGATGTCGAGGCCTTGGAGATCGAACGCTGCACCCGCTTCGATGGAGATGTCGCCGTCCTCGAGGAGGCTGGTGAGGTTGAAGGTCGGGTTCTGCTGCGACGGCGTAGAAGTAGTTGTGCCGCCCTTGCGGGCGGCTTGGAGTGCGTCAAGAGCCGCTTGGGCCTCCGCCTGGGCTTCAGCCAACTTGTAGGCGGCCTCCTCCGACGCCTGCTTGCGCTCTGTGTACCAGCTGAGCGCCTTCTGCTCGCTCTCCAGCAGCCTCTCCAGGTTGTTCTTGCAGCGGCGCTCCGTAGCCTGGGCGCGGCTGTAGATGTCGTTGAGGTCGGCTGGCTTCTGCGGCTGGGGCGGCGGAATCTGCGACTTGATGCCGTCAATGGCTGCCTTGTCGATGTGGGGGGCGATCGCCTGGAGCTCCGCCAAGATGTCCTCGGCGGAGCGAGCCTTGGGGGTGTCGTTCTTGCTGGCCCACCAGTCGTCGTCTTGGTCCTTGCCGTTGCCCTTGCCACGGCGGCGGCGGGACTTGGGCCATGATGACCACGGCTCCCAACCTCCCTCGGGGCTGGACTGCTGGGTGCACTTGGCCTCGGCCTGGGCTGCGGCTGAGACACGGGCCGCCCAAGCACCTTGCACCGGAGGCGGGGCATCTGTCCACGGCGCCAAAGCTTTGCCACACCAGTAGCACGTCTGCTTGGTCTTCCAGTTCCAGGCGTACGAGCAGGAGTAGCACTTGACGTAGCCGCTGCGCTGCTGCGGAGGCGCCATGGACGAGCTGAGGAACAGAGAAAGCTCACCTGCGGGCAGCAGGAGGCACACGGAGCGTTGAACAAAACTGTCGGGCTAGAGAGCCCTGGCACTGGCCGCGGACTAGCGGTATCCACTTGTTCCCCTGCGGAAGTAGGCATCTTGAGCCAAAATGGCTACGGAGGAGGAGGAGGAGGAGGAGGAGGAGGAGAAAAGAGCAGTCTCCCGTCTCTCTCGGTGCGTTGGAGGCCACCGCCCCGCCGGGCCAGCGGCGCAGGGCGGGCCACCGCGCGCGCGGCCCCGGGGGGGCGGGCCGCCGCCTGCAGCACGCCGTCGTTCCAGTACTGCCCGCACGAGTGGAAGTCGACCACCTGGGCGCGCCGCTGCGATGAGTTGGGGGCGGAGTCGAGGGATCGAGGAGGAGGGAGCGAGGAGGAGGAGTCGAGGAGGAGTCGAGGAGGAGTCTCGGAGGAGGCGGAGGAGGAGGAGGAGGAGGAGAAGGAGGAGGAGGAATCGAGGAGGGGGAGCCTTCGAGGAGGAGGACGAATCGAGGAGGAGGAGGAACCGAGGAGGCGGAAGAGAAACTGAGGAGGAGGAAGTGGGGGAGGAAGAGGAGGCCCCATGACGCTCTCAGCTGCAGGAGGCCCCAGACGGCCGCAGACGGCGAGAGGGAAGGATCTCCAGGAGGCGGGCGTGGAAGAGGGGGGCACAGAGGTCGAAGAGCAAGACCCTGTGTCCCTTTTCCGGTGCCGCCCGCGCGAACGGGAGCCGATTGCCCGGCGCTCGGGCCTGCAAAGAGCGCGCGGGGCATCCCCATGCCAGGCCTGGCCTCGCTTGAGAGCCACTGCTGCCAGAGCGACGTCTCGTACACGCCGTCGCTGACACCAGTCGGCGCGAATGCGTGATAGCCAAGAGGGGATTAGCGAGTCAGTTCTGGGGACCCTCTGGCCCGGGTCAATCCAGAGTCAATCAAGCCTTGCTGCGAGATCCTGCAAGATCCTGCGCCCAAGCCCGGGTCAACGCGAAGGATCCTGCAAGATCCTGCAGGATCCTGCACCCAAATCCGGGTCAATGCGCCCCTGGCCCTGCAGGATCCTGCAAGATCGGGCGCTCTGGCTAACCCCCGTTTGCATTGACCCCCGTCTCAAGGCTCCCGACAGATCACGTAGCTGGTTTCTCCGGCGCCTCTCGGCGCCAGAGGCGACAAGTGTGTCGAGGAAGCGCGACCAGCGGCGGGGCCGCAACCGACTGCATGCAGCAGGGTTCGACATCCACCCTGTCCCGACACGAGTTTGGGAGACCATGCTGTCAACATCATCGCTCAGAGTTCCGAATCATCAGGGGTAACTCGGGTCAGGGCTAACTCGGGTTCGTTTCTCGGGATTCCGAACCCGAGTTACCCCGGGCCCGAGCTACCCCGGATAAGTCGGGCGTCCAGAGCCCCAAAACATCAGGGGTGACTCGAGTCAGGGCTAACTCGGGTTCGTTTTTCGGGAATCCAAACCCGAATTACACCGGACCCGAGTTACCCCAGATAACTCGGGTGCCCAAATCGCCAATGCGATCACCCTCGGCACAACTCGACTAAGCTGCCTTGCCGCCCGACGCCGCCCCGAAATTTTCTCCCGCGCGCTCCCTTGACAAGAGGAAACGCATTAACAAGTGGCACGAAGATGCAAAGACCCTCTTGAACTTTGGAAACAGACCACTGGCATATACATACGGTCGGACGTAGGACAGGACAGCATACTCCAAGAACATGGGACCCTCCGTCGGCCCCGAAAACCCAAACCATGAGATCACTCGAAAGCTCGTGCAACGACTGTGCGCGGCGCTGACGGCGAGCAGCACAACGGTTCGAAAGAGAGGCCCGCCCTCCATCTTCGGAGCTGCTGCGCACGTTGACGACACAAACGTGCGCGGCACGGCGAGAGCCTCGCAGCTGCTGCAAAGCATCCGCTCCCCATCCCTGACACAGTTACACTTATGATGCTCCAGCCGATTTTAGCCTTGATCACCGGGAAGAAGTCGAGCGCCCCAGAAAGTACCGAAACTCAATGGTTTTCACGTGTCGGGCCTTGGGGAGACACTCGCCCGACACTGTTTCGACACTCTCTTGACACTTTTTCGGGTGCTCGAAATTATTTCTGGGATGCGGTCCTTGACTAGGATGGGAGCAACAGAAAGCTACACCATTCTAAATCCCTTTCAAGCGACGCTAAAGCGGGAGCCACATGCTGAGAACGGACCGCCCTACATCCTCGAACATGCTGCACAATTCAGACTTCAGGATCATACATGGTGAGCAAGTCCCAGCCGAAATTAAAAGCGATGCACAAGAACATCCGACGACTACTACTACTACTACTACTACTACTACTACTACTACTACTGGTACAACTACTACTACTACTACTACTA
>CAUYUJ010008969.1:30000-35000 GCA_963575745.1 Prorocentrum cordatum
AACGGAAGAGCAAACCAGAGCGGGGGGAGCCCAACGAACCAAGGAGCAGAGGCGGGGGATCGCAGTGGGAAGGGAAGAGCCGACACAGGCAGAGACAATAAATTGGGATAGCACAGGCAAACAATCATTCAGCGCAAGTACAACCATCCATATTGCTGAAACGAGAATGCCGAGCAGGATGCACAGAAATCCGCCGACCCTGCCGGCGTGTGGAATGCGTTGTTCGTCGTGGTTGTTGTCCTCGTGCGTACTCGTCGCCTTATTTTCCGGGTCCGTCGCCGCTCCCCCCCTTTTCCCCTGGGCCCTCGTCCTCAAGCGCGGCAGCCAAAGCGGAATGAAGCAACCCAGCTAAAGCGAAATTAACAACGTTGAAGCCCCTTCCCTTTGATCCCTTCCCCGCCGGGGGCGGGGGGTGAGGGCTCCGGGGGCGGGTCCCGGGTCAAAATGCCGCCCCCCGTTTGCGGTCTTTACAGAGGGGCCCTCTGTAGATGCGCTGGAGGAGGAGGGTCGCCACGACGGATCTGCAAGAGCGCCCTTAGACGGCCCAAGCCCCGCATGACAGCCCAAGAGCGCCTGAGGGCGGCCACAAGGGGGAGAAGCTGGATCTTCAGCTCGTCGAGTTCTCGTCCGTCGGCACCGCGGTCCTGGTCGTCGTGGCCTGCCGCCAGCAGCGCTGGCCGCCTGGGCGGCAGGCCCCCGGAATTCGGCTGGGGCTTGCCGAAGTCGGCGACTGGAATGCGTAGAAGCCCACTCGGCGCCGACTACAGGTCGAAAGGTGCGGCGCCGGGCTCAAGGTGATCTCGTAGTCTCCTGGCCCGGGGAAAGCGAGGCGTTCGCGCCTCGCGCCTGCCCCCGCTGCCCCACTGTTGGGCCGCGTGGATTGCAGGCCCAAGACGGCAGGAAAGTCGGCGCCGTCGCCCTCCACGGCCAGAGCGCGCGCGGTGCTGAGTGGCCGCGCCGTCGCACAATGTCGCTGCGATGGGGCAGCGAATCTCAAAATTCGCCGCGCGAGACCCGTCTGCCGCGCACGGTGGAGTTGAGAACTTCTCTTCTGCTAGGGCTCCCAACTTCGCGCTTCGCGCTGCGCGAAGCGCGAAGCGCGAATAACTTCGCGCTCTCGCGCCGCCCTCCCAAAGGGAGAAAAGGAGGACGAGGAGGAGGGGGAGAAGGAACGAGGACCGCGAAGCGCGAAGCGCGAATAACTTCGCGCCCTCGAGGGAGCCCTTGCTTCTGAGGGCTGCAGTTTCGCCTGCCACGCCCTGCGAGCCAAATCCACTGCGAACTTCGCGCCCCGGAGATTGGCCCAGGCGCCGGGGCCAACGATGGCGCCAGACTCTAGGTCGGGCCACGTCCTCCCTCGGGCGGATCATGGATGGAAGATCAAAACATGCGCAAGAAATCCTCAAACATAATCCAACCATGTTATGATTGTTTCTGGAAGATTGCTGGATTAGCTTCAAGTAGTCCTGGATATGTCACCCGTAGAGGGGCGTGCCCGGCTGGAGCTTTACCAGGCGCCGGGCAATGAAGGGCTCGCTAGGTGACCCGGCGCGTCGCGGCGCGAGGTCGAAGCTGTGCCTGGCGAAGTCGGCCGCCACGGGAGCGTCGCAAGGCGCTGCTGTATGCCGCAGGGTCCCGGGGGCTGGGGCTGGCCGAAGAGACTGCGCGGTGTCCTGTTGTGCTGGCGTCTCCTCTGGCGCGCCCCCCCGCGGCGCCGCGCAAGTCGGCGCCGTGGGCGTCGGACTCGCGGGCGCGCGATCTGCGCCAATGAATCGGAAGTCGGCGAAGGCGTTGGCTGGTCCGCGGCGCGCCGGGCAGCGGGCCAGGCCGGCGTCGGAAGTTGCAGGTGGCGCGCGCGGTGCAGAATGCGACGGCGCTGCAGGCGCGCCACCTTTCGCCGCGCGCGAGATGGCCTCGAGACAGCTGGGGCACTCCCTGTCGTCGCCGGCGAAGACAGCAACGGAGGGGGGCTGCAGCGGGCGCTGCAGCCGGCGCGGGAAAAAGGAAGAATCGGTGTCTGTCCAACTCCGCGCGGCTCGGCGTTGCTGCTCGTCTTGTTGTCGTAATAGCTCCAGCGCTACTTGCGTGCTGTTGGAGCTCGTCGAGGCGTAATGGTTTGGTGCAATTGATAATGGTGTGTAGGCTGTGCTCGGATCGGCCGCCGCCGGACATCCGTGTCTCGCGGCCGGCGAGGCGCGTGGCCCCTCCCCCGATGGTTGGCCCGCGTCTACTAGCCTGCCCGAGCTGAACAGGGCCTGTCCGTAGGGGGGCCCCGGCGCTGGCGGCGACGCGGGCGCCGGAGCCGACTGCGGCGGCCGCGTGGAGATCGATCCACGCGGAGAGCCGATGCCAAATGAGGCCGCCGACGGCAAGCATGCCCAGCTCGGCAACTGCGCGTCGGCAGCTGGCGGCGCGGGAGCGGCGGCGCGCGCGCTGAGGCCGCCGAACCTGTCGCGACCCCGGGCATGTCCCAGAGGGAATGCACCGCCAACTCGCGTCCGCTGGAACTGCGATGGCGTCGGCGATGCTGCGGAAGCCGTCGGCGTGGCGAATGCGGCCGGCACTGGCCCCTGGGCTGCTGCCGCGCGGGCCTGCGATAGAGTCGCTGGGCCCGATGGATGAGCAGGGGCTTGCGCGCGGCCCGCGAGATCAGCCATCTCCCGTCGTCGTCGGCGTCGCGCAGGGTGGGCGATCGCGGCGTAGACGACGCTGCCCCAGCCAATCGCGACCACTGGCTACGGTCAACCTGCTGCCTCGAGCCGTCGGGCGACAAACTTGGAGGGGCGGCTGCTGCTGCTGGCCGCCGCGCTGCCGATGCTGGCGCTGGCTGGCCGCCGCTCCAGGGGCCGGCGCCGGGCGCGGCCTCGCTCCCGCCCGGGCCCGCAGTCATGGACTGCGGAGTTCCGGCGGCGCCTCTGGCCACCCAGACCGCGCGTGCACGAGCGGCGGGGGCGCAGGCGTCGAGGGAGAGAGCGCGCCTTTGGCTGCGGCGCCATGGGCAGTCGCACACGGCGGGGCGTTCTTCTGACTCGCACTCGCGGCATGTGAGACGCGCGCCGCCAGGGCCCACGGGCTTACCTTGTCGGCCCGAGCCCGCGCCGCTGGTCCTGAACCCCCCTATCCCCTTGCCTCTGCCCACCCCGAAGCCCGCGAAGATCTCTCGGGGGCCATTTTCGGACAGGCCGGCCAAGACGGGGGGGGTTAAAGGGGGGTTCCCCCTCCGCACTTGCGCGCAGCAAGCTCGTCAACTCATGAGCGGCTATGAGGGTCTCGTCTACCTCTTTTTGCGCGCGGTCGGAATGTCCAACGTCCACCGTCCAACTGACTATGGTCCTGCAGCGCTCAGCATGGCCTACCCGGACCAACGCAACACAGCTCACACACATGACTGGGCAGCTGCGACCCACTGGGCGCATGATCGAGGGATCGCCCAGCAATCTCGCCTCAGCGGCCCACTCAGCCCAACAGCAGACCTTCCTGATGGGTTTGCCCCCCCCCCACCCCCCCCCCGCATCCCCCAAATAACTCTCACTGAGAGGGGGGGGGTCTTGGGGGCTGGGCAACACCGACGGTCCCCATGAACGTCCCAACCAAGCCCCCGAATCCCCACTAGAAGCCTTCTGAGTGGGGGCGAGAGCGGAACCCCCTCCCCGCAACCCTTCCACAAACCTGCCCTGGCGGGGGGCCCTGGGGGGGAAACCCACCAACGCCCCGAAATCCCCAGAAAACCTTCCCCTGAGGGGGGATGCAATCCCCAGAAACAAATTTCAAGGCTCTCAGCAGTGAAACTACGAATTGCTGTGGTGCGTTTCGTGGGCCTCCCGAAGAGCTTCTTGGGCGCTCCGACAGGTTTCCTGGGCCTCCCGACTGGGCGTTTTGGCCTCCCGCCAAGCCTCCTGGGCCTTTTCCGAGAGGCATCGTGGGCCTCCCGGCAAGCCTCTTGGGGCTCCCGACGGGCCTCTTGAGCTCCCGACGAGCCTCGCAGGCCTCCCGACAGGCCTCTTGGGCCTCCCAACGAGCCTCTTGCGCCTCCCGACGAACCTCTTACGCCTTCCGACTGGCTTCTTGGACCTCCCGACTGGCCTCCTTGGGTACTGTCGGCAGGCCTATTGGGCCTTCCGAAAAGCTTGTTGGGCCTCCCGACAGGCCTCGTAGGCCTCCCGACAAGCCTGTTGGGCCTTTCGACAGGCCTCGTGGGCCTCGTGAGCATGCTAAACATGTGCGTTCATCCACGGGACTGGGGCGATCTTTGCCTCTTGCAGCATTCTAAAGCCCGGCGGCCAGATCGCGCTCCTTCAGAGGACGAGCGCTCGTCGATTGATAGTGTCTATGCGTGTAAAATCTCTCTCTCTCTCACACTTACACACACACTCTCTCACACTGACACATTTACACACGCATGTATATATATATATATATATATATAACACCTGCGGCTACTGGGTCAAGATACCGTCGTCCAATGGTTGGGTGTACCAGCTTATCAGGAGTCTAGTGTGTTGTGCCCGAAAGTTTGGTTCCCAGTGTGTTGAGAACCTGACACGGGGCCATATTGCTCCAAGTTTACGCCAAACGCAGATGCGCGGGAGCTGGAACCGCAGCGCTGAGCTGAGACACAGTGTAAAGACACGATGGTCTACGAGGATCCACCAGGCATGGTTAAACCACGTCGTTCGATACAGTCGGCATTGATTGGAAAGGACACGCGAGAGGACACAAGACCCTTCCGAGGGCCACACCGCCATGGGGGATGTAGGAGGCACGTGTCGCGAGGCACAGGACACAAAGGGTACCCTTGAGCTGGCAGGGTCGACCTACTAATCCGGGCCGACTGTATCATGCTCACGGGCAGCAGCTCCTGGAGTCCAGCTCAGAGCAAGTGAGCAGCACTGCGGGGGCCTCGCGGAGCCCTCTCAGCAGTGCTCGTGGCACCAGCACGGCTCACAACAAGTGCGCGGCTGCCTGTGGTCGCACAAAGACAACTCCAACGGGAATCCAAC
>CAUYUJ010008969.1:40000-69653 GCA_963575745.1 Prorocentrum cordatum
CCGCGAGCACACCGGGCGCCCCATTAGCAACGAAAAACTTGCTGCCAACGGCCATTGCAGTCTGCCCCTAGGGTTGTTCGCAGCTGCCGCGTTGTGGCTCAACTCCCCCTCCACCTCTCCCTGCTCCTCAGGTCGGGAGGAAAACGACGAGGGGGGAAGGGGGCGCCACTCGCCGTCTCTCTCCTCGCCCCCTACGTGTTTCTCTGCGTTCGACAACACGAAATGTGTTTCAACTTTGCGAAACCCCACCAGCCTTTAGGGCGTAGGTGGTGATTTGTGTTTCATCTGCCCCTCTTCCCCTTCGGGGAGGGGATTACCCCTCCTCATATACCCTCCCCTGGACGTAGACGGGGCCGGTCGCGAAGTGTCAGAGCGTCCAAAACGGCCTCGGCGAGGAAACCAACATCATTGGTTTTACTAAGGTTTTGCCCCCATTTGGGCCTCTTAGGGGGGGGTAACCCTAATGAACGCTCCCCTCTTGTTTGATCGATGTCCTCTGAGATGGCCCCCAAGGGCGCTCCAAGAGAGCCCCAAGAGGTACCCAGAAGGCCCCAAGAGGCCCCTAGAGGCCCCCAAGAGGCCCCCAGGATGTCCCCAAAAGGCTCCCAAGAGACCCCCAAGAGGCCCCAAGAGGCCCCTGAAAGGCACCCCGGACGCCCCAGAGGCCTCGGCGAGAATGCCAAAATCACGTATGTTAAAAAAAGTTTTGACATAATTTTGGGGTGGGCACTGATTCAGATGGCTCCAAGAACGCCTGGGGGAGCCGAAGATGACCTCGAAGATGGCTCAAAATATCCCAAGATGCCTCAAGATGGCTCCCAAGATGCTCCAAAAGGTCCCAAGGCCGCTCATAGACAGCTCCAAGTGGCCAAAGACCTCCCCCATGAAGCCCCGAAAAGGACAAAATCCGTCCGAAACCTTTTTGTCAATTCGTGTTTTTTGCATTCTCGCCTTTTCGCTTCCGATGGCCACCCGAATCCTCAATATGGCTCCAAAGTGGGCCGAGAGGGCCCAAGAGAAGCTCAAGAGAGCCCCAACACGGCGCCGAGAGCGCCCAAAAACGCTCCAAGAGCGCCCCAAAAGGCAACTTTGGGGGCTCCCGAGGGGAAACGCTAATTCATGCTCCCCACTTGTTTTGTCGATGTCCTCCAATATGGACCCACGAGCGCTCCCAAGAGGCCTCCAAGAGGCATCCAAGAAACCCCCAAGAGGTTCCCTGGGATGCCCCAAGAAGCCCCCGGGACAGCTAAGAGGCCTCCGAGAGCGCCCAAGAGTGTCCCAAGAGCGCTCCAAGTTGTGGCTCAGGGGTGCCGGCAGGAGGCTTTTGGGGGCAGCTGCATCGCCAGCTGCGAACTTTCTCCAGCAACAATCCTGCGCTGAGACTAGCGTACCATTCGCCCGGCATCGCCGCGCCCCGAGAGGACGCGCGGCATCACCGGGCTCGGGCGGCGCGTGCTGCCTCGCGCGATCTACTACACGCTTGGCGCGGCCGGCTCACGCCTCGCCTGGCGCGCCGCCTGGAGGAGGCGGCTTACCGGCTCGACTCGCACCACGGCTCTGCGGCGCCGGCCATGGCGAAGGGGGACCTCGCGAAGTGAGTCTGCAACCAGTGCGTCAATAACCGGGGCCAGCCCTACTTCAACATGCCCTCGGAGAAGGAGTGCAAGAAGTGCGGCCGGCACAAGAAGCGTGCATATCTACGTGATCTCCGCGAAGGCGGTGCGCCCTCGTCCTCTGCGCGTCAGGTGGCGCAGATCAAGGAGAAGGACGCTGAGCTGGCCAAGCTCCGCCAGGAGATTCGGCAGCTCAAGGCCGGGAAGGGGGGGGCCGAGGAGGACCTGGAGGAGTCGGCCAAGGTTGCCCTGCGGGACGACCTCGCCGTCCTCAAGCACTACCTCGAGATCCTCAAGCAGCTCAAGATGCCTAAGGGTGAGGAGCTTGTGGCTGCCAAGGAGGCGGAGATCAAGACCCTGCAGCAGCGGATCTTGGCCGACAAGCCATCGGCTACGCAGATTCGCACGCTACAGGACGCGATCACCAAGAAGAAGAAGAAGGTCGTGGAGCAGCGTACGGCAAAGTGCGAGACGGCCCGCAAGCACATCCAGGAGTGGGAGGAGGAGAACCACAGGAATGCGCAGCAGATCAAGGAGATGCAGGCGCAGCTGGCGATTGTCTCGAAGGGGGTGGAGGCAGAGACGGGGCAGGCGGCGTGTAACGTCCCGACGGACAATGCTGCCGAGGCCGCTCGACAGCTCGAGGTCGCCTTGGCCTCCCTCGAGAAGATGGGTGAGAGGCTCGGTTGTGCCGCGCTCACCGGACAGTACGTGTGGCCCATCCGCGAGCATCTCGTGCCCAAGGTCGTTGCCCAGGCTGCCGCGGGCGCTCAGGCGCAGCAGGCTTCGGCTGCGGCTCCCGCGGCGGCTGGCGCTCGGGCTCCTGGTGGTGATGCTGCTGCTCCCGCTGCTGTGGCGCCCGCCGCTGGCGTCGCTGCTGCATCCGAGGCCGGTTCTGTCATCGTGGATTGGGACGCGCTCCCACAGGAAGAGCGTGACCTCTACATTCAGACGGCCATGGAGGAGGGCCTCGAAGGAGGAGGAGAGGCGGAAGAGAGCGAAGCTAAGAAGGCCCGGCTGGAAACTGAGGGCCGAAGGATTCACCGGCAGTTCAAGAAGGTGCAGTGCAAGATTGGCAAGCACAAGGGTAGTAGGCCACGCGGGTAGCCACGGCTACCTCGAGCTGCCAAGCCTAGGCAGCTGTACCCCATGGAGTTCTACCCCTTCAAGCTGGTGCTCCCCGCATGGGAGCCGGACGTTGCCGGAGAGTGAACCTGGTATGAGAGACCAGGGGAGCGTGGCGCCGGCTAGCAGCATGGCAGCCGTGGCGCATGGTGACGTTGGTGGTGGAGTCGGAGCCTCGCCGGGGGGGGTGCCGCCGCCGCCGCAGGAGCATGCTGACGTGGTCCTGCTCGGTGCCAATGCCAACAGCTGGGAGTCCTTCACGCTGGTGGCCGACTGGCTCGCGGACGAGGTGAAGAAAGGCCACTTCGCTTCCTTCGGGCTGGGCGAGAGCAACCCTCGACCCCATGTGGCGTTCGTGCAGGAGACCCGCATCAAGCCGAGCGCAAGGCTACTTCGGCTGATGCGTGGGCCCGCGCTAGGCGCATGCAGCTGACCCAAGGCATGGCTCACTCGACGGGGTCTGGGGCGACGGAGAGCACCTCCGGCGTGGGCGTCATGATTCAGGACATCATCCCTTCTGCTCTCTGGTCCCAGACCTGCTGGAGGCGTGGTTCAGCAAGATTGCGGTGCGGCACCTCAACACAGGCTTTCCCGGGGGCGTTCTGGCCGTCTCTGTCTACGGGGTCACGGCCATCGGCCCCACCGGCGAGAACTTGGACTTGCTGCAGGCCCTGGGCACATTCCTGCAGAGCAGAGGCGAGCCATGGATTGTCCAGGGCGACTGGAACATGACCCCTGGAGAGCTCGAGTCCGTGGGCTGGGTGAAGAGAGTGGGCGGCGCGATCGTGGCGCCACCGGGTACTACGTGCCTGCCGGCTCGGACGCAGGAGCCCGCTCTTCTGCGTGACGGTGCGCCCCGCGCCGGCACGGCAGCAACCAGCGGCCAGGAAGGTGTTGAGAACGATAAGCCCTCCGACACGTCCCCGTTGCGAGTCCTGGACTACTTCGTTGTGGCCGAGCTTCTGGCGGCATGCGTGACGCAGGTGGCTGTGCTCGACGGTGCGCCGAGTAGCCCGCACAGCCCTATCCTGCTGCGGCTGACTGGTCTCAGGAGCACTCGGGAAGTGGAGCGGCCCGTCAGATTCAAGCGCTTCGACGTCGACGTCCCCATCGGCCCACAGCGGGAGCCGCAGCCGGCCTGCTGGGCCACGCCGGCCTCTGACGACCCCAGCAAGGACATGGAGAGGCTGATCAAAGATTGGTTCGATCAGTCCGAGGGGTTCCTGGTCGACCTCCATGGCATCACCGAGCTAGACCGGCGGAAGTACGTCGGCAGGTCAAGGGGCCCTCGCACCGCGAAGGTTCCCTTTTGCGTGGCTTGGGAACGGGAGCTCAGGAGGAGGACTTCCCCGGCCACCTGCACTTGGGTGGCTTTCCAGGCTTTGTGCAGGCGGGCGCAGACCATCGCGTCTTCACATCCAGGACGCCCTGGGCAGGAGAGATTGGCAGCTTGGGGTACCAAACTTCAGGACATGCTCGGGGACATGCCGGAAAGGGAGGGAAGCGAGTGCACGAGCGTGGTCTTGTTCAGGATCCTCCACCATGTGACCACCATCGGAGGTGCCGTCAGCGAGGTTGATTGGCAGGCGCTGGAGCGGGAGGTGCAGGCTCGACGTATGGCAGACGCACGCGAGCAGCTCGAGGGCTGGCGAACGTGGGCCAAACGCGCAGTGCAGAAAGGCGGAACAGCGGCGCACCGCTTCACGAAGCTCCGGCGAGGCACTCAAGAGGATCTGGTGGACGAAACCACGGAGCACGTCCTGCCTGTGAACGGCCAGGAGGCCATCGAGAAGCTGGTGGAGGACTGGGTTCCGCTCTGGCGGGCGAGCTCTCGCGAGTCAGATCAGCATCCCGAGGACTGGGACATCGACGGAAGCGAGCTGGAGCCGCTGACGCTGGATGACCTGCGCCGGGCTTGCAAAGCCTACCCAGAGGCAGCAGGATTGGGCTGGGATATTTTCCATCCCAAGTGGATTCTGCAGCTCCCCGAGGAGTACCAGCTCCGGTTCTTGTGGCTGCTGCACTTGTTCGAGCGCCGCCCCAAGGTGCTACGGGACTTCATCACCTACATGATGTTCTTGGCCAAACCCGATGGTGGGGTAAGGCCCATCGGATTGCTGGCTCTCTTCCCCAAGCTGTGGTCGAAAATGCGCCAGAGGGAGTGCAGGGCTTGGGAGCTGCGCCACGATGCCGCGTTTTTCTGGGGTGGGTTTATTTAGACCTCTTGCGACAGAGCGGGATGGCTCCATAACGTATTAGCTGGATTCGGCCGCGCCGCTGGGATGTCTTGCGCTACCGCCGTGTTGGACTTGCGGAAATTCTACGAGCATATCCGCTTGAAATTTTTGTACGACGCTGCCGTCCGCTTCGGTTTTCCGCTGATGCTGCTCCGAGGCCTTTGCGTGATTTACGCAGGGGAGCGCGCCGGCCCTCATCTTCGGCGGGGCGATCTCGACCATCTACCAGGCGAACGGGGCCGTCATAGCTGGGTGTTCCGCGGCAACGTCACTGGCCAGGCTTCTATTGTTGGCGCCATTGCAGATGGTCGCCAATCCACGGTCGCAGCTGTACGTGCGCAACGTCGTGGACGACATCAAGCTCCAGGCTGTGGGCTCCAGCGACCTCGTCGTGGACCAGGTTGGCACTGGCACCGAGACGCTGCTCGCAGAGTTGGCGCGGCTCGACCTTCCCATCTCGCTGAAGAAGTGCGTGTACATGGCGTCCAGCAAGCTTGTAGCGGATGCCCTGCAGCAGCGATGGTCGTTGCCTCCCACGGCGAGGGTTGACAGCACCCGTTCTTAGGGACGGACGTGACGATGGGTAAGGTCAGGAGGGTGGCAACGGCTCGAAGCCGTGAGCAAGGTGCCCGCTACCGTGCCGCGCGCGCGCAGATACTCCGGGACGCTGGGGCAGAGATCTGGCAATTGCAGCGGGCAGGCGGCACAGCAGCAGCCATGTGGGGATCCGCAGTCCAAGGTATCGCCACTGGAGCGCTGAACGGGCTGCGGGTGGCGGCGGCGAGAAGTTTTGGACGCTCGCCGAGAGGTGCGTCGATCGGTTCGCGGCTGCATTCGTTCAAGAAGGGCGTCGACTACGACCCGTTCGTGCTCGCAGCCACGCAGGTGGCTTGGATGTGGAGCTCGGCCGTCTGGGAGGCGACTCCCAGGCCTCGCATCTTGGACGTCGTCATGCGAGACGCTCTAGTGAAGTGCACCCCACCGTCGGCGACATGGCGGCTGGTCACCACTCCGGCGGACGTGGCGGTCATGACCCTGAAGAGGATAGGTTGGGTCTTCGAGAGCAGCACCGTCGTCCGCGACACTGGCGCCGACGGGGCCACCTACGACCTGCAGAAGCTGCCGCCGAACCAGGTGAAGCGCTTGGTGGCCCGGGCCTCCGCCAGGGCTTCCGACATACAGGCGTTGAGCAGAACGCGAGGCACCTGGAGGGGGGGAGAGGGCGTGCCAGACGTGCTGGACGAAGCGCCGGTTGCCCCAGTGTTCTGGGCACCACTCCGACGGCTGTTCAGTAAAACGTCGGAGGTTTGGGATCTGCGACATCTTCGTGCCCTGCGTTCGGCTGTGAGCCACACCCTGTGGGGACAAGCACGGCTGGCTGCGCATGGACTGGTGACTTCCGACGTCTGTCAGGCTTGCGGGGGCGGTGAGGGCACCCTCTGGCATCGGTGTTTCGAATGTCCCGCCTACGAGCCCTTCCGTCGACAGTACCTCTCACCAGAGGCCCAATGCCGAGCCCAGACAGTGCGAACCTGGAGCAAGGCAGCGGGGGAGAGGCTGGCCAGGGGGATCCTGCCGGACCCGTCCGCGCTCTTCAGCTTTCCGGACGTGCCTTTCGAGATGCACTGGATCAACCGACCCAGCGACGGCCTCCTGCGAGGGCGCATCTTCAGCGACGGCTCCGCACTCTTCCCAACCATCCCGTGCCTGTCCAGAGCGGGGTGGTCGTTAGTCCAGGTGGACAGGCTCGGCAACCTGGTCGCGGCGGTTTACGGGGTCGTCCCGCGAAGTGAGGCGCCATTTCAGACAGCGCGGGACGGCGAGGATTTTGCCGTGAGCATGGTCCTCCCGCTGGTCGCCATGGCCCCCATCGACTTGTACGTCGACTGCGAGGGCACCATCAGCGTCGTGAGTGGCGGCCCAGGGACGGGCACGCGGTCCACAGACTACCGTCCACACTGGTGGGGCAAATTCTGGGGGGCGTTCATGCCGAGTGACATCACTATCCACAAGACCTTGGCTCATGCGACGCAGGCCGACGTGGACGGAGGCCAGACTACCCCCATGGAGAAACGAACGAACGGCAAGGCCGACGAGCTCGCCAAAGCGGGGGCAGCATTGCATGGCGTTACGGCCGCTGCTGCTCACCTCTGGGCCGGCCTGGCGGACATCGCGGTCGAGGTGGGCCGTTGGGTGGATCAACTGCACAACCATGTCGCCGACCAGGGACCGCCAGACCGGGAGGACGTCTTGGGCAAGCATGCCGAGGAGGGATGCGCGGATGCGAATGCTGGGGGAGCAGGGGATGCTGGCGTGAACCTTTCAGCCAGTGATGCCGCAGAGGCGCGGCCTCACCGCTCCCATCCTCGTCCTCCTCCTCGTCCTCCTCCTCGTCCTCCTCGTCCTCCTCGTCCTCCTCGTCCTCCTCGTCCTCCTCCTCCTCCTCCTCCTCCTCCTCCTTCCTCCTCCTCCTCCTCCTCCTCCTCCTCCTCCTCTCCTCCTCCTCCTCCTCCTCCTCCTTTCGAGCTCTACATTGAGTGGGCCCCAGCGTGGCGGGACTATGAGCCAGTCGCGTTTCGGGCTCGGGGCCATGCTTTGCTGAGTGCCGACATTCAGGGGAAAAGCGGAATGCGGCTTATATTTTGTTACCGTTGTGGGGCCTATTTGGGGGGCCGGCCCCCAGGCAAATGCATGTTTTCAGATTGCAAAGGGCTCGCGGAGCGGCCCGAAGCTGCGCGAGCAGTTGTCTAAGCTGACGGCGGGTGACCATCCCCATTATCGCAAGACCACGCGGGGGCTGAGACTGGCGCCGCCGGATGGCGTGCCTATGGACGAGCGCCTCCGTTTGCAAACCGTCTTTTCGACTGCTGCCTCTCCAGCGCTGTCCCAGCGGGAGGTCGTGTTCCGCTCTTTCGGCATAGCTGAATCCGACCTGCCTGCGGTGCGCGTGCGCGGCCTGAGGGTGACCGCCAGGGCCCCCGCAGCAAGCGACTCTGGCTTCTCATCGGAAAGCGATGTGGAAGACTGGGAGTGGTAGTGATTCTAGCGGCGTGCCGCTGCCTTCTAGTCTAGGCCGTTCCCAACCCAACCCAACCCAAGAGCGCTCCAATCGGGACCCTTCATCTGCGTGCCGCCCACTTCCCTGGTCGAAGCAAATCCTCTGGACATCGTCTCTGGATGGGCTGGCGGGGTTACTTTTTGATCGCGACCGCGGCGAGAGATCGGGCGGCGTCAAGGACGAAAAACAGAGGCGTCGGCCTAAATTAGCGCACGGGACGAGGAAGGCGAAAAGTGGCAAGACCAAGCAAGGGGGGAGGCAAACAGGAGGTGGGCCTCGCTGCCGCTCACAGGAGAGCGCACGCCAGGAAGCCCTTCCGGGCAACGTGCAGCACCACGTGGTAATTCGGGTAGCCAATCGCGCCCCTGAGGAGGAAGACCGCCACCCTGACGCACAGCAAGCCCAGGGCAGGACGAGGGACGCGGAATGTATGACAACAGGCCACCATCTCAGAGGAAAGACGAGGCATGCGGGCGCCCAACGGGATGGATCCGGATCGCCAGACACCGAGGGGTGTCGGGGGGGCAACCTGGGCGGGGGCGAACAGACCACGCCGCAAGTGGCAGGAGGGAACAGCCAGAGGACGGCAGGACGAAGCAGGGGGGGATGCCGTGGGTGCCATTAGGCGGTGGCGAGCAGCCCGCGCCGCCAAGGTGGCGAGAGGGTCCAGACAGAAAACTGGAAGGGGCAGTGCCGATAGGGCGAGTGCGAGCGGCGCGCGCCGCCCAGGTGACAGGAGGGCTCAGCCAGAAGACCGACAGGGATGAGCAGCAGGGCGGGGGAGGACCAGCTGTCCGTCGACCCCGTAGGGGAAGGGATGGTGGAGCGACGAAGGAGCCCCGAGCGCCCCACGACGGGCGGGGCGCAAGGGGGTGGTCCAGCGCCGAGAAGCGAAGGGCCACAAGGGGGCCCAGTGACGGAGAAGCACTGAGAGCCCGGCGAGCACCGACAGCCCCAGCATGGTATTGGGCACAGGGCCAGAGCGGCCGCGGATGGGCCGCGGGGGAGGCAGGCGGAGGGCGGGGCAGGCGATGGCCGAACCGACGGAGAACGGCCAGGGAGAGACCCCAACGGAAGGGGAGGCCCGCAGACCAGCGCCCTGGGCCGAGGGGGCTTCCCTGCGACCGCGCGCGCGGGGCCAGGTGGAGCAGAGAGAACGCGAGGTGAGGGCGACTAACAGTCGCAGGTCTTGTTAAGAGAACGCGCGGCACGAGGTACCGGTGGCGACGAGGAGCGACTAACGGTCGCAAGTTGGGTAAGGGGCGGGAACTGACGGAGAACCGCCGGGGAGAATAATTACCCACCAGGGGGGGGGGGGGAAGCCCGGAGGCCAGCGCCTTGGGCCGAGGGGGTTTCCCTGCGGCCTCGCACGCTGGGGCGGGGCCAGGACGGCGGGGCCGCAGAGGGCAGACGGGGGACCCGAGGGAGGGGCCGACCGCCGCGCGGCAGAGGAGCTGCCCGAGCAGCGCCTCGAGCGGGGCAGGGTGGCCGGGCAGGCGCCGCGGGGGTCCGAAGCGGCGGCGCCACTCCTCGGGCGCTCCGGCGGCCTCGCGGCAGGAGACAGGGGGGGGGGAGCGCTGCGAGCCCCCGGGGGCGGCCGCCTGAGGCGGGGGCGCGGGGGGCGGCAGGAGGAGGAGGAGGAGGAGGAGGAGGAGGAGGAGGAGGAGGAGGAGGAGGAGGAGGAGGAGGAAGAGGAGGAGGAGGAGGGAGGAGGGAGGAGGGAGGAGGGAGGAGGGAGGAGGGAGGAGGGAGGAGGGAGGAGGGGGGCGGAGGGCCACAAGATACCCAGAAGCAAGGGCGTCCTGGGAGGCCGGGGGCGGGCCGTCAGCCCCAGCTGGGCGCGCGCCAGGCGGCATTGGGCGCGAGCAAGGCAGTGGCCTCAGCGCGGGAGACTGCGCGCGGCCACTCCAGGATAACGCCGTGCGCCACCAACGGTTCATACATGCACTGCACTGCCCGTCGATCCGGCCACGCGACCCGCGACCCGGTAATCCTTGCAGCACCTGCGCAGTCGCCACCCCGGAGTCCACCACTGGCTTGAATTGCCATACTAGCGCTCTGGGTGGGCGAGGGTGGCGGGGAAACTCTGCTGCCCTTTTTTCTGGGCGTCCGCTGTGTAGTACGCAGCAGCTGCGCAGTCGCCATCCCGAAGCCCGCCGTCGGTTGGAATTGTCGCATTCGCGCTCTGGGTCGGTAGGTGGTGGGGCAGCTCCTGTGCCATGCTCTCCGTCCGTCTTGCCAGGCCGCCCGCCGCCTTTCCTACGGCAGGCTCGCGCCGCGTCCACCCCAGCGTTGGTGCCTGACACCGCGGGGATCGTTCAACCTTGGAACGATCGGCCGTGTCCGAAACGTCAGATCGCTCAACATCGACCGAGTCTCGGTCGCCGGCGGCGTTCAACGTTGAACGCCAGCGGCGGGGTCGCCGCCGGTCGACACGACGCGAGCCTACCGTATAGCTCCTTCTCCACCAGCGTACTGGATGTTGGTGTGCATGCGGCGGCCTCTAAGCATTGGTCATGTGATCGTCGTTCCTTCTCAGCGCTCAGGAGGCGAGAAGCCCGCACGCTAGGTCAAGCGGCCTGTCGACAACACATACACACACCACTCCTTGCAATGACTGCGAGTCCGCTGCCGATAAGAGCATGGTTACGCGGTCTTGCCCATGCAAGCGCAGCCCAACATAATCAACCATTATGTTTTTTCCAGCTCTACTCTACTACTCTCGAGCTTCTCCTCCTCCTTGTCCTGATCCATCGGGAGGCGCTTCGCTGAAGGATTCACGATGCCAGGCCCGTCGCAGGGCGGTACATGGCAGCAGCCGTGTGCATCAGCCACGAACGCTTCTGACAGGAAATTCCACTGTGATTGTACATGGTAAATGCTCGACCTGTTCCCCGTGGACCAATTCTGCCCGTTCACTGTGCACTTCCAGCATGCGCGTGAAGGACTTCATGCTCTGACCGTTGCTCTCTCTCTCTCTCTTTTCCGCGCCACTCCTCTGCCCGGCTCTGGCTCCCAATCAAATTAGCCTGGCGAAGAACCCAACCATATGCAGTTGTCAGTACCGCAGCTGCGGGTTTCATCTTCAATGGAACTCCCCATAGGATTACGGAACGTGTGAGGGGTGTGCCGAGATGGGTGCCACTGGGGCATTCGGCGAAGCTCCCTCTGGGGACATGAAACACGCGCGGGGCGTGCCGACATGGGTGGCGGAAACGCATGTGCGGGCCGCCACTGGGGCCTCCAGTGGAGCTCCCTATGGGTCCCCGAAACATGATGCTGATGCGGGGGGGGGGGCGGGATGGGTGGCGGAGACGCATGTAAGCGCCGCTACTGGGGCCTTCGGTGGAGCTCCCTATGGGGCCACGAAGCGCGTGAGGGGTGTACTGGGATGTGTGGCGGGGACGCATGTGAGCGCCGCCGCTGGGGCCTTCGGTGCAGCTCTCTATGGGGCCACGAAACGTGTGAGGGGTGTGCCGAATTGGGTGCGGGTGGTGACGCATGCGGGCGGTGCCACTGGGGCCTTCGGTGGAGCTCCCTATGGGGCCACGAAACCTGTTGTTGTGAGGGGCGTGCCGGGATGGGTGGCGGGGACGCATGTGAGCGCGGCCGCTGGGGCCTTCGGTGGAGCTCCCTATGGGGCCACGAAACGTGTGAGGGGTGTGCCGAATTGGGTGGGTGTGGGTGACGCATGTGAGCGCCGCCACTGGGGCCTCCGGTGGATGATGGGGCCACGAAGCCTGTCAGGGATGTGCCGAAATGGGTGCGCGGGACGCATGCGCATGTGAGCGCCGCCACTGAGGCCTTCGGTGGAGCTCCCTATGGGGCCACGAAACGTGTGAGGGGTGTGCCGAATTGGGTGTGCGTGACGCATGCGGGCGGCAGCACTGGGGCCTTCGGCGGAGCTCCCTATGGGGCCACGAAACGTGTGAGGGGTGTGCCGAATTGGGTGTGCGTGACGCATGCGGGCGGCAGCACTGGGGCCTTCTTCCACGAAACGTGTGAGGGGTGTGCTTGGGTGTGCCGCTGCGGGCGGCATGGGGCCATGGGGCGAACGTGTGAGGGGTGTGCCGAATTGGGTGTGGTGACGCATGCGGGCGGCAGCACTGGGGCCTTCGGCGAGCTTCTACTATGGGGCCACGAAACGTGTGAGGGGTGTGCCGGGGTGTGGGTGACGCATGCGGGCGCGGGCAGCTGGGGCCTTCGGTGGGCTCCCTATGGAGCCACGAAGCGTGTGAGGGGTGTGCCGAAATGGGTGTGGGTGACGCATGCGGGCGCGGGCACTGGGGCCTTCGGTGGAGCTCCCTATGGAGCCACGAAACGTGTGAGGGGTGTGCCGAAATGGGTGTGGGTGACGCATGCGGGCGCGGGCACTGGGGCCTTCGGTGGAGCTCCCTATGGAGCCACGAAGCGTGTGAGGGGTGTGCCGAAATGGGTGTGGGTGACGCATGCGGCCGCGGCCACTGGGGCCTTCGGTGTAGCTACTATGGAGCCAGAAAGTGTGAGGGGTGTGCCGAATTGGGTGTGGGTGGCGCATGCGGCGCGGCCACTGGGGCCTTCGGTGGAGCTCCCTATGGAGCCACGAAACGTGTGAGGGGTGTGCCGAAATGGGTGTGGGTGGCGCATGCGGGCGCGGGCACTGGGGCCTTCGGTGGAGCTCCCTATGGAGCCACGAAACGTGTGAGGGGTGTGCCGAAATGGGTGTGGGTGACGCATGCGGGCGCGGGCACTGGGGCCTTCGGTGGAGCTCCCTATGGAGCCACGAAACGTGTGAGGGGTGTCCGAAATGGGTGTGGGTGACGCATGCGGGCGCGGGCACTGGGGCCTTCGGTGGAGCTCCCTATGGAGCCACGAAACGTGTGAGGGGTGTGCCGAAATGGGTGTGGGTGACGCATGCGGGCGCGGGCACTGGGGCCTTCGGTGGAGCTCCCTATGGAGCCACGAAACGTGTGAGGGGTGTGCCGAATTGGGTGTGGGTGACGCATGCGGGCGCGGGCACTGGGGCCTTCGGTGGAGCTCCCTATGGGGCCACGAAACGGTGTACTGGGTGGGTGAAGAGGAGAGGAGGAGAGGAGAGGAGAGGAGGAGAGGAGAGGAGAGGAGAGGAGAGAAGAGGAGAGGAGAGGAATGATGATGATAATGACGATGCTGATGCTGATGCTGATGCTGCTGATGATGATGATGATGCTGATGATGCTGATGATGATGATGATGATGGTGATGATGATGATGGCAGGAGGGAGGGGGCAGCGGGAGGAGGAGTGAACGCGGGGCGCTGTCTCTTCAAAACGAGGACCCAACACCACAGGATGGTTGGGAAACAAGTAGATGGTAGTTTTGCCGTCGGCGCCAGTCTTCGCCCATAAACTGCACAATTTGACTCTGCAAGCTTACCCTGCGGCCTCTGGCCCGTATGGTCCTTCCCTTCCAGTCGTCGCCACTTGGCCCGCGCATCCTTAACGCAAGACAAACTATGCCCCTCAATTTATGCTGAGCAGCGTCGCCCCCGACTAGGTGCAGAAGTTCCGCTTGCGGCATGCCTCTGCGAACATGGATAAGCTTATGGCCACACTTCTCCATGCAAAGATACGCTCCGCCGTACGTTGAGGGTAGTCGCAGTACGACTTACCACATGCGAGTCGCAAGCGCTGGGCCCGCCTGAGTCCTGTAAGTTCCCACGTCCGCAGTTTTCGCACAAGATCCCCTGTCACATGCCAAGGGTTTGCTCTCCCCCTTTCCTCCCTTCCTCCCTTCCCCCTCCTCCCGCTCCTCCTCCAGCTCCTCCTCCTGCTCCTGCTCCTACTCCCCCCCCCCTGCTCCCCCCTCCCCTCCTCCTCCTCCTCCTCCTCCTCCTCTCCTCATCCTCCTCCTCCTCCTCCTCCTCCTCCTCCTCCTCCTCCTCCTCTCCTCTCCTCCTCCCTCCTCCTCCTCCTCCTCCTCCTCCTCATCCTCTCCCCCCTCCACCTCCTCCCTCCTCGTCAGCTCGCCCCTGCTGCCCCTCGCCCCCTGCCCCTGCCCTCCCTGCCTCCCTCTCTCGCCCCCCCCCGCTCTCGCCATCCTCGCCCTGGCTCGCCCAGAATGCGGAGTATGAGGAGGAGGAGGAGGAGGAGGAGGAGGAGGAGGAGGAGGAGGAGGAGGAGGGAGAGGAGGAGGAGGAGGAGGAGGAGGAGGAGGAGGAGGGAGAGGAGGAGGAGGGAGAGGAGGACCAGGAGGAGGAGGAGGAGGAGGAGGAGGAGTGCCCTGCTCAACACGATTGGCTCCCAAGAGGCCTCCCCGTGGGAGGCCCCCGCGCGAAGGTGCGGCGGAAGGCCTCCAGGAGGCCCCCCCCCCTTCGCAGAGGATGGCTGCACACGGCCCTGCGGGAGCCCGGGGCCCTCGACCAGAGGCGACGACGACGACGAAGCCGCCGACAGCGACGACGACGACGACGATGACGACGCTGCCGACGACGACGACCACGACGACGACGACGACGACGACGACGACGGCCGAGGGCCGCCGCCGCCGAGGACCGCAGAAGGCCGCCGAGGACCACGACCATGACGACGACGACGGCGGCGGGCGGCGTCGTCGACAACAAAACAAATCACCGTGCGCCAGGCGGCGCATTGGCCACTCGTGGTTCTTAGGCGTTCTCTGGGATTGGAGGTGCAAGCCGCAGAACTGCGCAGGGCAAAGCAAGTCCTGTCTCTTGCTTGCTTGCACGGCGACGATGAGGACGGCGACCATGACCACGACCACGACGACGACGGCGGCGGGCGGCGTCGTCGACAACAACGCAACAAACCATCGTGCGCCAGGCGTGGCTTCGCTCAGACGTCCATTCCCCGTGCATTTTCGTTTTCGTGCGTGTACTCCTTTTCGCTCGATGATCCAAGATGCTTCTCGATGGTTCTCGCCGGGAAAATGCACACGTCCGAGCGGTGCCAAGCTGGCGGCGCATTGTTGGGGGCGCGCATAAGGGGGGTAGGGGGATGGGGGACGGCTTCTTAGGAGACTGCTTCTTAAAAGGTGCGGGCCCTACTATGGAGAAGGTCCGCGCCTTCCCAGAAGCAGGGGTTTCTAAGAAGCATTGCACCCTCCCCCTACACCCCTCTTCGCGTAGCCGACATTGGCCATTCATGGTTCTTACGCGTTTTCTGATATTGGAGGTGAAAGCCGCAAAACTGCGCGAGGCAAATGAGGTCCTCCTGTCTCTTACTTACGAGCGCAAGAGGGAGAGAGGGGAGGGGGAGGGAAAGGGGGAGAGGGAGGAGGAGGAGGAGGAGGAGGAGGAGGAGGAGCAGGACGAGCGGGAGGGGGAGGAGGAAGGAGGGGGAGGAGGCCCGAGCCCACATGACTACGAAGAGCTTGGCTCACCTGGTGATTCGCAGCGAAACATCTCGCGGCGTCACCGCGGCCCCCAGAACTACGACCCGTGTCTCTCTGCTCCTCAACGCTGACCCCACTCCAGGGGGCCGGCATTGCATCCCAAGTCCTCTGAGTCGGGATCCACCAGAGGGGGGTGACCCTGAGAGGGAGGGCATGATCTCGATCCGCTGGTGCGCCGAATCGCCGCACACAGATGCCCCCCCGCACTCCCACCTGTCGGCAACTATCTGGAGCTGCCGGCGGCTGGGGGGCATCTGTTTTGGGCGGTTCGGTGCAAAAAACCGATCGAACTCGCACCTCCCGGGGGCACACCCCCCTTTGCAGGATCCCGATAGCGAGCCCCTGTGCGAGAGGAAGAGGAGGAGAAGGAGGAGGAGGAGGAGGAGGAGGAGCACCAGGAGGAGCAGCAGCCCCCGGGGCACACACACCCTTTGCGGGATCCCGACTGAGGCCCCCAGAGGGCGGGAAACTGTCGAAGACCGTCCGTCGCATCCTTGTTCCCACCGAGAGAGCCAGACGTCCGGCACTTCGCTCGCTTTTTTCGAGGCGCGGGCTCCCGAGCTCTGGACCTCTTTCCCAGGACCGGCTTCTGGTCCCGAGCCGTGTTTGGACGCTCTCGAGGCCCGGAAGAGGGCCCCGAGGGGTCGAAAACGCTGAACAACCGCCGTCTTCGACTTAAAGAAGACGCGGCATACAAATGGCATACACATGAACTTTTGGGCAGCGCGGATCCAAGAAGTCCGCGCGGAGCGAAGAGATGTTTATGTTTCTGCAGCTGTTTCTTCCTCGAACCTTTTCGAGACGCCAGATGTGAGGGGCAACGGTAGGGGGGGACTGGCATAGGGGGGGATGCATCGACCTGGAATCGGCGATACCTCGCCGATAGATCGGCGACAGGCCTCCGATCGTGAGTCCGCACCTTTCTGGGCAGGTTGGGGCTTCGGCGATCAATGGGCGATTGGGGGTCGATGCATCCCCCCCTGTGCCTATCCCCCCCCTGCCGTTGCCCCTGAAGATGTCTGAAGGGGCGGCCGCCGTGCGTGCACGCCGGCGGCGGGCGGGCGGCGGGCCCGAGGGGCGGCCCGTCCTGGTGCGAGGGCTCCCGCAAGGGGAAGCGCTCGGGGACCTGGTTCCACGAGGGCACCTCCGGCGGGCGAGGCGCCGGCGGGGGCGAGGGCCTCGCCTCCGGCGGGGGGGGGGAGGAGGCGGGGGGGGGAGGAGGAGGAGGAGGAGGAGGAGGAGGAGGAGGAGGAGGAGGAGGAGGAGGAGGAGGAGGAGAGGAGGAGGAGGAGGAGGAGGAGGAGGAGGAGGAAAACGAGGAGGAGGAGGAGGAGGAGGAGGAGGAGGAGGAGGAGGAGGAGGAGGAGGAGGGGAGCAGCCGCACCTTGACTATCCCCTGCGATGGGTTCGTACGGCGTCGGCGCGCGCAAAGGTTTTTGACACCGCGTCGATCGTTCGACCTTGGAATCGATCGCGGCCCCCATCGTTCAAAGTTGAGCTCCGTCGGGTCCAATGGCATTGCTGTGTCCCTCGGTGCTTCCGCGTCGCAGAATTCAGCCTTGAGTGCCTTCGCCAGCGTCGCCGACGCGCCAACGCCGCATGAACCTATTGTACGAGACTGCCCCAACCCAGCCCGAAGGCCCAAATTTTGGTTTGGGGGGGGATGCGGGTTCCACATGTGTTTTTTCAGTGTTCCCCGACCCCCCCCCGCTGGGAAGTGGAGGGCAAATCGGGGCCTTCGGGTTGGGCATGCTTCGCCTTAAGAACGCCCTGGGCGTCTTGTTAGCGTTTTCTACTTTGGGCTCTTGACAGGCTGGAAACGCTAAAACAATGCTACGTTTTTTTTTTAGCGTTTTTAGGGTCGTCAGTTTGGCGATTTGTTGGCGTTTGTTTGGCGCTTCCAGACTGGAAACGCTAAAACAATGTCTGCAAACGCCAAAACGGCGCACCATTTGTTCAGCGCCTCTAGTTTTTGTGGAGACCTGAAAACCCAACGAAAAATCCAGGACGCCGAGCTGAAAACGCTACAAAAACGCCCCGGGCAGATTCGAGGCGAACCAAGGGGTTGGGTTGGGGTGGTCTGGTGGGCAGGTGGCACTTCCCCTCGTCGTGAACCACGAAAATCGGACCGGGCCAAAGGGGGGGATAGCAACGTGGGACGCACAGAGACATACCAATACTATATGTCCACCTTGGAGGCGCGCGTCCGACCCGAACATATGGTATACCCATCTTGTAGTATATCGTTTCTCGAGCGGTGTGGCCAGAAAGCGCCCGCCACGACGCATATACTATAAGATTTCTCGGTGCGCGCGTCGCCCCTGGGGGGGCGACGAATACATAGTACAAGCATGTCGGGGGGACGCCGACAAAGAGTTAGAGAATCAGCCCACGTAGCTGATTTTCCCGGCGCCTCCCGGCGCTGGGAGGCGCCCATGTATCGAGGAATGGGCCCCTCGGTGGGGCCGAAACCGGCTGCGTGCGGCAGATTTCGTAGCCCCCCCTTTCCCATCCCCCCCCTCTCGAGAAAAGCGGACCCGTCCGTGTCCGCGCCCTCGCGGCTTGGTTTCCGGGGCGCGATCCCGCGGGGAGGGCGCGGTCGCACGGGCGTTTGGTCGGGCCCGTCCCCCTACAGGCCGATGCTGGACGAAAAATTCAAAAGATAGTCAAAACATACGATAAAATATTCAAAAGTGGTATAAAAAATCGTCCCTGGACTATTTTTGGATTATGTTTGGATATTCCTCCTGTACAGAGGGACAAGCCCGATATAAGACGGGCGGCGCTCCGCGCCGGGGGGGCAGCCTCGCGAGCAAAGGACGCCCCCGTTGGGCCCGCGGGGGCGCGGCCCGAGGCCCCGACCCGCGGGGCCGCGGGGCCGCGGGCGCGTGCTTCGCCCACGAGTGAAGGGGCCCTTGGGACACACAAATAAGTACACACAAACAAAAGGGTTCCCCACATTTTCCCATGCTCTCTGGGTTTTTTGTTTTCCCCCCGACTTCCCATAGTTTCCCATATTTTCTTGGGAATCGACGATTAATTGTGTTTGTGTGTTTTGTTCCTCCTGAGCTAAGTCGGGCGTGTCCCCCTACAGGGAGATTTTGGGCGAAAGCAAAAAATACTCAAAAGCTACCCCCAAAAATAGTCAACACTGGTCAGACGCACAGACGCATCGTCCCCAGGCTATTTTTTAAGACTATTTTTGAATTTTCCCCCTGTAGAGGAACAGGCCCGCCTTAACACGAGTGTCGACGAGCGCGCTCCACTACTTGCAAAGTAGCTACTCGCAAATGGCCTGGTTCCCCCGCCGGGGATCTACGATAAATCACGTCAACGCAGACAGGTGATTTTCGGACGTTTGCGAGAAGGCACTCTGCGAGTAGTGGAACGCGCTCGGCGAGAGCGAAGAAATCACGACGGGGGGTTCTTCTTGCAAGCTTTCGCCCCCTGGGGGCCCGCGCCGAGCCCCGGGATCAGCAGAAGCCGCCCCGGGATGAGAAGCCGGCCCCTGGGGAAGGGCTCCACGCTGTGAAGATATCACGTTGGGAAGAAACCTCCTCCTCCTCCTCCTCCTCCTCCTCCTCCCCCTCCTCCTCTTCCTCCTCCTCCTCCTCCTCCTCCTCCTCCTCCCCCTCCTCCTCCTCCTCCTCCTCAGACCCCCGACGTCATGATGTTTTCATGACGTCGACCCTCCGAGGCCTGGACCCCTTCCCCTGGACCGGTTTTTCATCCTGAGTCGTTTTTTGATGGTCCCGAGGCCCAGGAAGGGCCCCACGGAAGCCGAACATAGCAAAAAAAACCTTCCGTAGTGCTTTTTTCGCAGCGCGAGGGGGTGCGGGAATCACGGCTTCGGAGTTCTGGGGAGCTCTATGTTCTCGACCCGCGAGCTAGTGGCCATGTTTCGCGCGCAGTCTGCGCAGCTTACCCCCAGGGCCGCGCGCAGACGACAGCCGCGCCTCGCGCCCCGCAGCCTGGCCCAGAGAGCCGCCCTTCGCCAGTGTCATCCTTCTCTCCTCCTGCCCCTCCTCCTCGTCCGCACCCCTCCTCCCCCCAGTCTTCCTCCTCCTCCTCCTCCTCCTCCTCCTCCTCCTCCTCCTCCTCTCCCCTCCCCCCCCCTCCTGAGCCCATCTCTCTTCGGTCATGGAGCTGGGATCCTTGATACCTCAGCAGTGCGCGATGGTGCTTCTTTCGCTGATCCCAGGGCTTCGTCGGGAACTTGGGCCGACTGCCACCTCCTCTGCGCGCTCTGTCCGGCCTGCGGCTGTGTCCGCCGCCCCCTCTGCGTCAGCCGCGGGAGTGGCCCCGCCTTCTGGGGTACTCCGCGGCGGGTCCTCTCGAAGGGGCCCCAGGGCGAAGCTTGGCGCCGGTCGCTTCGAGCCGCGTCCGGCGTGCACGACAAGGGGCAGGCGGCGTCGGTCCTCCTCGATGTGCTCAAGCATCGTGAGACGACTGGTCTCAGACAGGTCCCGGCTCGGTGCAAGATTGTTCATGTTCCTTTGGCGACCGCCCGTGTGGCGGTGTGCATGTGTAAGCAGGTTCGGTGGTTTCGGTTGCCAGGCTTCACTGGAAGCACTTTCTGGCCGGAGAGGGGCATTGTCGCGGGGTGTAGCTTTGCGACGACCCTAATTGTACTCGATTGGGACTCTGGACCATCTGGTGTTGCGCCCTCAGGTGCACGTCGAACTGTACATCCACGACAGTGGCTTGTTTGCTACAGGGTCGGCGGAATACGTTGAAGGGGCCCGGGGACATACAAATAAGTACACACAAATAACGGGATTCCCTACATTTCCCAATATTTTCTGGGTTTTTGTCTTCACCCCCGCTTCCCACATTCTCCCATATTTTTCGGGGGATCGACAATTCATTGTGTCTGTGTTTTTTCCCCTCCTGATACGTACATGTTGGCTCATCCTCCTCCCGCGGTGGAGCAGCTGCGCCGTGCGCTGCGGGAGGATGTGGGTGCGATTGTGTCCGACGACCCTGGCAAGAGGTCGCTGATGTGTTTCTCGCGCTAGCTTGGCAAGCAATTGGGCGCGCGCCTTGGAGGCTTGGCTGGACCTCTATTTTCTTCAGCCGCCAACTTAGGCGTGGACGACGCTGCTGACGAGTCTCGCCGATTGAAAAGGTCGCTCGAGCAAGGCCGAGGCTAGGGAGCTCAAGTTCACGAAGTTTTGCAGGAGACTTGCCCGACTGCGTCCGACCATCGGTGGGATAATCGCTCGGAAAATTTTCGCGTCGGGGGCCATGGCTAGAAACTTCTTCGGGGCTGACATTCATGAACGTATGACAAGCGAAACCCGCCCCCCACGCGGCAACAGCCTCGCTTACGGGGCGCCTGCACCTACGCACCTTCACCACAGCCATGCAAATCATTAGTTCGTGGGGGCTGGGGTCGGTTTCCCGCTGTTCAATTCACGGGGACACGGATCACGAGCTTTTGAGGTTCAGAGGGTAATGAAGAGTTCCTGGGACACACACAAGTAAATTTTCCCGGGCTTCTGTCTTCCCCCCCCCGCTTCCCACATTTTCCCATGTTTTCCTGGGAATCGACGATGACTTGTGTCTCTGTGTGTTCCCCCCTCCTGAAGCAAGCGGGCTCGGCCCTTCAGCGCTCTGCCAGGAGGCAGCTCTCCGACGTGCCCCCCCCTCTCCGCCCACGACGGGCCGTGCCGGCTCGCCGAGGCTGCCTCCCGCTCGTCCGCGGGGCCACGGAGCCGTGGCTCTCGCAGCACCGCAGGCATCGGTTTGCGGCTCCGAGGAGGGAGGAGGGAGGAGGGAGGAGGGAGGAGGGAGGAGGAGGAGGGAGGAGGGAGGAGGGGAGGAGGGAGGAGGGAGGATGGGAGGAGGGAGGAGGGAGGAGGGAGGAGGAGGAGGAGGAGGAGGAGGCGGAGGAGGGAGGAGGAGGAGGAGGAGGAGGGAGGAGGGAGGAGGAGGAGGAGGAGGAGGAGGAGGCTGCCTGAGCTCCGCGAGGCTGGGGAATGTGGACTCCGAGGCGGTTCTGGCGCGTGGCGTCGTGCTGGCTGCACAGTGAGGGCCCCGAGAAACTCAGGGGCACGAGTTTCGTGGCGGATGGAGCCGTTTACGGTGCTGACGGCTGACCAAGGGGATAGCATGTCTCTCCGAGTTCTCGCCCCAACTCCTCAAGTCCCTCTTGAAGCGCGCGGTGACTCGGGGGTTGGGGTGGGACTTGGGGGCGAAGATTAATCTGAATGGGCGGGTTTGTGTTGACGGTGTTTTGCAATGGCTTCGAAGCTCTCGACTCACTCCCTTCCAGAAGGGATGTGTTGGCGCGGCCTGTTATGAGGCTTTTTGCACTAGACAGAGAGCCGCCGATTTAGGCTACCAGATTGACACGACGCGTGCACTGTGCCCTAGCTGCCCTGACACTTTAAGGCAACGTTCATGGCAATGCGAGGCGGTGTCTCGGCAGAGGGGCGACATTTCGAAGGGAGATGTCTTGAAGTGGGCGGACGAGGCCAATGATGCGATGGCCTGTTTTGGAATTTGTCCCTACCTGCTGGTTTCCCAAGCCGCTCAGGTCGGGTGGCATTGAAATCGAATGGGCCTCGGAGCCTGAGGAGGGGGTTACTGTGGACAACGCGTTCGTCGCGGACGTGTTCGGGGACGGGCCTTGAAGGGTGGTGAAAGAAATTAATTATGCAGATTCGGCTTTCTCATCCTGGAGCCGGCCACGGGTCTCGAGGTCGTTCGTGTTCGGGGGCCTGCGTCGGCTTCCAGTCCGCAGACGCCTCAGGCGGCCGAGTTTCATAATTGCTCGATTTGCTTTACAATGGTCAAGTGGGCCCTGCGATTTGTTTTTGGACTGTCAGAAATGTGCTGACTTTCATACCCTGCCTTAGGCAGAACAGTGTTCCCCTAGAAGGACTACGCTGGTGTGGCACAAAGCTGTCCGCTCTTCTCAAAGAGTTGCACCGTGCATAAAGTCAAAGCGCATCAGTCTCTTGAGGGGGCCGAAGATAGCTGGGGCGCTTATTTGCGTAAGGGTAGCCACTCTGTGGATGTGTCTGCTAAAGCTGCTGTGTTAATTCCCTCCGCGCCTAGCCAGAAACAGGAGGAGCATTTACTTCGTTCTCTAACTATTGCCAGGAATGCTGGGGTGCTGGCGGCTACGACCATGCCTCTGTGGCCTCGGCTTAACCTGGGGCCAAACTTTTTCCCGGCGGCGGCGCGGCGGACGCAATCCGCGCCAGCGTGGGGCTAAACCGAGGCACCGAAAAGCGAATTGTCCGGCATGCAAGAGAAGGAGAAGGAGGGAACGGCCGCGCGAGGGGGGAGGAGAGAGCTGGGGGCATTCAGACGCGTAAGGGCTCCAGGTCGATCGGGCCGGAACGGCCAGCCAGGGTGGTGGGGCCGCAGCAGCAGCTGGGGCCAGGGCCAGGGCGCACTCGCAGGCGCCGCCAGGGCAGCAATCGGAGAATGATGAACAATTATAACCAACGCAGGAGCGTCAACACCCGGGGCGTAGGCCAGGGTGCAAGCGCTGAGCCAGCGTACGGAGGGTGAGCAGAGCGCTGGTAGGAGGGAGAGCGGGGCCGCGGGGGGCTGCCTCGTGCAAAATGCACAGCGCCTGATGGTCCGTTACGGAGCCGCCCCATGCCATGCTTTGCTGTAAATTTGGCGGCAGCTGCGGCCAAGGCCGGGCCCAGGCGGCAGCGCGCAGTACCCGCGCGGGATAGCGCTGGTGAGGCGCCAGGGGGGGAGCAGGAGGGCGGGCGGAGGAAAGAGGGGAAGTGGGACGCCGGGGCGGAAACCAGGTATGCCAGTTGTGGGGCGCAAGGCGAGCCAACTCATGTGGCGCCTGCAGCCGCGGCCGCATGGGGCGCGAAGCACAGGGCCCGCCGCGCCAAGGGCACTCATTCCAGCCTGCCAGCAGCCGGAGTGGAAGGGCACACCAAGAAAGAATCGGCCCCGCAAGCGTGGCGGCGGACGCCAGGTTGGGCCAGCCAGGCGTGTCGGCCGAGCCTAGTCCTCTTGCTTGACGAAGGGCCGCGTGCGTCTGCGCGGCCACGGCCGCGTGCAGTCGAACAGCGCGCTCTGGGCCCAGGCGGCGTAAAAGGTCAGGATCGCGCAGCGCCCCTCCGTTCTGGGCGCCACCCGTGTCGCAGGCTGCCGCTGGTGCCGGCGCCGTTGGACTCATCGGCCTCCTCCGCCTCCGAAGACCCGCCGCCCCTTGGAGAGGTCAGCCTGTTCTCGCAGCCTTGAACGGGGGGCTCTTGAACCCTGCCAGGGCTAGCACCTCGCCCCGGTCTGGGAGTGTCGCTGCCGGGGGCGTTAGCGCGTGCCCTTCCTGGAGACGAGAGTTCTTCGCAGCGAGTCCGCAGTGCGGCGCGACGAGGCTGGAGGGCGCGTCCGGGATTGGGGGCGGGGGACGGAGACCCACTCAACGATTCTCTGGCCCGTCGGACCCAGGACCCCTTGCGCCACTGAGCGCGGCAACTTCTTGCGCAGTAGGACTGGCGCCAGTCCCAGACAGGATCGGCGCGGGCGGGGAGTCGCCAGGTCCACCCAGGCCCCACCCCCGCCTTCCTGTCCAGGTAAGCCGCTGACCGCGGCAAGTGCCCGCGTGGGCGCGGGGCCCTCGCCCACGTCAGTCCCGGGCAAAACCGACGCAAGCGGAGGGTGACCAGGTTCTCCTCCTCGTTTCCCCCCTCCGTCCTCCGTCCTCCTCCTCCTTCCTCCTCTTCCTCCTCCTCCTCCTCCTCCTCCTCCTCCTCCTCCTCCTCGCGCGGACCAGGTGCGCCGCTGAGCGTGGCGAGATCTTGTGTAAAGATTCAGCCGGTTCCTTGGGATGCCCAGCGATCCCCGGGCAGAGGCCGCCGGGGGGGACTTTGCGGGGCACGTGGAGGAGGGCCGTCGTCGTCGTCGTCGTCGTCGTCGTCCTTGGTCCAGGTCCGCCTCCAGGCTGACTTCTTCAGGGGCACCGCGACCGCCCCTCAGCGGACGGGGGCCGTCCGGACCGTTGTCATGAGAGGGCGGGCGAATCGGGGCGAAAGGGCTTTGACTGGCCAGGCAACGGAGTGTCACTCTGTCCGCCGATGTTTGCCCGCCTCTTCCCAGAGGCGCAACGGCGGCCCGAGGCTCCGCGCGCGAGGGGCCGGGCGGCGGCGGAGCGGCGCTGGCCCGGGACGCGCCGGCAGAGCAGCAGCGCGCCACTGCCGCCACCGCCGCGCCACGCGCGACTCCATCCAGCCCCGGCCCCGGTGGCCTGGCGCCATCGCTCGGACGTCCATTCCCTGTGCTCTTGTCGGTTTCGTGCGTGGCTTTTTTCGCCAAAGGATCCAGGATGCTCCTCCATGGTCCTCGCCGAAGGAACAGCGCACACGTCCGAGCGATGCCAAGTGGCAGCGGGCCCAGGTCGCGCCGACCAACCTTGAGCCAGAGCGGTTAGAGCCAGGGGGGGTACAGAAGCTGGGGCCAGGCACGCAGCGTGTGCACATTCGGCCACCGCCTGTGGCGTCCGAACAGGGACTGGGGCATGCGTGGTCTTGGACTGGGCGTTTTGGGCACTGCTCGACGCGTTCCTGTGGGTCCAGGCCAAGTCGAGCGTGAAACCTCCCAGGAGCATCTGCCGTGGTGAAGCCAGCGTCGGGATTCGTGGCTTCGATGCTCCTGCACTTGCTGCGCTGGGTCACAAGATGCTTGGTCTCGATGCCACCGACAACAATTTTGTTGTGGTGTCTCTCGTGCATATTTTGCACGGGCGGAGGTCAGTTGTGAGTTTGAAAAGCTGTTGTTTGCCCTTGCCAGTCGGGTTTCCAGGGCAGACGGCACTCGTGGAGGCTGATCTCACAAGGCAGGCATCCTAAACGTAACGGAGTTGCGCTTTCTGTCGCCCCGTGGTATGACACTTCGGAGGTGGAGGAGGACCCCGCTCCCCTCCAGCATCCCCTTTCCCCTTCTTCTTCTTCTTCTTCGTCGTCGGAGGAGCAGGAGGAGGACGAGGAGGAGGACGGCGCTGCCCAGCTGAGCCTTGTGTCCAAGACACTCTTTCCTGGAGGCGGCGGGCGACAATCGCACTCGTGTTCCTGCCTCGGCTGCGGCTGCGGCTGCGGCTGATGTAGAGTCCGGGTCAGCCTATGGTCTTCCGCTCCCGGTCGCGCCTTGATTGTCTTTCTGGGCACGGGATCGCGCCGCTCGTGCGTTGGCCGTCGGTCAACCAGCGGGTGAGCCTCCCCGTTGCTCTCGGCACAGCTTCGGCCCGCCCGTGCTCTGGCCGTCGGTCAACCAGCGGGCGAGCCACCCCGTCGCTTGTTGTTCTTTCGACCTCTCGATGGACTCACCCACAACCCTGGGAGGAAGGGGCTGCATGGTGCCGGGCAAGCAAAAAAAAACGCTCTCTCCCTCGCCCTCCTCCTCCTACTCCTCCTCCTCCTGCTCCTCCTCCGCTCCGCGCATTCACTTCCGCTCCCCGAAACAGCCGCTGCAGCCACTGCCGCCCTCCCAGAAAAAGAGGAAACAAAAGAAAGGGAGTGGAAAAAAAGGGAGAAAGGGGAAGAGAAAGGGGAAAAAAGAGGGGAGAAGAAGAGGAAAAAGGGAAAAGGCGGAAAAGGAAGACGAAGAGAAGGAGACCGGAAGAGAAGAAGAAGGGCAGAAGCAGTGCAAAGACCTCGATTCTCGAAGAAGAAAGAAGAAAGAAGAAAGAGAAAGGAAAGAAGCAAGAATAAGGAAAGAAATGATGAAGGAAGAAAGAAAAGCGGACTATGTTAACGCCGAAATAGATAACTGCTGGGAATCATCCACGAGACAAAACCCCAAATAATGACGAATACATCTCAAATCATAAAGAAGCCATACCAAATAATCGGACACGCGCATGCAGCACGAGCATACATGCATCGATGATCCCTCCCTCCTACCGTACTCCTCTAATACCATGATCAATCAGACGCATCCTCCCTCCCCCTCCTCCCATGCCCCTGTGCCTCCTCCTCCTCCTCCTCCTCTCCTCCCCTCGCATCCTCCCTCCTCCTCCGCCTCCGCCTCCAGCCTCCGTCTTCCCCCTTTCCCCTCCCCCCTCCTAATCCTTCCTCATCCTCCTCCTCTCCCTCCCCGCCTCCTACTCCCTCCCCTCGCCTCCGCCTCCTGCCTCCGTCTTCCCCTTCCCCTCCCCCTCCTCCTCTCCTCCTCCTCCTCCTCATTCCTCCTCCTCCCTCCCCTCCTCCACCTCCTCCCTCCTCCCTCCTGTAAATCTGTGTGAGTCTTGGCCGACCGATCGAGACCTGGGAGCCCGAACGAGTGAACGAACCGATTCCATCGCTGTTTGGTTCAGGGCGCCCTTGGGCCGGTGCATAGCTACCGGCGAGTACGTTTTGTACAACAGTGCTTCCAGAGCACTACGTTTATAGAAGCCCACCAGGGGCTCACACACGAGAGATACAGTTTCGTGGGTGTTGGCGCTGCGCTGGACATAAAGTGGATTATCACGATAATCATCAGGGTTCATTGTGATTGACGACAGCTATCTGAAGTCCATCGACGAGGCTAACGCCAACGCCGACAATTTAGTTGGTAGCGGAGCCGGTCTGGCTCCACGGACTGGCTCGTCATGACGACCGAAGACCAGAAGCACGAGACAGTTCCATCCTGGGACGGAGATGTTGCCAGCTTCGACTCCTACGTGATGAGGGTCAAGCTCTACGTGCGCGGGACCAAGAAGGACGAGAAGGGCCTGTGCGGGCCCAGGCTGATGGCTCGACTTTGCGGAAGAGCCTGGCAGGGAGTACAGAAATACGACAAGCTCGAGAGCCTCGACGACATCGAAGAGGACCCGAGCACAAAGCTTCCGAAGGGTGTCAGCCAGTTGTTGCAGTATCTCAAGGAGAAGAGCGGCATCCTGGAGGTAGAGGACGCGGGAAAGTACATGCGCACGTTCATGAAAGAGACATTCCGCAAGAATAGGACCGCGATGCGCGACTACTTGACACAGTTCGAGGTCGAGGAGGATCGGATGCAGAAGGCCATCAAGGCCATCGACAAGAGCTTCGATGAGAAGAAACCGATCTTTCAAGAGCCGCTGCGAGCCTGGTTCCTATTGGAGAACGCGGGCCTAGACGATCACGAGAGATCCCAAGTGCTGGCGTCTGTGCAGAACCGGTACGAGTACCAGAAGATCCAACAGGCCCTCGGCATGCAGTTCGACAAGAAACATGATCGAGAAGGCCACCACCACAAAGGGCATAGACCCCAGTGACAAGGCCGGAAGAACTACGTTGCCGAGGCCGACGACGACTACTACGCGGAGGATGACGGACATGAAGACGACGAAGAGCCTGTCCAGCAGCTCGACCTCGAGGACGACGCCACCGCCTTCGCGCTGGCCGAGGACGAGGACGTGAACTACCAGCTGCTGGATATCTACGAGCAGGCCGGAGACGACAAGGAGCTACGAGACGAACTCCTAGAAGGTGCTGTGCTTGCGGCTGCTCAACACGGGCAGCGCTCCTTCAAGCAGGCACGAGAACTGCTTCGACAGAAGCAGACGGGCAGGAAATTCTTCAGCCCGAACGCCAAGGGTTCGCCAGGACCGAACGGCACCAAGGGTGCCGGCCGTACCCCATCGACGTCGCGTGGCTCGCCGAGCCAGGGCTCCACCGGGAAGGACTGGAGGACGGACCCGAACACCGTGTGCCTGCGATGCGGCGGCAAGGGCCACATCGCTAAGGACTGCAAGGCTCCCGCCAAGCTACAGAGTGGGCGCAAGTACAAACATCCATCGTCATCTGTCATCCGGACGCGACCGACACCGACACAGATGCGATCTACTTCGACACAGATGCGACCGACATCGACCAAGATGCGACCGACATCGACCAAGATGCGACCGACATCGACCCGGATGCGACCGACATCGACCCAAATCAGACTGAGGGTAACTCGAAAGCGTTTCTGGCGATCTCGGGGCACGACTCGCTCTGGATTCAGGAGGCCTCTGAGTTCCCAGACTGCATCCAGAGTCCTCAGGTTACCGAAACCACCGACGGGTTCACTTTCGGGATCGAAAAGCTGGAGACCAAGGTTGAACAGAAGAGAGTTTCGACATGTTCTTATAGTTTATGAACAACACGTCTTCCTGGCTACTCAGCTCTCGGGTACCTTCAAAGGCATCTTGGATTCAGTGGCGACTTCGTCTATGATCGGTTTAGAGCAAGCCGAAACCTGGCAGATTTCGATGATGAGATTGATTGGCCACAACCGTATGAAAGTTCTGCCGGGACCCCTGATAGAGTTCACCTTCGGGAACAACCAGAAATCAAAATCTCTGAATCACGCGTCTTTACCCGGATATGTCGATGCCCAAGAGTGTGACTTTCCAGTTTCGGTCGTGGATGTCGAGGCCCCGCTTCTGATAGGGATGGATTTCTTGAACCATTTCGGGGTCACTGTAGATTTCGAGCAGGGAACGATATGCTTCAGGGCTATGAGTGACAAGGTGTATCTTTTAGAACGCTCTCGCTGTGGACATCTTCTGATCGATTTTGGTCCCGACGCCGAGTGGCGAGAGGTTGTCAAACATGAGTCGTTCAAGGTTTCCGCTTCAGTTGACACTTGGGCTCAAAGAGGCGAAGTTTCTCAGAGTTTTCACGATCAAGATCCTTCCATATTTGATGCAGTCAGCATGCGCTGGGCCAAGCTCGTATGGTTGGTCTCAGCGGTCAGCAGTCTTCGAATCTCCAGCGAGATTGACGAGCACGAGGTGCGGTTGTTGCGGAGTTCCGGGAACAACAACCGCAGGCTGCAGCTGTGCGGGAAGCAGGAGTCACCAGTGCCAAGGTCGACTACCGCTCGGACAACCACCACTCATGAAGCCGCTGACCAAGAAGGAAGAAGCAGATCAGGAGTTCAAAGGTGTGAAGCAGCAGTGCAACATCAAGTGCGAGTGCTGCGGAGCGCCTGGGAAACGCAGAGCAGGGTGCAGCTGTGTCGGGGGCAAGAGTCACATATGCCTAAAGACCTCCGGTGCGAAGCAGAGTTCTGGGCCACAGTCTACGGGGTATCTCAAGAAGGAGAAGCAGGAAGCGACCCGGAGACCGACAGCACCGAGGAGGGCGACGAAAAGTTCGAGCTCACCTTCGCCATCGAGGGAGACCTTCGTGCCACCGACACCGAAGACAGCACCGACAGCCAAGACGACACCACCGAAGGAGGACGACCAACCGCAGGTCACCTCGGAAGAGATCGGCCTGGAGACAGTCATGAACTACAACATCCAATTTCCATTCTGGGAT
>CAUYUJ010008969.1:69753-82253 GCA_963575745.1 Prorocentrum cordatum
GTTAGTTGATGAGGCCACCGAGCGGTGGGTGTGGCGCCAGGTTCTAGCGAAGCATCCCTCGTGGGTCTCGCCCTGCCCTCATCCTCCTCTCGTGGAGCCCCTGAGGTCCCTCCTCCAGCCTCATTCTGTCCGAGGCCCTGACTGGACCCCAAGGCATCAGGGACTGCTGCGGTGCCTGTTTGCAGGAGGTTTCTGGTCGCTGGAGCGACTGTACGAGTCAGGTGGAGCCGTCAACCCGAGCTGCCTTGCCTGTCAGAGTGCTGGATCTACCTGGCACCGATTCTACGATTGCCCCCTGCATACCGAGTTCCGTCGGGATTACAGAGCTGGCAGTGCCATGGCTGGTCAAATGCTAGACATGGCCCGAGCTGCTGCGGTGGATACCTTGCTTTTCACGCGCTTTCTTGTTCCTGACCCTGCTTGGCTCTTCCCGAGCCCCTGCCTCGAGGAGCGAGTCGTGTGGACGGTGCGGTCTCCCGACTTGCTGCTCGACGTGCACGTGTTCGGTGATGGGTCGGGGAGGCACGGAAGTTTCTCTCGCTTACGGCGCTGCGGATGGGGACTCTGTTCGCTTGACGTCAGCAAGCGAGTGGTTGCTCGCCTGCATGGCCCTCTGCCCTGTCTCATTCAATCTGTGCCAGCGGCTGAGCTTTTCAGTTTCTTGATGGCGCTGCGCTATATGGGAGCTCAGATGAAGTTTTATACGGATTGCAAGCCACACGTGGATGTCTGGCGCCAAGGTGTTGGAGCAGGCACCGCTGCGAGTGACCCGCTTGCCTTACTATGGAGGGAGGTTTGGAGGCTTGTGTCTGACCGTGGGGTGAGTCGGTGGAGGTTTCTCACGTCAAAGCACATACTCCTGCCTCTGCCGTAGCAGAGGGACGGATTTCAGAATGGCAGAGGGTCGGCAATGCCCAAGCTGATCAGTCGGCTAAATGGGGTGCCGCCATGCATAGGGATTCCCTCCAGCTGCGTTCTGCGCATGGCGCGTCGCGCAGCGCAATCCGCCTAGTTGCTCAGTTCTGTACCAGGCTGGTCGCTCGGATCGGCACGATCACGCCACGGGACGCTCAAGCGCAAATACTCGGCCGTGCCATAGGCACGATTGAGGGGGGACTCGGTCCCCCGAAGCCGCACTCGCGCTTCGACCCTGCAGTGACGGTGGTTGCGCTAAGGTTCCGATGCATGGTGTGCCTTCGGTCAGCGAGGACACGCTCGGTGCTTCGCCAGCTTCGTTGTGACGACAGGTCCAGCTCCCACGCACTTCACCGCGCGGGGCCTTTCCTGTTCTGCTCTCTGTGCGGGGCATTTTCGGAAAAGAAGAGCCAGGGTCTTTCGCAGGATTGCTTACCGATGAATCGTAGGCAGGGTGTCCTGGTGAGAGACTCGAGATACTACAGGCTGCGCAACCTCATGCGAGGCTGCCATCCTTTACGGGCCCGCGATTTTGTGGGCCCTCCGATTTTGCTGCGGAAGCGAAGGCTGCTGGAGTCGGCCGAACTGCCGCCTCTGCCTGCTCTTTCTCCTCCTGTCGGGGCTGGGTGTGGGGGGGTGGGGGTGGGGTGGAAAAAAAATAAAAAAGAATAAAAAAATAATAAAAATCGTTGCTGTGCTTATCGTAGCCGTAAGTCCGTGTTCGTCGTATTCGTAAGTAGTAGTAAGCAGTAGTCAGATATGTAGTTACCGTGGTAGTAGTAGTAACAGTAGTATTAAGTACGTCGTAGTCGGAATTATTAGATCGGTAAGTACATAGTCACTCGTAGTAGTTGAAGTCCGTAAGCTCGTTACAGTCGTAGTAAGTTACAGTCGTAAGTAGTAGTAGTAGTAAATAGTAGTAGTAGTAGTAGCAGTAGTAGTAGTAGTAGTAGTCGTAGTAGTAGTAGTAGTAATAGTAGTAGTAGTAGTAGTAGTAGTAGTAGTAGTAGCAGCAGTAGTAGCAGTAGTATCGTAGTAGTCGTAGTAGTCGTAGTAGTCGTAGTAGCCGTAGTAGTAGTAGTAGTAGTAGTAGTAGTAGTAGTAGTAGTAGTAGTCGTAGTAGTAGTCGTAGTAGTAGTAGTAGTAGTAGTAGTAGTAGTAGTAGTAGTAGTTGTACCAGTAGTAGTAGTAGTAGTAGTAGTAGTAGTAGTAGTAGTAGTCGTCGGATGTTCTTGTGCATCGCTTTTAATTTCGGCTGGGACTTGCTCACCATGTATGATCCTGAAGTCTGAATTGTGCAGCATGTTCGAGGATGTAGGGCGGTCCGTTCTCAGCATGTGGCTCCCGCTTTAGCGTCGCTTGAAAGGGATTTAGAATGGTGTAGCTTTCTGTTGCTCCCATCCTAGTCAAGGACCGCATCCCAGAAATAATTTCGAGCACCCGAAAAAGTGTCAAGAGAGTGTCGAAACAGTGTCGGGCGAGTGTCTCCCCAAGGCCCGACACGTGAAAACCATTGAGTTTCGGTACTTTCTGGGGCGCTCGACTTCTTCCCGGTGATCAAGGCTAAAATCGGCTGGAGCATCATAAGTGTAACTGTGTCAGGGATGGGGAGCGGATGCTTTGCAGCAGCTGCGAGGCTCTCGCCGTGCCGCGCACGTTTGTGTCGTCAACGTGCGCAGCAGCTCCGAAGATGGAGGGCGGGCCTCTCTTTCGAACCGTTGTGCTGCTCGCCGTCAGCGCCGCGCACAGTCGTTGCACGAGCTTTCGAGTGATCTCATGGTTTGGGTTTTCGGGGCCGACGGAGGGTCCCATGTTCTTGGAGTATGCTGTCCTGTCCTACGTCCGACCGTATGTATATGCCAGTGGTCTGTTTCCAAAGTTCAAGAGGGTCTTTGCATCTTCGTGCCACTTGTTAATGCGTTTCCTCTTGTCAAGGGAGCGCGCGGGAGAAAATTTCGGGGCGGCGTCGGGCGGCAAGGCAGCTTAGTCGAGTTGTGCCGAGGGTGATCGCATTGGCGATTTGGGCACCCGAGTTATCTGGGGTAACTCGGGTCCGGTGTAATTCGGGTTTGGATTCCCGAAAAACGAACCCGAGTTAGCCCTGACTCGAGTCACCCCTGATGTTTTGGGGCTCTGGACGCCCGACTTATCCGGGGTAGCTCGGGCCCGGGGTAACTCGGGTTCGGAATCCCGAGAAACGAACCCGAGTTAGCCCTGACCCGAGTTACCCCTGATGATTCGGAACTCTGAGCGATGATGTTGACAGCATGGTCTCCCAAACTCGTGTCGGGACAGGGTGGATGTCGAACCCTGCTGCATGCAGTCGGTTGCGGCCCCGCCGCTGGTCGCGCTTCCTCGACACACTTGTCGCCTCTGGCGCCGAGAGGCGCCGGAGAAACCAGCTACGTGATCTGTCGGGAGCCTTGAGACGGGGGTCAATGCAAACGGGGGTTAGCCAGAGCGCCCGATCTTGCAGGATCCTGCAGGGCCAGGGGCGCATTGACCCGGATTTGGGTGCAGGATCCTGCAGGATCTTGCAGGATCCTTCGCGTTGACCCGGGCTTGGGCGCAGGATCTTGCAGGATCTCGCAGCAAGGCTTGATTGACTCTGGATTGACCCGGGCCAGAGGGTCCCCAGAACTGACTCGCTAATCCCCTCTTGGCTATCACGCATTCGCGCCGACTGGTGTCAGCGACGGCGTGTACGAGACGTCGCTCTGGCAGCAGTGGCTCTCAAGCGAGGCCAGGCCTGGCATGGGGATGCCCCGCGCGCTCTTTGCAGGCCCGAGCGCCGGGCAATCGGCTCCCGTTCGCGCGGGCGGCACCGGAAAAGGGACACAGGGTCTTGCTCTTCGACCTCTGTGCCCCCCTCTTCCACGCCCGCCTCCTGGAGATCCTTCCCTCTCGCCGTCTGCGGCCGTCTGGGGCCTCCTGCAGCTGAGAGCGTCATGGGGCCTCCTCTTCCTCCCCCACTTCCTCCTCCTCAGTTTCTCTTCCGCCTCCTCGGTTCCTCCTCCTCCTCGATTCGTCCTCCTCCTCGAAGGCTCCCCCTCCTCGATTCCTCCTCCTCCTTCTCCTCCTCCTCCTCCTCCTCCGCCTCCTCCGAGACTCCTCCTCGACTCCTCCTCGACTCCTCCTCCTCGCTCCCTCCTCCTCGATCCCTCGACTCCGCCCCCAACTCATCGCAGCGGCGCGCCCAGGTGGTCGACTTCCACTCGTGCGGGCAGTACTGGAACGACGGCGTGCTGCAGGCGGCGGCCCGCCCCCCCGGGGCCGCGCGCGCGGTGGCCCGCCCTGCGCCGCTGGCCCGGCGGGGCGGTGGCCTCCAACGCACCGAGAGAGACGGGAGACTGCTCTTTTCTCCTCCTCCTCCTCCTCCTCCTCCTCCTCCGTAGCCATTTTGGCTCAAGATGCCTACTTCCGCAGGGGAACAAGTGGATACCGCTAGTCCGCGGCCAGTGCCAGGGCTCTCTAGCCCGACAGTTTTGTTCAACGCTCCGTGTGCCTCCTGCTGCCCGCAGGTGAGCTTTCTCTGTTCCTCAGCTCGTCCATGGCGCCTCCGCAGCAGCGCAGCGGCTACGTCAAGTGCTACTCCTGCTCGTACGCCTGGAACTGGAAGACCAAGCAGACGTGCTACTGGTGTGGCAAAGCTTTGGCGCCGTGGACAGATGCCCCGCCTCCGGTGCAAGGTGCTTGGGCGGCCCGTGTCTCAGCCGCAGCCCAGGCCGAGGCCAAGTGCACCCAGCAGTCCAGCCCCGAGGGAGGTTGGGAGCCGTGGTCATCATGGCCCAAGTCCCGCCGCCGCCGTGGCAAGGGCAACGGCAAGGACCAAGACGACGACTGGTGGGCCAGCAAGAACGACACCCCCAAGGCTCGCTCCGCCGAGGACATCTTGGCGGAGCTCCAGGCGATCGCCCCCCACATCGACAAGGCAGCCATTGACGGCATCAAGTCGCAGATTCCGCCGCCCCAGCCGCAGAAGCCAGCCGACCTCAACGACATCTACAGCCGCGCCCAGGCTACGGAGCGCCGCTGCAAGAACAACCTGGAGAGGCTGCTGGAGAGCGAGCAGAAGGCGCTCAGCTGGTACACAGAGCGCAAGCAGGCGTCGGAGGAGGCCGCCTACAAGTTGGCTGAAGCCCAGGCGGAGGCCCAAGCGGCTCTTGACGCACTCCAAGCCGCCCGCAAGGGCGGCACAACTACTTCTACGCCGTCGCAGCAGAACCCGACCTTCAACCTCACCAGCCTCCTCGAGGACGGCGACATCTCCATCGAAGCGGGTGCAGCGTTCGATCTCCAAGGCCTCGACATCGACGACAGCGACCGCCAGGCATGGGAATCCTTGCAACAGCGCTTTGCCACGGAGCTCAAGGCCAAGGTCACTGAGCTCTTCGGCAACACCGCCAGCCGCATCAGCCAGCTCCGAGCAGAGGCCAGCACCATGCGCACGCGCTTCGCCTCCAAGCGACAGCGCGCTGACGAGGATGGGCACGCCAGAGAGGGAGGTGGATCACCGCCCGCCGCCTCGGCTGCAGCAGGCGAACCCCCAGCGGCAGCCGCAGCGGAAGCTGAGGGCACTGCGCCCTCTCCGCCAGCGGCGCCAAGCGATGAGCCTCCCGCACCTGCTGCTGGCGCTTCTTCTGACGGCGGCTACGCCACACAGCCTGTACCTGCACTCAACAAGGACCCCGACCTCGAAGACAAGGCACAGAAGATGCTCAGCCAGATGCGCAAGCCCACTGCTGCCGCCGCCGCTGGACCGCAGCAGCCTCTTTAGCCGACTACAACCCGACCCTGGACGGAATGGTGAGACGGGGCGCCTACCGTCAGAGACCACGATCTACGACAACCCACCGATCATCAATACAATGGACGCAGTCCTCGACCCGTTCGACGAGCTGGCCGAGTTGGACGCCCACATCGGCTTCGCAGTTTCCGAGCAGTACGCTACCGCCCCGCCCGAGACGCTGTCCTCGGTAGGGGGCGATGAGGCGGCACAGACCGTCGACCCCGTGGTATGGGACCCAGGGCAGCCGCAGCGCGCTACGCGGTCCGACCCTGACGCCGCTCCGCCCGAGACGCTGTCCTCGGTAGGGAGCGATGAGACGGCACAAGCTGTCGACGTGCATGTGGTACAGGAACCAGGGGAGCCTTCGCCAAAGGCAAACCCTGATGCCGCCCCGCCCAAGACGCAGTCCTTGGTAGGGGGCGATGAGATGGCGAAAGCTGTCGACACGCCCGCAGGGAAAGGGCCATGGAAGCCCAGCAGCCCGAGAGCCGACCCTAGTCCCGCCTACCAAGACGAAGGCCCTACGAAGCCCCCGCTGTCAGACCATTCCCTGTTCTTCTCCAACATTACTCAATGGGGACCACAGTCGGAGAAATGGTTGGCAGGACCAGGCAAGCAATACCAGATGGTAGCATTAGTTGAAACACACATCTCGCCTGGAAAAGCGCCGCCCATCTACGACAAGCTAGCAGCGGATGGCTGGAGAATATCATCGACTACGGCCCCTCCTACCAGTAGATCAGGCGGCGGCAACACGGGTGGCGAGATCATCTTATCCAGGTACCATGTCCAGGCCACCACGTTCAACCACCTCCGTGACCTTGCCATCTCCCAGCGCAGGCCTGACCCGTTCCTCGGCTTCACGCCCATGGTATGGCACAGACGTTCTGGCAACTTGGTTGTTATTGCCGCGCATCTGGAACCCCACAGGCAGATCGAGGGTGCAGTACACGATGAGCTACTTTCGCTGGGAGCGTTCGTTACTATGCTCACAGACCCTTGGATCATCCTGGCCGATTGGAACATGACACCTGAGCAGCTTGCAACGACAGAGTGGCTCACCAAATGGAATGCTACCATCGTGCGAGCACCTGGATCCGCTACTTGCGACAAGGGCCAGGGACTCACGCTTGATTTCGCATTGGTCAAGACTGACATCGAGCACACGATCTCCATTCGCCAGTGCCCCACAGTACCCTGGGCCACCCACGTTGGCCTTGAAGTTCGAGCAGGCAGCGCAGACCCCTGGTGGTATCAGTCGATCGATACCCCCAAGTCCTTCCCCATAGTGGACAGACCCAGGATTCCGCCAGACCCCAACAGCAAGACCGCCATCAAGAAACGTAAAACAGCTGAAGCTCGAGCAGCACGTCTCCGTGATCAGCTGAAGCTCGAGCAGCACGTCTCCTGAACTCCAACAAGCAGCAGCACAGCTTCAGCCACAAGACGAGCCCGCAGCACAGGAACCTATCCCCTATGCCATCCCGATGGACTTGTGGGAAAAACAATGGCAGGAAGCGGTACCCACACGTTGTAAGCAGCCACACGCGCACTTCGTGTACAGACACTGGGTGCACGACGCCGACGTCCTCAACCTCAAGTACGCCAAATGGGCCACGGCGCTCGAGAACACCATGATCAGCCACCACCAGATTCACCCGACGGAAGCTGCAGCATACACTGGCCGAGCTCAGGGCTACCAGTTATCTTGGAAGAAGACAGCTGCTGCCCCAGGCCGCGTACACGTACACGACCCACATTCGGAATGGTGGGCAATTACGCTCACCCTCATCAAGCGTTACGCCGCGCTTCACGACAAGCCCAAGCACACAGCGCTTATGCAGCAGCAGGCCACCATCATCCAGCAGCGCGCGGACCACTTCAACACTCACATGCACGACCTTCAGTTCGAGAAGGATGAGGACACCATCTTCCGCTGGTTTGCGCTCGTCTGGGCCCCGCACCTGGACAAGGATGACACCGACGACTTGGTCACCATTACCGCTACCTGGGCCTCCAGAGCCCTCTCGGCCGCCCTCGCCAAGTCCAAGAGGGCCTACGGGGCTTGGCTCGCCCAGCAATGGAAGCACCGCCCTGGAGTACTACACGCCCATGCCAAGCCAGCACCCGCACGTCACATCGAGGCCTACACGGCCAACCTGACCATCGCTGACCCCACCGTCATCATGGACAACAAGAAGCAACAATGGCAGCAAGTATGGCAAGCCACCGAGACCTCCGACGACATCCTCCAGGCCCTGTCAAAGGCCAAGGCAGCAGTTGCTCATCAACCGCTCGAGCCCATCACTGCCGAGATCGTACACCGAATTCACGGCCGCATGCCACCCAGTAAAGCACACGGAGTTGACGCCCTAGGACCTCGCGGCCTCCATCGATTACCAGAACCAGCAGTCGAAGCTTATGCAGATATCCTCAACTCAGTGGAGCAAGCAGGCATCTGGCCACTACAAATTTCAGGCACCATTGCAGCTCTCGCCGCCAAGAAGTCTGGAGGCGACAGGGTCCTCGGCATGCTCCCTCATATGGCCAGACTCTGGTCTCGCATTAGATCTACCGCATCGGCAGCCTGGACGCAAGGTCTGGACGACTTTTGGACTACAGCCATCAAAGGCTCTACAGCTCTCCAAGCCGCCCTACATAGGGCCTTGTTAGACGAGACAGCCTCAGCACTTGGCATACACTCGGCCACCTTGCTATTAGACATCCAGAAGTTCTACGACAATATCAAGCTCGCCAACCTCATCATGGTCGGCCTCAACTGCGGCTTTCCTCCCATCATTCTATTATTGGAGGTGCAGCTATACCTGGCGCCCAGATTCTTGCGCAGTCGGCAATGGGTGAGTATGCCTATCTTCGCCTCCAAAGGCATCATTGCAGGCTCCCCTCACGGCACCACCCTGGCACGACTTATTTTGCTACCAATTCTTCGACAAGCCCAAGCTCAGGCAGAGCTTGCCCAGATGTGGACCTTCGTCGACGACACTGTTCTTCGAGTCGAAGGAGTCCTACGTGCTTTGCAGAAGCACCTCCCCCGTGCCGCCAGGACGCTCTGCGACGGATTAAAGGAGTTCGAGCTGCCTATCTCAGACAAGACCGTCCTCATTGGCTCCACTCCCAAGGTCCGCCACTCGCTAGCCAAGAAGATGCGACAGTACGACGTCCCAGTTACTGCGACCTCCACGGCCGTCGACCTTGGAGTTGACGCGGCCGCGGCTACTCGACGTGTACAAGCCAAAGCCAGGAAGCGACAGATCTCAGCCACAGCCAGGTTTCGCAAGATACACCGACTACGGAGCACTGCACAGCAGGCCCGAATCTCAGCTGGACTGTGGCGCACTGGTGCTCTCCCAGAAGGAGTATTCGGTCATCAGGTTCACGGCCTCGCTCGGCACGCTCTACTACGCTGGCGGCGTCAGGCCGCCATTGCAGCCACGGGCGCTGCCGCAGGCCGATGCCTCACCTCCCTCCTCGGCGCCACTTTTGACGGCATGGACCCAGGAGTTTCCCTAAGGATCGAGTTCATCGAGGCTTGGCTTCAGCATTGGATACGCCACCCGAGCACGCACGCCAGGACCATCAGAGCCTGGCCAAGGATCAAGACCACCTTGCTCGCCGCTGGCCCCAAGCTGTGGTGTAAGGTCAAGGGCCCCACAGGCGCGGCCATCGCGACCCTGCTGGAGGCTAGTTGGGAGCCGACCTCAGCTACCAAGTGGAGGCGTACGAATGACGGCTACATCGAGGAGTGGAACCTCCCCCCTGCCGACGACCCCGACCTCCTCGACGCCGACATTCACGCAGTATTGCAGGACCTCAGCGAGGATTTACACAGGCTCCTCTGGACGCAGGCCGCTACGCATGCCCATGGAGACAGGCTGGCTGGAGGCGCAGACATGGTCACTATCCGCATTGAACAAAGGAGGTTCCTCGCAAACGGCGACATCAGCGACTGGGCCCTCAACAACACCATCATCAGCGGAGGACAGTGGACCAGAGACCGCCTCCACAACGCGGGCTACCAGATCGACAGGAACTGCGACCGCTGCAGCGCTGGAGTTCCTGAAACCTTGTTTCACCGAATGTGGCAGTGCGAGGCGAACGTTGGACCCGAGTTTGAGGCCAGCGACAAGCTACTGCCGCGAGCCTTGGCGGGGGCCGACGCCGACCCCGCCTTGTGGCTCCGTGGCATTCCCTCTGTTGCTCTCACTACGCCCACGTTCGGGCCATTGACTGGGAGGGACGGGTGGGAGTTTGTTGGTGCGGTGCGGGAGGGTTTGCCGTCCTGGGAAGGTGCTCGTAACGCAGAGGGTGAGTTGTTTCTTTTTGGTGGCGGGTCCGGCGGTGCCTTTTCTGACGACGTCAGGCGACGTCGCGTCGGATCTGGCCTCGCGGCCCTCCGTTGGAACACTCCCTCGGCCTCCTGGACCCTCCGCGCGGGCCTCCTTGCCCCCCTCCCAGGCCCCCGCCAGACCGTCCCAAGAGGAGAATTATATGCGTTTTGCCTGGCACTAGAGACGTGCCATCCGGATTTCACGTTTGTCACCGATCACCTAGCCTTGCAGCGTGGTTGGCAGAATGGCAGATGTCTCAGGCCAGGCAGCCTCAGAGGTAAGAATAAGAATGGAGATCTCTGGCTGAGAATTCGGCATCTCGTGCAGGATCGACCTTGCGGCGTCTCCTCGGTCACGGTGCTCTGGACCCCATCTCATGCCGATCCCCAGACTCTTTACGGTTTTCAGAAATTCCTAGCTCGGCAATCAGCAAGCCGATGAGCTTGCGGGAAGCGCGGCCCACAAGTCGGCCACCCTTGCCCTCCCGCCTGTGCCCAGGACTGACGAATACGATGCTATCGCAGCGATTGTCCGACAGCGGGCACGACTAATCCTACGTTCCTTAGGGGAGAATTCAGAGCCTCGAGGACTGTGGCCAGAGAGGCAACCCACGCAGGAGGCAGCCCCTCGTTCTCTGTTGCAGACCGCGATCGCGGCTTCACAGCACAAATTCGAGCGGTGTGCAGACAAATGGCGATGCTCTGCCTGCCTCATCATCGTCGATGCCGCCGCCACGGAGTGTGTACCGCCTTGCCCCCTTCCCGAGTTTGCTGCGTGTGGCGAGGTGCTGTGGTCGAGGGGTCCCCGTGTGATCAGTGGCAAGGCGATACACCCCTCCCACACGTTGGCCACCATCCCCAAGTGGCAAATGTTCTTCTGCGTGAAGTGCGGCCATACGGCCACACACCAGGTCAAAAGCTTACAGTTCCCTTGCCCTCGCACCCACCAAGTTGGAGAGCGCAGGGCCCTGGGACCCACTGGCAAAGGCCTCGAAAACCTCAGCAGGATCAGGCGAGGCCTCCATCCGTCCAGATCGGGTCCCAGCAAGTCTGTTCTAGAGGCTATGCATGTTTCGGCAGCCGAAGCCGCGATCGTTTCTCACGCGGCTGGCGCTGCCTCTGAGTAAATTGTGAGGCCAGGGGGGCCTGTCGCGGTGTGCCGTGGGATGTCGCCCCTCACGGCTCTCCGAGAAATTCTGGATGGCCCCCCTGGCGTCTCTGGGTTCCCGAACGGACTACGCCCGATTGCTCCACTCCACTCCACTCCTCCTCCTCCTCCTCCTCCTCCTCCTCCTCCTCCTCCTCCTCCTCCTCCTCTCCTCCTCCTCCTCCTCCTCCTCCTCTCCCTCCTCCTCCTCCTCCTCCTCCTCTCCCTCCTCCTCCTCTTAGGGTCGGGAAAACAAGTGGCACGTGTGCCATGGCTCTTGCACGAAGAGGAAGGGGGAGGAGGAGGAGGAGGAGGAGGAGGAGGAGGAGGTGGAGGGGGGAAGAGGGGGCAAGGCATCGCCCTCTGGGCCCAGCAACGGGGCCCAAGTCCCAGGTGGGGAGGGGGTGGGGGGGGAGACGGGAGACTGCTCTTTTCTTAGGGTCGGGAAAATAACCCGGGTTACAGTCGACCCGCAGAGTAAGGGTGGGCGACCTTCCCAAGGGTACCCTCGCATCCTTGCCTCTTCGGTCTGTCCTTGACTACTTCCCGCTGGCCGCGCCCCGCTCGAAGAGCTTCGAGTTGGGCGTCCAGGCCCATGGCCCTTGCATCCTTGTCGCGCATCCTTACTGCACGGGTTGACTGTATCGGGCTTGCCCCCCCCCCCAGGATAACCTAACCTTGCCAGTTGTGGAGGTCCGCGGCAGGGGGGGCGCGGGCATATGCAGGGCTGCCCACAGCGCGAGGGGTAGGTTACCGGCCGGCCCCCTCCTGCCCCCCCCCCCCCGAGGCCTCCAAGAGGGCACCGAGGCGGCCCAACACGCCCCCCGAGGCTTCCAAGGCAGCCCAAGAGGGCTCCAACAACGCCTCAAGTGTGACCCCAGAGGGGGAACACGAACTGACATTTCGAGCTGTCCGGCCCTTGAGGCCCCCCAAAGGTCCCAAGCAGCTCCCAAGAGGCCCCCGAGAGGCTCCAAGAAGTCCCCAAGAGGCCCCCAGGAAACCCCAGGAAGCCGCCAAGAGGCTCCCCCAAACTCCCCTCCAGACGTCCTGAGACACTCCTGCCGATCCTCAACGCCGTCCCATCACCGAGTGACAGTTGCATCCCATGTCCTGGTCACCCGCCGTACTATGCTTCTTTCGCGCGTCGTCGTCAGTGGTGGGGCCACCTGGAGGGCTTGATGAGCGTCTGGCGGTGATGTTTTAGCGATACGGTGCCTTCTTGGGGCTGTCCTGCACGTCTCCTGTGGCGTCTTTGGGGTCTCTTGGTCAGTGTGGCGCCCTGGAGGGGGCCTCTGAAACCG
>CAUYUJ010008969.1:87253-89753 GCA_963575745.1 Prorocentrum cordatum
CCTCCTCCTCCAGGGGCTGCGGCTCGCAGGCCAGAGGGATTTGACTCGCAGCCCTGCTCTGTGCGAGGGCTTCCGTGAAGGCCGGGGGGCTTCTGAGAAGGCCCGCCGCCCTTTGCGAGGGCCTGCCCCCCTCTCGCGTGCATCCTCGGCGCGCCGCTGGGCATAGGAGTCCTCTCTTCCAGAGACGACGACGTCAACGGCCACGGCCACGGCCACGACGACGACGATGACCACGACGACGACGACGACGACGACGACGACCACGACGACGACCACGACCACTCTGACAACGAACACGACCACGACCACGACCACGACCGCGACCACGACCACGACCACGACCACGACCACGACCACGACCACGACCACGACCACCACGACGACCACCACGACGACGATGGCGACGAGGATGAGGATGAGAGAGGAAGGAGGCCTCCGGAACAGCCCCGAAAACAGCCCCGAGAACAACCAGAAGGACCTACGACGACAGGAAGCCAACGCCAACCAGGACGACTGCTCCAGATTTCGTAATAAAAGGGAGGGGGGTCTCATTTCGGGGGGGGGGTCTCTTCCAGGCTGTCTTGGAGGGCCTGGGGGGGTCTGGGGACGATGTTTTGGAGGGTTCTCCCACGGGGGAGGTCTGAAATGGCTCGTCTTGGAGGGTCCAGACCCCCTCCCTTTTATTACGAAATCTGGAGTACCTGTCGGAGGATCGAGGCTTCAGGCTCTGGGTTCGCAGCGTGGCTGACAGGGCGCCTGATATCGCTCGGACGTGTGCACTTTTTCTCGGCGGGGGTTATCAAGGAGCATCCTGGATCATCCTGCGAAAAAACCACGCACGAAACCAACAAAAAAACACAGAGAATGGACGTCCGAGCGATGGCCAGCTGGGGTGCCGACAGAATTGCGATCGTGTTCTCGCAGTTGTTCGCCCGCATAGTGCGTGCTTGCAGGCACCATTGTTGCCCGCCCTCTCCTTCGGGCCGAGGGGCGCCCAGACACCCGCATGTTGCGGCGTGCGCAGGCGATGCGGTGGTGCACGCAGGCGCTGTGGTTCACGCAAACTCGGTGGTGCACGCGTGCAGCGCGCGTCCGAAACAGGTGACGCGGTGCAGGTTTGAGACAATGTTCGTATTACGCTTCGGTTCTGGAGGCGGTACAAAGCAGAGTACTGTAGCATCCTTTACGGTGCAACGTACATGCAACACAGCGGCAGCAAGCACCAACAAAAAGTCACGCTCGAAGGAGAGTGTGGAGGATGCAAACATTGTAGTGCTGCACGATGGTTCACGCATGCGCTGCGCAGTACATAGGCGATGTGGTGCGCGTGGCTGCGGCGGTGCATACTGTGCTGCGCACTGTGGTGCTTGCACCCAGCGCGTTCCACTCGCAAAGTGCCTACTCGCAAACGTCCGAAGGACAAACATACATATATATATATATATATATATATAAACATGAACGTTTGCTTTGGTGTAATGGATCGTAAATCTTCCGCGGTGGATCCAGGCCCTTCGCGAGTAGTTACTTTGCGAGTAGTACTTGGTATCGTTCGGACGTGTGCACTTTTTCTCGGCGGGGATTAGTAAGGAGCCTCCTGGATCATCCTGCGAAACAAAAAAAACACGCACGAAGCCGAAAAAAAGGGAACGGACGTCCGAGCGACGGGGAGAGTAGATCGCGCTCGTCTGGAGTGGAGGCCCTCTGCCAGCCGCCTCCTCTGCTCCTTGGTGCCTGGCGCCTGGCGCCCACGGCACGTGGCGAACAGGAGGCCTTTCCTCGTCCTCCTCGCGCCTAGGCGTAAGTCGGGCCTGTCCCCCTACAGGCCGATTTTCGAGTCAAAACATGTGCAAAAATGATCACAACATACTCAAAACATAGTCGCCCGACTATTTTGTTTTCCTCTTTTCGAACATTCCTCCTGTAGGGGGACAGGCCCGACTTGAGCCCAGGCTTGCCGCTGCGCAGCAGGCAGCAGGCCCCACGAGTCGTGCAGACCAGCCCGACCTCCTCAACGCTGACAATAAGGAGCAGCTGACAGGTGGCCCGGATTAGTAGGTCGACCCTGCCAGCCCAAGGGTACCCTTGTGTCCTGTGCCTCGCGACACGTGCCTTATTACACTCCTTATGGCGATGTGGCCTTCGGAAGGGTCTTGTGTCCTCTCGCGTGTCCTGTCCAATCAAGTCCGACCGTAGAGTCGGAAGGGGCTCGATGTTCCTCGGGTTCCTCCACTGCTGCTCCTCCTGCACTCCTCGTGGACCCGGGCGCCTTTTGGGGCCAAAAAGGGGGCGCAGCTCCTTACGCAGCGACCCTGCCAAATCAAGGGTATTATTGTGTCTTGTGCCTGCCTGTAATTCAGCGGCCCGACTGTACTCGACCGGTGGTGGCCCTTGTGCAGCAGCGCCTCCCACAGCCCAGGCACGACGACGGCGACGGCGGTGGCGGCGACGGCGACGGCGACGGCGACGACGCATCGACGGTCGTCGTCGTCGTCGTCGT
>CAUYUJ010008969.1:97253-105879 GCA_963575745.1 Prorocentrum cordatum
GCCAGGCTCCGAGGCCAGCGGCAAAGCAACCAATCCCTATGTTGTCAGGTGCTTTGCGGGGATAGTTGTTCTGCTGGCGGTCAGGTGCCGACCATCTGCAGCATGCGTGGCCTTGCTCGGTGCGCGCTGCTCCTCCCGCCGCCGAGGGCTTGTCCCGGAGGCGCGCCCCGATCCGCACGGCGCGCGGCGCCGATCCTGGCTGCCACTCTTTGAGTGGATGAATGCGCGCTTCGCGCACCGCGTCGCTTTCACGTGGCTGCTGCCGGTCTGCGACGGCGCGACCCGCCCGTCTATTCGACGCAGAGGGCGAACCGCGAGCGCAGCCCCCCCGCGCTCTGGATATTCTCCGCTGGCCCGATGGTCAACTGCGCAAGGCGCTTTGGCGTTGGGCGGGTTGCATCTCGGGTGCGGCGCGCAGCCATGCTGCGCGCCAGCCTGCTAGATGGTGCAGCTGGGGCGCGCGCCTGTTGCCGAGCGGGCTGGGTCGCTTCGCCTGCTCGGATCTGTCGCCCGCTTGCTTTTGCTGAGGTGAACGGCCGCCCCTGGCGCTCGAGTGAATCTGCGCGCGCGCGGAGGCGCGCGAGACCGAGCGCCGCCTCTGCAGGGCTCGGTCCGAGGGGCAGCGCAAGCAGGGGGCGCCCGTTCCCTGCGGGCGCGGGGATCAAATCGCCATCGGGGATCGGTCATGGACCAGTTGGCCCTCGGCGCCCTTCGCGGGGGCAGGAGGGTGGGCCCGCCCCCTCCAGTCGAGGCGTTCTCGGGGAGATGGAGCTCGCCCACCCGAAGGACATCGTGGATTTCAAGAGTAAGGGGTGGCAGGCTAAGCGGGCCCCTCGCCCGCTCCACGAGGGCAAGATGGCGCGGGCCTTTGCTGCTGATCGCGAGGCCACGAGGTCTGAGCCGTTGGACCCCATCGCGGCCGATGAAATCAGGGCGGCGGCGCACGCGATGAAGGCCCGCACGGGTCACGGCGCGGACAGAACGACGCCGGTGAACGTCGAGAGGCCTCCGCAGAGCGCGCTTCAGGCTGGCGGAGCTGCTCAGCGCGATCGAGCACGCTCTGGCGCGGCCGCGCCAGACCCAGCTCATCATCGGCAAGCTTCCGCCGAAGAAGCTGGCCGGCAATCGCGCGGTCGGCCTCTTGTCGTTCTTGGGTGGTCGCTGATTCGCGAGAACCACGTCCGCGAGTGGCGCTCTCTTGTCGAGGGCGCGCGGGATGCAGCCACGCGTGGTAACGCGCCCTTGAGGGGGGCGCTCCAGCGGACCTTCCAGGGGGAGGTCGCGGGAATTCAGGGCACGCCCTTCGGGCGCGGGCTCGTGGACGTGAAATGACAATATCGCATGGGACATTTTGGTTGCAGTTTCTTTCAAGTTGGGACATCCCCCGACGATCATGTTCCTGGAGCTGTCTCAGCGCATGGCTCCTCGCACGCTCTACCAGATGAGTGCGGTGAGCGACCCCTTGGCTACTCGGCCTGAGCGGCAGGACCCATGCATTAAGTTGCCTTGCGACGTCTGTGTCTTTTGCATACGACAGTGGTTCACGTATCTTCACATCCGCCCAGGCGTTCACCATGCTTGGCCCGAATTGGCGCAGCAGCTGCAGGGCATGGCCCCAGCGAAATGGTCGCGATGGGCCCGGGGGCCCATGACTGCCATTATCATCGCGTTGTTGGAGAGAGGCTGGTCACCTGAGTCCCCGACGTGCTGGCACCCTTTGGATGAAATGTCGCGGCAGTTTCCAGCATCCGATGATCGCGATGAGCAGGCGCTTAGCAATTTATTATTGCAGGTCTTTGACCATTCCTCAGCAGTTGGACATTGGGCTCGGGCGTCTCGTCATGTTTGAGGGTTTGGCTTGGAGCACGGAGTTACTAATTATTCGCGGCAGATGTTGTTACGCTACGTGGAAACCTTACCACGTGGACGTAGTCTGGCAGAAACTGTAGTGTCGAATGCAACGGGAGGAGCATGGCCAAGGGAACGGAAAGCAGCAGCGAGTTCCTAGTTTCAGGTGTGCCCGATGCGTCCGAGGTGCCAGGTCTGCGTGGAGACCTTTTATGCATTGCTCCTGACATGCAGGGCCGACGAGGGTGCGGAGGCCTATTCTAGGTTTGCAGAGCGACTCCCGAAGGCTTTGGGGCATCATGCGACCGATGAAGTTTTATGGTTATGTGGCCTCATTCCCAGGAGGTGGACGGAGCTGCCACCCTCGCCCTCGCAGGAGTCGTGGTCAGGGACGGGCGCGCTGCAAGACGGAAGGCAGGCAGGGTGCTTGGGACCTGGGAGCGCCCTCCAGCTTGTTGCTGCGTTTGGCGATTCGGGCGGGGGCCTTGACTCGAGAGACCGACCTCGCCCTGGAGGCGGCGCTGCTCTGTCATCTGCCTGGAGGCGACCAGTCTGCGCCGAGACGGAGCCGTACATGTTGCTCATGGCGGCTTGCCCAACCACGGGCCACGCTGTTATGTTACCGACAATCGGATGGTGTAGAGTGGATGGCACAATTTGACGTACTTGAATGCTGGAGTTGGGCTGGCTGGGCTATGGGCCCGAGTGGGGCTAGAACTCCAGCATCGCGAGTCCGGCCACTCTGCAGTCCTGTTCGTCAACTCGCGCCACACGGCCGAGATGGCGAAAAGGGCTGGTACGCCAGCGTGGCTGGTCTGTGGCACCTGCATGGCGGGCGAGCTGGCAGGCGAGGCTGCTGCCAGGGCGAGGCTGCCTCAGGCCGTCAGGGCCCCTTATGGCCGTGGTCGAGAAGCAGGCGACGCAGGTCCGCATGCGCTTGGCGAGGGCGTCGCTGGACGCGATCGCGGCGGAGGAGCAGGCGCTCGGGGGCGCCCGAGCCCCGCGGCGGGGCAGGACTGTTGAGGCGAGTGAGGGAAGAGGGCCTGCTGCTCCTCCTCCGCCTCCTCCTCCTCCTCCTCCTCCTCCGCCTGTCCTCCCTTCCCCTTTCCCCGAGGCTGTGTCCATCGTGTGGAGCCCTCACGCCCTGGACGAGTCGGGGAGTCGGTGCCGCCGCTGTCGGGGGTCCTCGTCGAAGTCTGCGCTGAAGAGGTGGAGAGCATCGGAATGCTTCCAACTTCGAATTCTGATCCCCCGCTGGCGCTTTAGAAACCTGACGTGCTCGGGAGCCTTGAGACGGGGATCGACGCATGGAAGCTCGACCTGCAGGGCAGGGCTCTCGCGTGGTTGACTGCCGTTCGGCAGAAAACCAAAAAATGAAACATCTGAATGCTTCCAATTTGTCACTCTCAGTAGCTCCCCTCGGGTTCCTCCTCCTTGGGCAGAATTGCACATCGCAGGGGGGCGGGTCCATCTCTCGCACGAGATGAGATATCATGAGGATGCTGGTGCTTGGTGTTGCTCAGTGCGTGTGGAATGTTCAGTGATCAGTGACTTGTGGGGTTGGGTAAGAGGTGCATCGATAAGGCTACGCCCACCAGAGTGAGGCATCGTGATAGAATTCAGCAGTGGTTGTGGCCGAATGTCTATAGTGAGACTCAGACGGCCAAGCGAGCACCTAAGGGCTCCAATGTTGATGTAGGGTAAGTTGGACATTATCCTGGAACATGTACTCTTAGTATTACTCTTAGTATTACTCTTAGTATTACTCTTAGTATTACTCTTACTCTTGTTCCTCCTCTTCCTCCTCATCCTCTTCCTCCTCCTCCGCCTCCTCCTCATTATACTCTTTCTCCTCCTCCTCCTCCTCCTCCTCCTCCTCTTTCTCCTCCTCCTCCTCGCTGCTCCTCCTCCTCGCTGCTCCTCCTCCTCCTCCTCCTCCTGCTCCTGCTCCTCCTCCTCCTTTCTTCTCACCTGCTCCGACCTCGTGGCGCTCCGCGCGGGTCTTGCCCGCGGGCTCGCGCGCTCGTTGGCGCGGGGCGGGAGGCCCGCCGCCGCCGCCGCGCAATTAAGGAATTAAGCAACACTCACGCAACACATATGTATACGGTAGGTTTGCATCGTGTCGACCAGCGGCGACCCCAGCGCGGGCGTTCAAGGTTGAACGCCGCCGGCGACCCAGAATCGATCGATGTTGAACGATCGGACGTTGCGGCAGCGGCCGATCGTTCAAGGTTGAATGATCCCTGCGGTGTCAAAAACCAACGCTGGGGTCGGCACGACACGAACCTGCCGTATATATAGAGAGAGAGAAGTCTCAGCACGCACCATGAACCCCCCTTTTCTTTTGGAAGATGCCAAGAGAAACGGGGGGCGGAAGCCGCGCTGCAATCGTGAAGGAAGAGGTGTGGCAGAAAGGTTGGTTGTGTGATGGAGAAGACAGGTGTGGAGTATCGGGTGGAGTGTTGGGGACGGAGGGTGTGGAGTACCGGATGGTGTGTAGGAGACGGAGGGAGTGGAGTACAAGGGTATTTTCAAGTTCAGCTTGGGGAGGGAGCCTGTTGAGTATCGGGTGGTGTGTTGGGGACGGAGGGTGTGGAGTACCGGATGGTGTGTAGGAGTCGGAGGGAGTGGAGTACAAGGGTATTTTCAAGTTCAGTTTGGGGAAGGAGCTTGTGGAATATCGGGTGGTGTGTTGGAGACGGAGGGTGTTGAGTACTGGATGGTGTGTTGGAGACGGAGGGAGTGGAGTACAAGGGTATTTTCAAGTTCAGCTTGGGGAGGGAGCTTGTGGAATATCGGGTGGTGTGTTGGCGACGGAGGGTATGGAGTACCGGATGGTGTCTTGGAGACGGAGGGAGTGGAGTACAAGGGTATTGTCAAGTTCAGCTTGGGGAGGGAGCCTGTTGAGTACCGGATGGTGTGTTGGAGACGGAGGGAGTTGAGTAGAAGGTTATTTTCAAGTTCAGCTTGGGGAGGGAGCCTGTTGAGTATCGGGTGGTGTGTTGGAGACGGAGGGTGTTGAGTACTGGATAGTGTTCAGTTGAGAATGAGCCTCAAAGTGAAGTCCGAAAATCGTAAGGATCATTTATGATTTCATTTATAATCTGGAGAAAGGGGGTCTCGTGGTGCGTGTTGAGGGCTACATATAGGTAAACACATACATACATACATACTTACTTACTTACTTACTTACTTACTTACTTACATACATACATACATACATACATACATATAATGGCCTTCGGCCCATCCCGCCACCTTGCCTGGGTTGTGGCATGGGTATGAAGCATATTGGAGGCCTCTTGGGGGCCGCTTTGGGGCCTCTTGTGGGGCCGCTTTGGGGCCTCTTGTTGCCTCTTTTGGGCCTATTGGGGACCTCTTGGGCCCTCTTCGGGGCCTCTTGGGGCCTCTGGGCGCATCAGGGTTTCCTGGGGACGTTCGGTTCGTGTTCCCTCTCTTGGGCCCGTTTTGGGGCCATCTTGGGGCACTATTGGGCCGTCTTGGGCGCCTCTTGGGCCGTCTTTGGGAACTCTTAGGCCGTCTTCGTTCGGGCCCTCTTGGAGTCTTGGGCCGTCTCGGAGCGTCGGACAGCCTAGCAGGTGAGAACGCCAAAATCCAAAACCTGGGAAAACTGCTTCTTGGGCCCATCCTGGGAAACCTCTTCGAGGCCTCTTGGGGCATCTTGGTAGCCTCTTCGGCCGTCTTGCGCCCATCTTGGGCGTCTTGGGGCGGTGTCTTAGGGCCTCTTGGACCGACTTGGGATCCTCTTGAAGCTCTTTTGGCCCGTCTTGATTTTTCTGGGGCCCCAACAAGTCGTGCGACAAAACGCCCGGACCCCCAGGGAAAAACCGCGCCAAGGCCCAGAAGATGTGGCAATTTGAGCTCCGGGCCCCTACGAGAGTCCGCAGGAGTAAAGGCAGGCTAAGGAGATTAGGCACAGGACCTGAGGATACGCCCACTCCGTGCCCAGCGGCACGGTGGCGCATACATACATACATACATACAGACATACAACACAACACAACACAATACAACACAATACAGCACAACACAACAACACAACACAACACAACACAACACAACACAACACAACAAATAAAAAACACGCATACAGACTTGCATACAGGCATACACACCTACACACAGACACAGACACAAACAGGCACACAGAAACACAGACACACCGACACACATACACAAACACACATACACACATACATACACATATATATATATATATATATATATATATATATATATATATACTTGTGTACGTACGTACGTACGTATATACACACACGTACATACGTACATACGTACATACATGCATACATGCATACATGCATACATGCATGCATGCATGCATGCATACATACATACATGCATATGTGCATGCGTGCATACACACACATATGCTTACCTGGTTATATAGAGCACCTACCGATCTACCTACCTACCTACCTACCTACATACATACATACATAGAAACAAACATACATACAAACAACGATTAAAGCATGCATGCATACAAACATACATATATATATACTTTTATGCACATGTATGTATACATGCACATGCATATCTATATGTATGTATGTACATATATATATATACATACATACTCGCTAGCCATTGAACTGTAATTGTTTGACTATCAGATTCTAACTAGTTCAGGCGCCTCCTTTTTTAAGGTTCGAGAGGTTTTTCCTTCATCCCTCCTCTCCAGGGGTCGGGCGGGAACCCACTCCACTTGCAAAGCCTTCCTACTTCATGCTTCCACTCATTTCTTTCGGCCGGTGGGTAAGCAACACTCACGCACAACATATACGTAGCACCCCGCAATTGCGGATAAGAGTGAGGGGGGCGGGCGCGGGCGACGCGGTCGTCGAGCTGGCGGACCTCGGGGCCCTCACCTTCCCTGTCGATGGCGCCCTCCTCCTCCTCCTCCTGCTCCTGATCCTCCTCCTCTTCCTCGTCCGCGTCCTCGTTCTCATCGTCGTCGTCGTGCTCTGACAAGTTCAGCGCGTGGGGGGGGGGTCGCTGGTGGGCCACCCAGAACGAATGCAGAACCAGCCCGCCGCAGGCGCCGAATTTTTGGCTTGTTCAGTGAACGTAGTTGGGTCGCGGGTGGGTCGCGGGCTCTCCACCTCCACCTGAAAGGAACTCAAAAACAGCCCGCCGCAGGCGCCGAACACTTTGATTTGTACACTGAACGCGGTTTGGGTCGCAGGTTCTCCACCTGGAACGAATGCAAAAGAATCCCGCCGCAGGCGCCGAAGTTTTGGCTTGTTCAGTGAACGTAGATTGGGTCGCGGGTTGGTCGCGGGCTCTCCACCTCCACCTGGAAGGAATTCAAAAACAGCCCGCCGCAGGCGCAGAAAATTTTGATTTGTAGACTGAACGCGGTTTGCGTTGCGGATGGGTCGCAGGTTCTCCACCTGGAACGAATGCAGAAGAAGCCCGCGGCAGGCGCCGAAAATTTTGGGTGGGTCGCGGGGTGGGTCGCGGGTGGGTCGCGGTGGGTCGCGGGTGGGTCGCGGGCGCGGTTTGGGTCGCGGGTGGGTCGCAGGTTCTCCACTTGGAACGAATGCAAAAACAGCCCGCCGCAGGCGCCGAAGTTTTGGCTTGTTCACTGAACATAATGTGGGTCGCGGGTGGGTCGCGGGCTCTCCACCTCCACCTGGAAGGAACTCAAAAAACAGCCCGCCGCAAGCATCGAAAATTGAGATTCGCACACTGAACGCGGTTTGGGTCGCAGGTTCTCCACCTGGAACGAATGCAAAAGAATCCCGCCGCAGGCGCCGAAGTTTTGGCTTGTTCAGTGAACGTAGTTTGGGTCGCGGGTGGGTCGCGGGCTCTCCACCTCCACCTGGAAGGAATTCAACAACAGCCCGCCGCAGGCGCTGACAATTTTGATTTGTACAGTGAACGCGGTTTGGGTTGCGGGTGGTCGCAGGTCCTCTCCACCTGGAACAAATGCAAAAAAACCCGCCGCACGCCGAAATGGGTGGGGGTCGCGCGGTGAGTCGAGGGGGTGGGTCGCGGTGGGTCGTCGGTGGGGTCGCGCGGTGGTCGCGGGTGGGTCGCGGGTGGGTCGCGGGTGGTCGCCCGGGGGGGTGACGGGGGGGAGGGTCTCGGGGTTGGGGGTTCGCGGGCGGGTCGCGGGGTGGGTTGGTCGGGGGGCTCGCGGGTGGGGTCGGAGGGTGGGTCGCGGGGTGGGTCGCGGGTGGGTCGCGGGTGGGACAACAACAACAACACCACCACCACCAACAACAACAACATCAACAACAACAACAGCAACAACAACGACGACAACAACAACAATAATCCGCATCGCGGAATTCCACTTCAGCCACGCACCCAGGGACAGTAAATGACCTGTCGGTTCAGCCCCTCACTCTGATATGTATATGTGTATGTATGTGTGTATATATGTGTGTATATGTGTGTGTGTGTGTGTGTGTGTGTGTCGGCGGTGCCCCGTGGCACGACCCCCCCCAGTATTACCGGGGGGGTTCGTGCAGGCCGGCCGCACCGGGTGCGGCCGGCGGCTCAGAACACCCCCCCCTGTCACTTTACCGGGGGGGTTCGTGCAGGCCGCACTGGGGGGCGCTTCTACCTGGACCCCCCCCCGTGTGGGAGTGTTGGGGGCGGGGGCGGGGGGTGCACGGGGGAGTGGGGGGTGGGCGTGGGGCGGGGGTGCAGGTGGGGTGGGAGGTTCTTTGTGGAGGTGTGGTGTCTTGGAACACCCTTGGCGTCCTGTCGAGCCAGTCGT
>CAUYUJ010008969.1:105979-128479 GCA_963575745.1 Prorocentrum cordatum
CTCCTCCTCCTCCTCCTCCTCCTCCTCGCTCCTCCCCCTCCTCTCCCTCTTCGCCCTCCCTTCTCGGGTCGCCTACGGCCTCGGGAGACGCCGTTCACCCAAACCCTTCCCAGACGGCCGACGACGTGTGGTGTTTCCCACGCGCGACCCCGATCCCCTCCCCCGCGGGGGCACCTCGCCTCGGAGCCCTTCTTCAAGCAGTGGCGGCGGCGCCCTGGCTTGCCTGCAGGCCCGCCAAAGGAAAGTTCTGAGAACCTGGCGTGGTTTCTGCGGGAAATGCTCTTGGAACGTGTCTGGTTGAGACCGCCTTGTGTTAATACATCGGCTTCGTGTTGTAAGATCCTTGGTTCTGTGATTGGAGCATTTCCTTTGTTCTAACGGACATTTCGTGGTAGGCCTGCAGGACTGTCGGGACGGCCGGTCCCTGGTCGACTTCTTGATTTTGCTTCAGGGCAGAAGAGCGGGCCCCGGAGGCAGAGCTCGAGGAAGAACGCCCAGAATTCCAAAACCGCCTCGTGGAGATCGGGGTTTGAGCCTGCTAGTCCTGGGCCGTTTCTGCTACCGCCCAGTGGGGGGGGGCCGACACTAGCCCCCGTGAAGGCCGACACGGCCCACCGCCTTCGGGCGGGGTAAGGTAGTGATTTCTGTTTAAGTCTGATGTTGTTATGTTTGTTTCGTTTTTCTTGTTTCAAACAAATGCAACATCGCAAGAAACTGCGACTGGAGTCCTAGACCCAATCTCTCTGCGGCATTTTCGAGCCAGACCGATCCGTCAGGGTCCCAGGGCCCGAAACAGTCGGGCGTTGAAAGAGTGCCCATCCAGACAAGTCGACTGAGGAAGCATGCACTGGTTCGCTCGCCGTTGGCATTCGAGCGTGCCAGTGCAGTCCCCAGTCGGTTGCGCTAACCGAGGTGCGCTCCGCCGGATACATCCGGTTGTTGGTGGCCGTTGATTGGCTGCCCCGCTGGGGTCCACTCGGAATGCGGTGCCGTGCGCACGTGGAGTGCCCCTGGCAGTTTTCACTAAAGAGCGTTGTGCTAAAGGATGTTCTGCCAGTCTTCACGACAGGGCGAAAGCGCCTGGTGTGCACAGCAAGGCGACGCCAGGATCTCAAGGTTCCAGGCTCTGCGGAGGTCGGCACGGCCCGCCGCCACGACCTTGCCGCTCGGGGCCTCCCGATGTCTGGGCCCCTCTGGCCCGTCGGACCTGAGGGCGTCCGCGGCGTTCTGCGCGGGGGTGCTGCTGGGCGTGGCGCTGTGCTGGGCGCGCACTTCGAGGCGACCGTCGGACAAATCCGTCCCACTCCTCCTCCTCCTCGCTCCTCCTCCTCCTCCTCCTCCTCCTCCTTCTCCATTCCTTTTCCTTCTGAATATCTCCTCGCTGTGGCACCCTGGGGCCAGTCGGAAGGGCGGCTGGTCGTTTCGCCTGAGACTTCCTTACCATTTTGAGCCGGAAGCTCAAAACCTAGCAATAGTTCCACAGATGGAGGGCGAGTCGCTTCCAAAATGTGATTATCGTTTTAGCGCAGCGCACATTCGTTTCAAACATTTGCAAGAGTTTGACTGATTGAGGGCGGGTAGTTTTCAAAATGTGGTTCGTGCCGTAGCGCCGCGCTCATTCGTTCTAAAAGCTTGCAAGAACTTCACGGATTGAAGGCGGGTGGTTTTCAACATGTGGCTCTCGTCTTAGCGCCGCGCGCATTCGTTTCCAACAGTTGCAAGAGTTTCACGGATTGAGGATGGTTCTTTTTCAAAATGTGGTTATCATTTTCGCGTTGCGCACATTCGTTTCAATCACTTGCAACAGCTTCATTCGTACTCATGGTTCACGAGCCGGAAATGGTGGTTTGGAGCGGTTCAGGGTTGTCAGGGCGCAACGGTTGATTCGTGATGTTGAAGTCCCAAGAGCTATGTTTTGGCACGATTATGTGTCGTCCTGGCGCAGCAGTCTGGTTGATTCGTGGCGTTGTAGCCCGAGAATACTGCGTGGGCACGCTTCAGGAGTTTCTAGCGGTTGTCCCCAAACGGGGCATTTCTCTCAGTTGAAATGAGCCAGTGAAGGGGCTTGTGAAGAGGGAGCTTGGAGGAAGGGTGTATTCCAAACGTTGTTGATGAGTCTTGGGCTTACACTGGTCCTCCTCCTCCCTCCTCCTCCCTCCACCGCCCTCCGTCGCCACTGCTGGCTCTCAAGCTACTGCAAGGGCGTGCGCTCACGACTTGCCCTTGCCTCTCACTTTTACTGATGGCTGATGTTGTTTGCTCTCTTCACGGGGAGGTGCTGCGGCCCTTGTGTGCAGAGCTTGGTGTCCATTGCTCGGGACTTCAGCAGGCAGCGAAACTTGCCCGTCGTGCGGGTAGGATCTCAGGGTCAGTGGTTCAGAAACTGCGCGTCCCCGAGAACGCGTTCAACGTTACGAGGTACACCACGCTTTCGATATGCCAGAGGTGTCGTTGTTTGTTGCGGCAGCTGTTGCAGTCGTATGCTAATCATGTCCCTACTGCTGACCCGCCTGTTGATGTTCTACCTGAGCGTCGTGATGTCGATCGCGGCCGTCTTGAGCCTCATTATTGCTCTGAATTTCTTGATCGGGATGACCATCCTGGCTACGCCGAGGAGCCTCCTTACTGTCGTGAGCTTACTGAAGTTGTTGTCGATAGTGATCCTCCCAGTGGACGCGCTCGGACGCTTCCTGTCGGAGGGGGTGTTGGGCTTCCCGAAGGAATTCTCCCTGTTCGTGAGCCTTCTGATGGAAGAGGGCCATGGTCTTCTCGATCGCCGAGGGCTCCCTAACGTATCTGGGCGTTCACGTCCAGATCATCGTGAGCCTCTTGATGCGGCCAATGGTGTACCCCTTGATGCTCGTGCGCTGCCCTGCGTGGAAGCTCGCAGGCTCTCCGTACGCCGTGTTTTCCTGATGGCGGGGGTCGCGCTCGGGCGCCGCCCTGCGGAGAAGGTCCTGGGCCTCCTGGGCTCCGTGATTTTTTCCCGATGTCGGTGTCCGTGGCGTATTTCCGGGGTGCGGGCCTCCTGGTTCCTTCGTTCGGCCCTCGGGTGCGGCATGGGGGGCATCACGCCAAGTCGTGGCGCAACGCTGGCTCCAGCCTGCGGTGCCACGGCCTTTCTCCGCCCCCCGCCAAACGGCTATCGTTCGCCTGTCTTCAGTTGGGTCTCGTGGCGGAGCACGGTTCCTGGTGGGGGTGGTGACGACAGGCTGCGGGGTTCCATGTTGCCGCAGCCCGTCGAGTTCGAGCTTGTCTTGACATGCCTTGACTAGGCTTTGCCCTTTTCCGTTCCCCTCCTCATGCCTCCTACTTCTCCCTTTGTTCGTTTTTTGCTATAGTTGTGCGCGGGGATGGTGCACGCTGCCCGAAAAGGAGGAGGAGGAGGAGGAGGAGGAGGAGGAGGAGGAAGAGGGGGAGGAGGAAGAGGAGGAGAGGAGGAGGAGGAGGAGTAGGAGAGAAGAGGAGGAAGGAGAGGAGGAGGAGAGAGGAGGAGGAGGAGGACTGGGTGAGCTGGACGTGGAGGATGGTGAGCTTGCTGACCTGCGCACGTAGAGCGCAGAGGTCTGCAGGTGTCTGCGAGCCTGTGTGCCGTCTGTTCCGTGCAGCCTGCCTCCGATCTTGGGTGGTGCTCGGGTGCTCCTCCTCCTCTCCTCCTCCTCCTCCTCCTCCTCCTCCTCCTCCTCCTCCTCCTCCTCCTCCTCCTCCCCCTCCTCCCCCCCTCCTCCCCCTCCTCCTCCTCCTCCCCTCCTCCCCTCCTCCTCCTCCTCCTCCTCCTCCGGTGTGGCCGAGGAGATCGTTCTGAGAAGCGGCACCAGCCTGCTTGCCTGCCGCTTTGCTCGCGCGTCTTCGCGCTGTCCCTCGTTGGTTGCGGGCCCTGCTTCCGTCGGCCGTGGAAGCCACAGCGTCCCTGCGCACGGGGTCCTCCTCCTCCTCCTCCTCCTCCTCCTCCTCCTCCTCCTCCTCCGTCTCCTCCCCCTCCTCTTTCTCCTCCGTCGGTCCCTCCGCGCGCCGTTCCTCGGCCTCCCTCGTGTGGCCCTCGCGGTCGTCTGTCAGGCCCCCTGCCGCCCCCCCCCCCCCCCCCCCCCCAAACGTTGCCATCCGCGTGCGTTCCGGGAGCCAGCGCTCGACTCAGGCCCGCGTCCAACCAAGAATCCTCGCCCTCGTCCTCCTCCTCCTCCTTCTCCAGAAATCTTCGTCCTAGCCCGCGTCGAGAACAAAGATCCCTCCACCGCCCGCTCCATGTCCCGAGCCTGTGGCATTGTCATCAGCTCGTCGTTGTCGTCGTCGTCGTCGTGGGCGTCGTTGTGGTCATCGTCGTCGTCCTTCTGGGTCGGCGGCACCGACCGTAGAGTCTTCACAGTACAAGGGGCGACTGGCGGAGGGAGAGGGGTCGATACTCCTCTGTTCCTCAGTGTGCTTGGATTGGGACGCCAGCGTCGCTCGCGACAGGCACGCCCGACCCCGTCGGATGTGAAGGCGTCCTTCAAAATTCACCCCTTTCGGGACCTGAGTAGAGACAACTTTGGCCACGCTCGCATGACATCCCAAATGCTATTTTCTCGGCAACGCGGCCGGACGTACCTCGCTGTTGGCCAGCTAGCCCAATGATATCAATATATCCCCCACGCACTGAGACCCACAATAACCACTTGATGACCCAAGAATTGGCTTCCGCCATACTCGCGACTTCAAAAAAGAGATCTCCAAGAGTCCTCACAACAGATCTGTCCAACAAGGGCAAGCTGCTTCGGGCAGTGGTTCGCGGTAAACTGCAGCCACCCTAGCCAGGAATTCTGGTTTCCTCTCGTCCGTAGAGCTGGGTCCAGGTACCATGATGGCTGGTGGCGTCCGTGGCAGGCCTCCTCCTCCCCATGTTCCTCCTCCTCGTCCTGTTCCTTTTCCTCCTCCCTCCTCCTCCTCCTCCTCCTCCTCCTCCTCCTCCTCCTCCTCGCCTCCTCGCCTCACTCCTCCTCCTCCTCATCATCATCATCACAGCATCATCATCATCATAATCATCAGCATCATCATCATAATCATCATCATCAACATCATCATCTCAGCAGCATCATAATCCATCATCATCATCATCATCATCATCATCATCATCATCATCATCATCATCATCATCATCATCATCATCATCATCATCATCATCATCATCATTATCAGCATCATCATCATCATCATCATCATCATCATCATCGCCTCCACCGCCGCCTCTCCCTCCTCCCTCCTACCCTTCCTCCCTCCTTCCTCCTCTCCCTCCTCCTCCTCCTCCTCCTCCCCTCCTCCTCCTCCTCCTTCTCTTCCTCCTCCCCTCCTCCTCCTCCTCCTCCCTCCCTCCCCCTCCCTCCTCTCTCCTCCGCTCTCCTCCCTCCTCCCTCGTCCCTTTCCCCATCCCTCCTCCCTCCCTCCTCCCTCCCCGGGCCCAGGTCTGCGGCTCGACGCCGCAGCGCGACCTCGGCCCGCGGGCCCGCCGCCCCCGGCGAGGCGGCCGCCAGCGCCGGCCAGCGGGTGACGCCCCAGCGCCCGAGCGCGCCGGCCGCGGCGCCGAGCCATCGGGGGCTGCCGCGCGGGGGCGCTCTGGCGCACGAGCGCGATCAGCACGCTCCAGAGGAGGAAGAGGTGCCCATGCCTCTATCCTTCCTCCTCCTCCTCCTCCTCCTCCCTCCATCCCTCCCTCCCTCCCTCCCTCCCCTCCCTCCCCCCTCCCTCCCTCCCTCCCTCCCCTCCACCACTCCTCCTCCTCCTCCTCCTCCTCCCTCCTCCTCCTCCTCCTCCTCCTCCTCCTCCTCCTCCTCCTCCCTCCTCCTCCTCCTCCTCCTCCTCCAGCCCCTGGGTTCGAGGGTTCCAGGACTTCGGGCCAGAGGCACGCGAATTCAATGCCTCCAGGCACCCACGGCCGCGCGGCCGTTGCGAGATGATGGGGCGCCGCCGACCATGTCAAGGTTACGGGTGCTCGGATGGAACCCCATGTGGGGCACTGGCTGCCGACTCCAGGAGATCGCCGCTTGCACGAAGAACATGGACTTCACTTTGCTGGCGGGTACCCAGAACGTGCGCAGGGAGTCGGAACAGGTGCTTCAACGTAAGGTGGAGGGAAGAGTGGTTCTTGAGGCAGCAGTATCATCAGGTTTGTACACTAATCGTAGCGCAGGTGTGTCCATTTTACTAGGCCGAGAGTTTCGAAGCCATCATGTACGTCGGGTGTTCTCCAGCCCGCCTCAGCTCTGGGGTCGTTGTCTCGCCGCTCGCATTCGACACAACATTGTGGACGTATGTGTTGGGGTCCTCTACTTTCCTCCTCAACCTCGAGGGAAAGGGGCGGGGCCGAAGTACACGCAGACGGTTGCCAGATGACCCAGTGGTGGCGAGAGTGTCTCGACCAACTTCCAGCACGTTGCTTGCCCATTTTCTTTGCTGATTTGAACGATGGGCTCGGCTGTCGTCGCATCGAGGGGAAGTGGGAGGAGTATGACAGCAGCGCGGTGGGTCAGACACGCACGAGGGAGAGGCGGAGGCAGGGAGCAGGAGAGTCAGTGGCACATCTGCTGGAGCAGCACCATATGCTTGCGGCGAATACCCTGGGCCCTCTTGATCAAACTTTTTACGGTGACGGACCCGAAGGGCCCTCGAGCTTGATGCCATACTTTACGAAGGATTGGCGCGCAACTACAAGCCAAGAGTGGGCGCCCCCCCCCCCCCCCCGCCCCCCCCCCCCCCCCCCCCCCCCCCCCCACCCCGAAATCATGCCCCCCTATACCTGGGGCTACATCATCCAAAAGGACCCCAGGAATGTGCCCCTGTCCAGCGGGTTCGCTGGAATACTTCTTCTCTTATGCTCGCCGCCCGCTCTGGATCTCAGCGCGTCGCCTTTGTGGAGGGAATGGAGCAGTGGATGCGGGAACGGGAGGAGGATAGGATACGGGTTCATGATCAGGACGCTCCAGACCACTGTTTCGAATTTCTAGAACAGGGATTGGTGGAGGTGGGGTCGGAACTATTTTGCGAAGATACGGACATGCCGCACGATTACTCTCATTGGGCCGCATTGCGCCGTGAGCTTTTGAAGAAGCGCATTGAGTTGCGCGCTTCTCGTATGCAAGCCACGGATCTGCCAGCTGTTGAAGGGGAGCTCCGCGATGTATCGCAGAGGATGTGTCTACTTAGACAGCGTCACATGAGGGCGGAGAGGGCTTCCTTTGTTCAGGCTTCCAGTGAGGCATGGGCCAGAATAAATATATCGGGGGCGATGGGGTGGGCGAGGCGGGCGGCTCGCTGTAGGTGTTCTTTCAAAAAACGTGATGGGCGACGCTTTGGAGCTACCCCGATCTCTCGTCAGGAGTGGTTGGATGTGTGGCAGTTACTTGGAGGGGAGGGGGGCATGACAGTTATCCCCATCGATTTGGAGCAGTGGCGAAACCAGAGGGACGACCTTGATCTTGCCCAGATCTACGATATGGCCCGTTACGACTCTCGTTTCCAGGAACTGGCTTTGGAGGACATCAAGCGCCTCCGAAAGTATGTGCGCAAAGCTTCCAAGAGACGGGTCGTCCCAGATGGCACTGCCCCGCTGGAGCTCTGGTGGCAGATGTTGCACCCCGATGTGGGCCTGGAGGGTCTACGCGCTGGCCTCGGCGCTCAGCGTGCACCGGTGGAGCCGACTCTTTTTCGGGGTGCTACTCGACGCCTTCATGAAAGTGCGAATCACAGACATGGCCCCTCTTTACTGGAGTATTAGTCGGGGATGCGCCCTGCGCAAGTCGGCCCAACCTGGGCCTCATGGGAAACGCGTGGTCCACGTCCTCCCCGTCGTGGGCAAAGCCTTCTTCGCCGATCTCCTCCCCAACGAGCTCCCCCTCGAGGACTATGGGTTCCAGAGGCACCGTCGTAGGGAAGGGGCTGTCTTGGCATCTCAGGTGGTTGGGTGGAGATTACGACAGGCGGGATGGAGCTTTGGGGCTAGCCTCAAGGATATGAGTAACGCGTTTGGTAGCACCTCCTAGACGGCCATGGAAACGAGCATGGCCTTACATGTTTCTGATGAGAATTTACTGCTGTGTAAGAAACGCTACCGTGACGCTGTGGTTTTACTACCTAGTGATGAGGGGATGTGGCGGTCAAGACCAGGGTGGGAGGAGTGATGGGTGATCCGTTCATGGTGGCAGCGTTCTCTACTACGTTCCAGCGTCCAGTGCAGCAATGGGCGGAATCGCTCTGTGCCGCTGACCCGTCCTTGCACCTTTTACGCGCTGAGTGGCAAGGTCAGGAAGTTGATATTCGCCTTTTTAAGTATGCGGACGACCTGCATCGCTACACCCTGATCGCTCAGGGCGACCTCATGGGCTCCTTCCTCGCCAAGTTGCGCGAGGCAGACGATTTGCTAGACTCTCACCTCCAGGAATGTGGGTACCAACAGAATCGGGGGAAACAAGAGCTGGTGGTCTGGCTTGAAGGGGAGGGGGCCATGGCTTGTCGTCGCTGGCCTCGTGGGCCTGGACGGGCTCTCATCTCTGGGGTTCTGAAGGAGGAGGTGCGGCACCTGGGGCCCCGCGTCTCTATGCCCCAGGCTTCGAGCCAGGAGGTGATCAGACGACATCAGGCTGCGCGCTCGGCCTTCTACTCCCTGGGCGGCTTCTGGACGTTATCCCCCCCTTGGAAATTTACTCGGGCGATCTTCTTATCCCTTGTGCAGAATTCGGCTCCATGTGGAATGGAGGCGTTCTTGCTCGCGAAGCAGCAGTGCGCCCGCCTGGACGCCACTATCGCTCATTTTGCCCGTGTTTGCGTGCGAGGGCGTGCAAGATGGACTACTTCAACTGGCGCAGTCAGGACAATGTCCAATCAGGCCGTGCTAAAACACTGGCGTATTTGTGAGACCTCGGTGGAGCTGGGCACTCGTCGACTTAACTGGCATAAGTCTTGGGCTGCCCACCCCACCAGGCACGCCCAGCTGTTCGCGGCCCTCTTCGGGGAAGTGCGTTTCGAGTTGGGGGAGGCGCCTCTCGTCGACGGATACCTGACCCCCAAGGCTCCCCCCTGGGCTCGCAGGGTCTCTGAGGACTTCTACTGGGCACAGGGGCTCATGCGTGATTCTGAGGATGTACTGGGAGCTCTTGCAGATCGTCCTGGCCTCATGCGGGGCCCCGAAGTGCGCCGCGAACTTCTGAACATCGACTTCGCTATGATACGGAGTTGTTTCTTTGGAGTGACTATCCCCCTGGTCTGAAGGTGGAGGTGGAAGGTGGGGGAGGTCGTGATCATGAGACACAAGAATTTCCCGAACTCGAAACACGTTATCGCTGCCAGTTCGAGGGGGGTGAAGAGGGGTTCACCACGCGTAAGGGCCTGATGGCGCACATGAGGTCCCGCCACTCGCTGCGCCCCCTGTGCCGCGTGCTCACCCCTAGTAGCACATGTATATGATGCAGGGGGATTTTCTGGGACAGGGCATGTGCTGCTCGGCATCTTGTGCTTGCTGTGCGACGGGGACACTGTCGATTCGGTGGGGGTAGAACGTTTCGCCCTCTTGAGCCTCCATCGTCATTGTCGTGTCCTCAGTGTGATGTAGAAGCTTCAGACTTAGACGCACTATGCCAACATCTACGCAGCCACTTGCCTGGCCCCGTTCTCCCGCGGACCCGCCTTATTCGGGGGCGCTCTGGGGCCCATGGCGGAGCTCACGCCGCCCGAGTGGACGCAGGCCCTGTCGGAGACGAAGCGGGGAGCGGAAGAGGGCCCAGGCTCGGAGGAAAAGCCGCCGAAGCACGCCAAGGGCGGGGCCAAGGGCGACAAGCACGAGAAGGACCTCACCAAGGCCCTGGCGCTCCCCCCCACCAAGCTGCGCCTCACCTCGGCGCGGGAGCTCGCCAACTTGGCGGGCGCAGTCTACCAGGCGTGGGAGCTCCTCGAGTCAGGCGACGGGGTCACTCAGATCATGATCGACTCGGGGGTCAAGTACGACGAGATGTCCAGGCAGATAACAGAACGTCAACGGGCAGGCGAAAAGGTAGACTTTCGCGCTCGTGGGCCCCCGCACGTGCAGCTGCGGGCCGCGGTCTGCCTCAACCTCGCCACCGACGTGAGGAAGTTCATCCAGGGGGGCAAAGAGGAGTACGTCGAGGCGGAGACCAAGAAGTTCCACGGGTACTTCGCGAAGTACATCCAGGGCGCCGCCCCACACACCGTGGGCAATCACGTGCTGCACTTTCGGCACAGGAAGCACAGGGGGAGGGGGGCCGAGACGAGTGGCTCATCGAGCCAGCAGCAGCAGACGAAGAAAGGACGCGTGACCTTCGCCTTCAGCTACAACGAGCAAGGCATGAGGGCGAGGGAGCTGGTCCTCTGGTGGCTCAACTACGAGGAGGACCAGAAGAGGGCGAAGCAGCTGATCGGCCCAGCCCCGAAAGGACCTCTCGAGCGAGAAGCTGCGAGGATCCTGAATCTTATCGAGCAGAAATGAATGAGGTTTCGGGTCCGAGTGGACCAGTGAGGCCCGTGAGGCCTGTGAGGGAGGAGGATAGGGGTAGGAGTAGGAGCCGCGGAAGGAGGGATGGGGGATGCGAGAAGATCCTCACAGCCCAACAGGGGCGCTTTTTCAGGTAGTGTGCGCTTGGCAAGTTTAGTGGCCAGGGGAGTGATTTCAGATCCCTTTCGGACCCCCTTTTTTGCCACGTATCAGCTGGCCGATCTTCCCATGATTCCCCTGGCGGTTGCGCCCAAGCGGGCCCCACGAAGGGGGAAAGGCAGTAGCAAAGGCCGAGGACCCAGCCAACCGTCGGTCCCTTAGGTGGCCCCTCCTAGTACGCCTGCGTGGCGTCGCGGGGGTTCGTCACCAGCGGGGGCAGTGCTGGTCCAGCCAGCGCGGGCTGCCCCGTCTCTTTCAAGTGATAACCCGCATCCCACTAAGTCGGGTTGCGCAGAGTTCTTTGCCAGGTTTCATGGTGTGAGTCGAGCAACTCATTTGAACTCCCCGCGCATTGCTCATTGCTCATTGCTCCTCCTCTCTTCCTCCTCCTCCTCCTCCTCCTCCTCCTCCTCTTCCTCCTCCTCCCCCTCCCCATCCCCATCCCCCTCCCCTCCTCCTCCACCTCCCCAAAACCTTTTTTCTCCCCCCCACCCCCATTACTCGACGCCCGAGCCTGCTCCTTCTCTCGACTTTTGGGCCCCATGGGGACCCTTCAGGTCACGAAAGGAACGCATCTCGAACCCGGCTCCTCCTCCTCCTCCGCCTCCTCCGCCTCCTCCTCCTCATCCTCCTCCACCTCCTCCTCGTTTTCCTCCTCCTCCTCCGCCTCTTCCTCCTCCTCCTTCTCTCACTGCCCCCCCCCCCCCCCGGCGTGCCGCAGAGCCTAGACACCCCAGGCAGTGGCGAACCGTCCTGGCTCGCCTATAGGCCTACCAAAGAACCTTCCAAAAACCTTTTTGTGGTTTGCACGAAATGTTCTTAGAACATCATCTGGTTGAGACTGTTTTGTTTTAGCCCGCCGGGTTAATGTTCTGAGAACGCTGTTTTTGTCATTCGAACATTTTTGGTTCTAAAAACATTTCGTGGTAGGAATACATGAGTGCCGGGACGGTCGGTCGGTCCCTGTTCAAACATTCCAGAGGAGGCAGGGGTACCCAGACCTCCACCCTTCTCTCTCGTTCTCCTCTTCTTGGGCCTCCTGGGAGGCCCTCGTCGCCACCGCCGGATCTGCCTCGAGATTCTGGCCAGAGCGCACCCCGGGAGAGGTCCGGGGAGTAGCGGTATCGGGACAGTCGGCCCAGATTAGTAGGTCGACCCTGCCAAATCAAGGGTGCCCTTGTGTCCTGTGTCTCGCCTCCTGTGGCAATGTGGCCCTCGGAAGGGTCTTGTGTCCTCTCGCGTGTCCTGTCCAATCGAGTCCGACTGTACCTGTTGGTTCCCCTCGGCGCGGGGGCTCGTATCGACGCCTCCGATTCGGGCCGGCCCTGGGCCCCCGGCGGCCCCCTCGCGCTCTGACGAAGAATCATCACGGGAGGCGTTTCGACATGTTCGGCCTCCGCGGGGCCCTTTCTCGGGCCTCGGGGCCGTCGAAAAACGACTCGGGGTGAAGAACCGGTCCCGGGGAAGGAGTCCAGCCCTCTGGGGGTCGACGTTGTCAAAAGATCACAACGTCGAAGGTGTTTCCTCGTTTTCAGCCCCTCGGGGCCCTCACCAGGCCTCGGGAGCGTCAAAAAACAACTCGGGATGAGAAGCCGGTAGTACCAGGGAAGTGGTCGAGAGGGGGGCCGCGTCTCGAAAAAGGCGAGATGACGGATGTCTGGGTTCGAGTCCTTCGATTCGAGTCGATCGATGTCGACGGCTTCTGGCTCCGATTCGCTTCCGCTTCGGGTTCCGATCTCGGTTTTGGTGTCTATTTGGAGGCCTTGCATAGTTTGCCGATTTCTGCCGATTCGCCTTATCATTTCGATGGCCGATCCGACTGATCAATTCAATTCTTGACGCTTCGCGTATCCCCACCAGCGTCCGACGGCCCCGTTCACTGGCTGGTGAAGTACCTGCTGGAATGGAACCATTCCGTCTACATATGTTGGGCTGATTTCGTACAGCGGTACGGTGAAGGCATCCCAGGGGACAGAACCGACGAGGGGTCGTGGCCGACAGCAAGCCTGCTCCCTTTCCTGGGAATGATCTACGGGGAGTCGATCCCAAACGACTGCCCCCCCCCCCCCACATCCCATGGGATGGGCAACGGGCCGCAGTGGCCCGAGTGGTCTACCACCTAATGAAATCCAACGGGAAGTACCAAGACAACTGGGACAGCTACGCTGCCATCCTGACAGAGCAGAAAGGCCAGCGCCCCCTCCGACAGCGGATGAGCACACTGCTGATTTTCTTCGTGGGAATTGATCAGGCCGCCCTGGCCTACGGTACCATCACCGTCCTGGCCAACCGGGACCCACGCGAGGCGGCCACAGGCTCCTCATCGGCGGGTGATTCCCCAGCAGCAACCTGGCTGAACAGAGCAGTCGAAACCGATGCCCCCCCCCAGCAGACAGCCTCGGACCTGCACAGGGGGACACCTCTGCCCGTGCCCCCAGAGCGAACCCCACGCCACAGGTGCAGACGGGGGACGTGACCCGCAGGCAGAGGGGAGGGCTCCAACCGGCCAGGCAAGCAAAATCGAAGGCGAACCGGACGGGATCGACTGGGGAGGGGACGGGGACAAGAAAAGCGAGTCCGACACAGCCAAACACCCGAACCCGGAGCTCAGCCCAACCCCGGTAGCGGACGAGGGAGAAGAGGACAGCCCTGACCCCCTCAAACTCTTCCTGGAACCACCCAACAGGCCCGACGCCTGGTCCCCATACGATCGGATCGTTGATAGGAACGCCATCCGTGTAGTCAGGAGCGCGAGAGACAGCCCACAAAGAGCAGACAACGCAACCTGGAGAATCAACGACGCTAGGGATGACCTGACCCTCAGCCGCGCGAGCGGTGACAAGGGCCGCCAGCGACCCGTGTGGGAAGACACCAAGGACGGGGATGGCCGTGCCACCAAATTCCCAAGAGGCGACCCAGCGCGGCTGCACATTTCCGAGGCGCCTTGGAGGGACGTAAGGGCCACACAGCCACCCCGAGGAGACCCAAGCGATCCCATGGGAGGCACCCCCATGTACATGTGCCCTGTCACCGATGCGGACGTTACGAAGGAGGGACCCGTGCAGGATAAGATAATACGCCTGCAAAAAAACGCTGGGAGGAGCGTTCAACGGAGTTTGTGCCGCATGGGTGAAGAAGGCTGCCATGAGACAGGGGACCAACGGAAGCGAAAAGCACGACCCTAAACGGAACGCGATTCAGTCGCGCAGCGAATTCATCCAGGCGTGGGGCGACGCAGGGTACGACGCCTACAAGATGGACAGCGACCTAGGGCTCAACGTCCACTGGCCGTCGGTCGAGGACAAGCACACGAAGCTCCTCCAACGCGAACCCAGAACCCACGCTCAGCGCGGGCCCGACAGCAGCAGTGGACCCGCCCCATGGACGGCAGAAGGCAGGGCAGCCACGGCGGCGGCCGTGCATGATCGACGGGCAGGCGCCGTCGGCTCTGCCACCCCCACCCGGCGGCAGGGATGGCAGGAGTGGAATTCCTGGAGCCACCAGAAAGCACCGTGGACGGAAACGGATTGGAAAGGGAAACGCAAGCGCTACTCCCCCAGGGGAGACGATCGATACACAGACAAGCGCGCACGATGGTGGGGCAGGGGGGACTAGTACGCCCAGGGCTAGCAGGGTCGGGCCGGCCTGTCTGCGCGCCCCCTGCCCTCCCGGCCCGTCGCCTGCGACCCCCCCCCCGCGTCGCCCGCACCTCTCCCCGCTGGGGATGGAATCGCCTCGCAACGCCCGGCCTCGGCCGTAATGCCCTGGGGCAACTCCCACTGGGGCGGGGGCCCCCCCGCACCTCACCCATGGCGCAGCATAGCTAGACAGCCCACATGCACTGGAGAAGGGGACCTCGCCTGGACATCTCACCCCCCCTCAGCAGATGGGGACTAGCCCGCAGGCCTCACCGGTCCCGGGACCACCTACTTCGCTGCCCCTCGGCGACAGCCATTCTCTCTCGGTGACAAGGGGGCGGCCGCACATGCATCCCCCCAGCGCGCCCCTCCTTTGCTGCCCAGCCGCGACAGCCGCCCGCTCTCGGTGGCAGGGGGCAGTCGTCTGAAATAGCCCCCCTCGGCCGGTGCCTAGGCCTAGTTTGCAGCTTCAGCTGCGGCGCGCACGGCTGCGGCACATGAACCCCCCGCGAGGCGCGTCCGACGCTGGCGCGCTCCAGCTGGGACCGCATCGGCGAGGTTCTGCCACTTCCCCTCGATGTAATGGTGTTTCGCGACGGTTAGCTGCACCCCCCTCATGCGCAGATGTTCTCGGCGTGCAGCAGCTATCAAGTTACTTGTGTCTTGCGGCGGTTAGCTCCCCCCCCCCCCCCTCTCCATTGCAAAGGTGCTCTCCGCGGGTTGCGTCCACCCCTGGGCGCGCCAGGTGACTGGAGACGCCCCCCGGCCCTGCTGCGGGCTGGCCGCGGTGTGGGGCGTCGCGCGCCCCGCCGCTTCGGCCCAGTGGGTGCCCCCCATTGTGCCTCAGGGGTTTGCCCGCAGCGGCCGTGGAGGCCATCTCGGCGGGCCCGTCGGACAGGCAGCGCTGAGGTCTCCCCCCCCACGGGCCGACCCGCAGCGTTGTCCGCGGCTGGCATCGGTGGGCCTCTCCGCAGCAGGACGGCACTGCGGTGCTTGGGCAGTCGCTGGCCTCCACCGGCATTGGGCGCTGCGTGCCCGAAGGCCTTGCGCGTTGCAGCCTTGCCCAGCCCGCGCCTCGCGCGTCGTCGCGTTCAGCCCGGGCCTATTCGACGCAGGGCCGGACGCGATGCGATTGGTGCCGCCGGCCCCCCCAAACTGAGCGGTGGAGTCTGAGGGCTGCGCGCTGAGTGGTTCAGCCTTCCGCGCTATCTTTGCCTCTTGTTTTCCACCGCCGGCAGCCCGGTTTCCTGGGCTCGTGTCTCTTAGTGAGCTGGGCTGGATGCTTGGAGTTTGGCGCCGCACCGGCGACTCACTCCGTTGCACTCGCACCCGCGGCCGCTTGTTCAGTTTGGTTTACAGTGCGGCGCCTAGGTGCGTCTGCTGGTGAATGCTGAGCATTTTGTTCAGTGCATGTGCAACTGCGCGCTTGTTGTGCAGGTGCGGACCGGCCTGCCAACGTGGCGGATGGGGTCACTAATTCGCATTGTGCCGCCCGCCCCGGACATTGCCCCTCGCCGCCAGACCGTCGTCGCGCGGCCGCAGAACAAAAAAAAATACCCCACCAGCGCTGTCACTCGCTGGGCTATCATGTGGGCCCGCGCTTCGCCACGTCTGTGGCGCACCGACCTCTGGCGCCCTGTGGCGACAAGGTCCTCCAGCTCCCATGGTACCCGCACCAGTTCCGGCACGAGTGCTTGCACTTCCCTGGCTTCTGGTTCCCTGTCCGCTGGCCCTTTGGGACTCTGACCCGCCGTGTCACTCAGGAGTGGTTCAGCCTTCTTGTTCGGCCCGGCGTGTCTCCTGTTGGTCCGCAGCCTTGACCTTTGGCGCCCTGTGGCGCACAGGTCCGATGCACATACCTGGTGATTCACCTCCCATGGTACCCGCACGTTTGCAGCTTCCTGGCAGCCCCAGCAGCTTGCAGTCCCCACCCTCGGCGTCGCTGCACAGCCCCAGCCACTTCCCCCGGCGGTAGGTCCTGCTTGTTCCGCGCGCGCCGGCAATTAGTTCCGCTTGTAGCCCGAGCTGGACTCGCCGCTGGCGCCTTCTCTTCCGATTGCGACAAAAAGGTATCCCCACCAGCCCATCCAGTAAAGATGCCCATGAGAGTTGACGAGGAGAGAGGAAGAGGCACGCATAGTCAAACAGCGAGGGAGTGCCTCGTTAAAGCACCTGTCGCCCAAAGCGCTGGTGGGATTCTGGATAATTCTGGGCACTCCTGCGCACGGAGCTCCTGTCGGCGGCACGCCTGGGGGGGAACTCGAGAGAAGGAGCAGTCTCTGGCGTCGAGTAATGGGGGTGGGGGGAGAAGAAAGGTTTTGGGGAGGTGGAGGAGGAGGGGAGGGGGAGGAGGAGGAGGAGGAGGAGGAGGAGGAGGATGAGGAAAAGGGAGGAGGAGGAGGAGGAGGAGGAAGGAGAGGAGAGAAGGAGAAGGAGGAGGAAGAGGAGCAGAGAGGAGGAGAGGAGGAGGAGGCGGCGGGAGGAGGAGGAGGAGGAGGAGGGAGGAGGAGGCGGAGGAGAGGAGGAGGAGGAGGGGGAATAGGAGGCGGAGGAGGAGGAGGGAGGAGGAGGAGGAGGAGGAGGAGGAGGAGGAGGAGGAGGAGGAGGAGGAGGCGGGTTCGAGATGTGTTCCCTTTGTGACCTAAAAGGTTCCAATGGGGCCCAAAAGAGGCACGAAAGGTGCACTTTCTCCCCACCCCATCTGATCGCCCCCCGATTGACCAGCGCCCGAGCAGGCCTTCTCAGAGGACGGAGGGGCTTCTCCGAAGCCCTCGCGCCTCCTCAGAAGCGTCCTGCGCTTTCGGGGAAGGCTCAAGAGAAGTAAGCATTGTGGGACGCCTGGAGGCCTCCAGGGCCTTCTGAGAAGGCCCACCTCCTCCTCCTCCTCCTCCTCCTCCTCCTCCTCCTCGTCCTCCTCCTCCTCCTCCTCCTCCCTCCTCCTCCTCCGTTTCCTTCTTCACACTGCCCCCCCCCCCGCTCGCCGCCGAGCCTAGACACCCAAAAACTCAGAAGGGAAAGGTAATTACCGGGGCCGATGCCCTGGCCTCGTGTTCGCCCTGTTGGGCCTCCTGGGCGGCCCTCTTCGCCGCGGCTGGATTCGCCTCCAAGTCCTGGGCGGAAGGCGCTCTGGGAGAGGTCCGGTGACCAGCTGTGTCGGTGTATTGTGGCTTCCCCACTCCCAGGCCTCCTGTAGGAGTGGGCCCTCCATCAAAGCATATATGAATATTACACGAACACACAATTTCGACGGCCCGCGCAGATCTCGGAACTGCGCTGGACCCCCGGCGCTTCCGGCGGCTGCAGCTCTCCACGCCAGGCAGGAGGGGCCCAGCGCAGGTCCGAGAGATCCGCGCGGCCCCTCGAGAGTCGCTGGTGTGTGCCCGGAGGCCAGAGGCCACGGAGAGTCGGGCGTTCGGCAATGGGCGGGCGATCAGTGGGGGGCGTCGAGGGTTGCACGAGAGGGGCCCTAAACGAGCGCCCCAGGGCCCCGCAGGGGCACGACAGGTGCACCTCTGCCCCCCCCCCCCCGAGCTGTCGCCCCCCCATTAGCGAGCGCCCGAGGGAGGCCCTCCCCGAGGAGGCCGCGGGGGGCACCCCGGCCGGGGACGCCGGGCGGCAGCCCCCCGAGCCCCAGAGGGCGACCGGCGCGGTGGGCTGCCTGGATGCGCTCGGGCTGGTGCTCGGGAGGCGCAAGCCGCCGGCGGCGCGCGGCAGCGGGGCGGAAAACCAAGATCACGAGACCTCTTTCTCCTTTTCCTCCTCCTCCTCCTCCTCCTCCTCCTCCTCCTCCTCCTCCTCCTCCTCCATCCGTCAGTCACCACGGCCCAGGTCCCCCACAGGCGGCCGCCTGACCCGCGCAGACGCACCACGGGAGCAAGGGTGGCCTGGCTGGCGCTCTGACTGCGGTGTGCCGCCTCCCCTGGCGGAGCACCGCAGGGAGGCAAGCGCGCACGCTGGCGCTCGCGCTGGACATGGCGGTGAGGCTGCTCGCTGCCCTGGCGCTGGCAGCGATGGGGCGTGCTCTGGCGGACCCCGCCACTGGTGAGCGCTGGTGTTTCGTGGGGTGCTGGAACCCGAGCGCGTACCGCCTGGACGAGGTGAGCACCGTCTGGCGCTCCGTGGGGGTCGTGGCGTTCCCTGGCACTGGCGCCCGCGCGTGGCAGAACGAGCTCCACCACGCGGCGAACGCGGCCTACCACCACACGGTACAGTTCGGCTGGGCAAGGGGGCGCCTCACCACGAAGGCGTGCGGGTGTGCGGTCATGATCAACAAGAGGTGGTTCGGCAAGAACGATATCCGCCGTATCATCACGCCCCCTGCCCAGCTGAGAGGACGCGGTGACATGATCTACCTCATCTCGGGCCCTGTCATGTTGACTGTGATGGTCCTCTACTTCCCGCCGCGCCCGAGCAAGGTTGGCACGGCGGCGGTGTATCGCGACACGTGCTCCCAGCTGCTGCGGTGGGCCCAGACCGAGTACGCGGCCATCCCGCAGCGGTACACGCCGATCCTGTGCATGGACCTCAGCGGTCGGCCCCTACGGCGCCCCCTCTGGAGCCCGACACCAGCAAGAAACTGCACGAGTGGATGGACATGGTGGGCCTGATCACGATCAACACGTTCTACCCGTGCGGGAACACGTACGAGGGCTCCCAGGGGGCGAGCCAGATCGACTATGTCCTCATCCCTGCGGCCGCGCGCCCATTGGTGAGCTGGGCGGCTACGTGGCGACGCACGCCGCAGGATGGCCGCTCCATGCCTGGAGTGCTGGACCACATCCCCATCGTCCTCAAGATGAAGATGGTGCCGCCGATGAACCTGACCCCGAGGAGGGAGCGGTGGGACCTCGCGAAGCTGAGCCAGGCTACGCTGGTCGGCGAGGGCCGCGAGGCCTTCCTCCGCGACGTGCAGGAGCAGCTGGAGACCCACCGCGCGGCGCACGAGGTCCTGGAGAGTAGGGGGTCACGACGGGCCACGCGGCACTGCTGATGACGATGATCCGCGACGTCGGCCTCAACCACTTCTCCCAGGAGCAGGTCAAGGACCCCAAGCGCGAGCTGATGACCACCAGGAAGTGGCAACTGCTGAAGATGCGGCGGGAGCTCCTCCAGAGCATCACGGCACAGGACGCCGCCGCGGATGGCGACGCTGCTTGGAAGTACAGCATGGCGATCAAGGCCTGCGCGAAGTCCCTCAAGACCCACAGGAGGCAGGCCTTGGAGGAACAGCATCAGCAACCAGAGAACGAGCTCTCCAACGCGTGGCGGCGCCGCGACATGGCGGCTGCCCCGCGCCTCTCGCGGGCGCTCGCGAGGACAGGGAGCGGCATCAAGAACCGCAACTACCGTGCCAACCCGCTCTATTCGCCCTCGGCCCAGGAGTGGAGCGACGTCCTGCAGCTCCAGCCGTTGGAGGGCGGCCTGAGCGGCGAGCCGATCTCGGCCCCTTGGAGTGCTGACGCCTCAGCAGAGCGGCTCGCGCAGTTGGCGAACATCGACGAGCGCGCGCACCCCGGCGCTTATGACGTCCCGATCGACATGGGGAAGCAGGCGAAGGGGGGCTTCAAGGCCACGCGCAAGGCCATCCGCAGGTCGAAACTGGGACGGTATGCGCCGAGATGGTCGGCCCCCGCAGAGCTCTTCAAGATCCAGATCAACCCCGCGTGGATCAGCATGCCGAGCGGGCACGTCCCGCTGGGCTCCGGTCGCGAGGCGGGGCCGCGCGGGCGACTGAACCGCGCGCGGCGGAGCCCTGCGACCAGGAGCAGCTGGCCCACCTGGCAGAGTACGGCGAGGCTGCCTACAGGCCCTTCAGGCTGGCGGCGCACGCCAGGCGGACGGGGGCCCTTCCCGCCCAGGCGTCCTTGTCCTACAGTTTCGCGCCCGACGAGAAGAACGGCCGCCCTGGGCCGGCTGGCAGGAGGATCTCTCGCGCCGCGTGCCCGCGATGGAGGGCGTGCGCGCGGGGCCAACTCCTACGCGGAGGCTTGCACCGGCCGCTGCCGCGGGCCTTCGCCTGCCGAGGTCGCCGCCGTGAGCACCTGATGATCTGAACTAAGGTGGCGGCCTGGAAAGGCATTCGAGGCGGACAGCCGACTCCGCACAAAAGCTTCGACGCCACCAACGTTTTCGCCCGCGGCCACGAGCACCAGTTGGAGGAGGGCGTCCGCGAGCACCTGGAGGAGGGGCCTGAGCTGCAGAACCAGGACACCACCTTCGCCACCATCGATGCGGCAGACCAGCTCACGGCCATCATCGATGCGGCAGACCAGCGCCACGCGGTCTGCAGCGGCAGCGGCGGCTTCACGGGCGACACCTCGAATCCCGAGATCTTCATGCACAACTACCACCGCGCGGTCAAGGCGTGGACCGCCCACCCTCGAGCGCCACCAGCGCGACAGCAACGCCGTCACCACCATCGGCCGCTTCGCGTCCGTCGACGCGAGCGCGGGCACCTTCGTGGGTGACATCTTCAAGACGCCGCTCATCGACCCCAAGGCCCACTCGCCGATGGACATCGCCAGCGCTTCCAAGAACAACGCCTTCTCCTTGGGCACCTCCCTGGCGGCGAGGGGACACGCGCAGAACCGCGAGAAGCACGGCGCCATTCCCGCCCTGAGGTCGCGGCAGCTCGCGCGCCAGACCATCGAGGCGCTCCTGGACTCAGGTTGCCACGCCGGCTACGAGCTGAAGCACCTGGGCGCCTGGTTCGACGCGGCCAGCAACGCCGACGAGCTCAAGGCCAGGCTCCAGGCCCTCAACCGCGGCTGGATGATGGCCATGGGCTTCTGGTGCTCGAGAGCGCCCCTCAGGACGACGCGGCCAATGTTCTTCTCGCTGGTGTCGGGCGCGGGCCTCCCTGGCACCGTTGCTACGTGCTGGGCGGAGAGCGAGTGCAGAACCTTATGCCCCTCCCTGGTGCGCAAGCTCCGCTCCCTGATGGGCGGCACCACCAACTAGTCGCACCACCTGCTGCGGCCGCCCGCGACGGAGCAGCAGATGCGGACTATGACATCGCGCGAAGTCTACAGGCACTGGCAGCCGGTGCATTTTGCGCGGGGGGCCACTGTGCAACGCCTCAAGGCTTGGCAGAGCATCCTCAGGAATCCCGCGAACCACGCGCACTTCCTGTCGGTGTTCTTCGGCACAAAGAAGTAGGAGGAGGAGGCTGAGTACGCGCGCCCACTTGTTTTGACGCCGGCTGGCGATATCAATGACAACCCTGGGATGCACCCGTGGGCAGCGCAGCTCAAGCGTGATATGCAGACCGGTGTGGACCACCCCGAGGCGGAGAGTTTCGCGTCTGGCGATATCCGCGTGCTGATCTGGGACCCTGAAGTGACTGACCTGTTTCTTGCCTTTGATCCGACGGCCCTGCGCACGGCCTTCACGTCTTCGACCTGGCGGCCGCCCGCTGCACTGGCCGACTGTGCCTGCCGAGACGGATGGCGGAGAAACATGGGGGAATCTTGCTCCAGCGCTCGTCTGCAACATCGTCGTCGGGGAGGGGGTCAGGCGCGGGGGGTCGTTCAGGACACGAGCAGCACTTATCGCACGCACCACGCAGAGCCAGAAGGAGGGACACGGTGGGAAGAGTATACTGCACATCATCACTCCGACGAGCGCCTGCATCAACTGTTGCACGCTATTCCAGGATCGCACGGGGGCAGCGCGGCACTTGACGCGGTCACGGCACGCGGGCAGATGCATCATGGATAGCACAGCGTACCCTTGCACGTTCATCAACCCGACCAGCCTGCACTGCACCATTGTGACTTCACGTCGTCTTCGTATCCTTCGCTCCGTCGCCACCGGTGCTCGCGCCTGCCACTGACGCAGGAGGGCGCCCCGCTGGCCGCGGTCGCCCCTCGGCCCCCTCGCCTTCCACCCGAGCGGAGGCCATAGCCCGCCATTGCCAGCGCTGGAGGGCGCGCTCGCGGGAGCGAGCTTCGCGCGCTGCCTGGGCTTCTCGTCCGCGGAGACGAACTACGGCGGCTGCAGCGGCGGGGCGACGGCAGCGGCGGCGACGCCCATGGGCGACAGCCTAGTCAGGCCACCGTGGCGGGCCCCGCGGGGCTCCTCAGCTGCCTCCGCGAGTGGCGGCAAAGGCGGGAAGGCCAGCGCCGAGGGCCGCAAGAAGCATAAAGGCCAGGACGGAGCTGGCGTCGCTCGCGGAGCCGCAGGCGCCGAGGGCACGGCGACCTAGCCGAAGCCCACGCGTCGCGGCGGCCG
>CAUYUJ010008969.1:133479-145979 GCA_963575745.1 Prorocentrum cordatum
AGACCTGCATGTGGGCTTGACTGCGATGGGGCTTCCTCTCGGCATCTCGAAGATCACCCTGGACGGCAGAATCTCCGTAGTCTTCCGGCCACCGCTGGCCAGGCCCCCATTCTTCGGGGGCCTCGAGGTCTACATGGTCAACGCCCCGGACCTCGACATCGAGTTCCGAGGGGCCGCTCAGATTGCGCAGTCTGCGTCCGTAAGGCCTGCGGTCCGGACTGCCATTCGTCAGGTGATCTCTCGCGTCATGGTCCTGCCAAACCGCATCGCCGTGGACCTCGACGACTCCGACGACGTGGATATAGCAGACTTGAAGTGCCCGGACCCTGTGGGCGTCCTCAGGCTCACGGTGCTGAGGGCCGAGAACCTGCTGGCTGCCGACTTTGCGCTGCCTGGCGCGGAGGCCTCCTCTGACCCCTACGTCGTCGTGAAGGTGGGAGCCCACTGCTGGAGCACCTCGGTGGTGAGGCAGAACCTGAACCCCGCGTGGGGCCACGACGGCGCCGGGGAGACCCACGACTTCTTGGTGCACGACCCGGCGCAGGAGCTGAGCGTGGAGGTGTTCGACCAGGACATGATGTCGAGCGACGACATCATCTCGGCGGCGAGCGAGGGGGGGAAACGGGAAGGAGCAGGCCTTCTCGGAAGGCGGCGGGACTTCTCAGAAGCCCTCCGGCCTTCTGAGAAGTGTTCTGTGTCTTCGGGGCAGGCTCAGAAAACTTCTCGGAGGACTGGGGGACTTCCGAGCCTTCTGAGAAGGCCTTCTCCTTCTCATTCCCCCCTGGGCGCGCCACTTAATTTAGTTTTTGGGTCGTAACGCGGCTCTCCGGTGGCCGTTCGTGGCGATCCGGACGCCCCCGGAACGCTCTCGGCGAGGCGCAGCCGTTGGAACGCATCCCGAGGGCGGAATGCCGCCAGGGAACTACGAAAACGCTTGAAAACCTCGAGCCCCAAACTACGAAACCCGACCCCCCCTCGCTCGCCGCCGATCATCGGCGTGAAGCGAGGGATCCCGCTCTCCCGCCTGGCGGGCCCGGGTGGCCCCGGAGGCGCCGTCGAGCTCGAGCTGGCCGGGGCGGGCGGGGAGCCTCTGCCCGGCAGGCTCTTCGTCGCGGGGAGCTGGCTGGACCTCCGGCCGCGGCACTCCGGCTTCTGCGCCCTGCTCTTCCTCGGGATCCCGCAAAGGGGAAGGGTGTGCCCCTATAGGGCCGGGCGAAAGGGGGGAGATAGAGGGAAAGGGGGGGCACGAAATCTGCTGCGTGCAGTTGGTTTCGGCCCCACCGAGGGGCCCATTCCTCGATACATGGCCGCCTCCGGCGCCGGGAGGCGCCGGGAAAATCAGCTATACGTGAGCCGAGTCTCAAACACCCCCTTTGCTACCCCCCCCTTTCGCCCGGCCCGTGCCCCGGGGGAGGGGGAATCGAATAAGGACCAAAAAACGTCACAAGCGTCAGCTTTTGGCGCTCCGCGCGGATTTCTTGGATCCGCGCTGGGTCACCCCGGTGGCGCCTCCGGCGCCGCCCTTGCCGCGCTCCGCGCGCCAGGGAGGGGGGTCCAGCGCGGATCCAAGAAGTCCGCGCGGAGCGCCAAGAGTTCATATTGATGTCGTTTGTTGTTGCTTCTGGGGGTGCGAGTTCGATCGGCTGTTGCACCGAACCGCCCAGAACAGATGCCCCTCAGCCGCCAGCAGCTCCCGATAACTGCCGATAGGCGGGGCATGCGGGGGGCATCTGTGTGCGGCAGTTCGGTGCACCGACGGATCGAACTCGTGCCCCCCCCTCAGTCCCTAAGGGCTTGACGACTTTTCGCCAATCGACTTGTGGGGATCGAGCCAGATAAATCCAGGTAATTGCAGATAAATCGAGCTACATCCAGGTAGATCAAAACAAGTCCTGGCAAAAACCCAGAGATCTCCAAGGAAAATTGGAGCAACTCGCGGCCGCTCCAGCGCGAGTCGAAGGACAGGAGAAGTCGTCAAGCCCTCAACAACTCAGGGCCCCCCCCTCTCTGGCGGATCCCGGTCCTCGTCGTCAAGGTGCAGGAGGTGCGGGGCTTGCCGTCGGACGCCCTCTTCCCGTTCCGGGTCGAGGCGTCCGTCCAGGGCAGCAAGGCCGCCACAAGGATTGAGTCGGGCCTGTCCCTCTACAGGGGGAATATTCAAAAATAGTCAAAAAGTAGTCTGCGGACTCTTTTTGTAGTATTTTTGGGGATCTTTTGAATATTTTTGGGGTATTTTTTGTTTTTCGTCAGGGGGACAGGCCCGACCTAACACAAGGAATAGCTTCGCGAACAGGGCCCGGGGGGCGGCGAGGCCTCTGCGGGAGCTGTGCCTCGAGAAGCTCCGCGGCGGCGAGGGCGTCCCAGCGGTGTGCCAGTCGCTGGGCCTGAGCTGATGGGCCTGTTGTCCACCACCACCACCACAAGTTGGAGGGGGGAAGGAGGTGGAGGACGAGGACGAGGACGAGGACGAGGAGGAGGGGGAGGAGGAGGAGGAGGAGGAGGAGGGAGGAGGAGGAGGAGGAGGAGGAGGAGGAGGAGAAGGAGGAGGGGGGAGGAGGAGGAGAAGGAGGAGGAGGAGGAGGAGGAGGAGGAGGAGGAGGAGGAGGTGGAGAAGGAGGACGAGGAGGAGGAGGAGGAGGAGGAGGACGAGAACGACGACGAGGAGAAGGAGAAGGAGAATGAGGAGGAGGTGGAGGTGGAGGACGAGGTGGAGGAGGAGGAGGAGGAGGAGGAGGAGGAGGAGGACCCCCTCCCCCTCCAACGTATGGAGGTGGTGGTGGTGGAAAACAGGCCCATCATGAGCGAGGAGCAGGTGATGAACATCCGAGCGGCCGGGGATCCGGACGACCTTGAGCTCCGGAGGAAGGTCAAGGAGATCGTCAGCCTGCATGCTGCGACAAATCCGCACTGGCAGGAGATCTTGCACGTGGTGGCCCCAGACGCAGCTGCTGGCCGAGTCGCCGGGGGGGTCGTTGAGGTGAAGCTGGAGCTGAAAGACAAGAGTGACACGGTTTTAGGGGCCACGGTGGTGAAAGTAGAACTTTCCACAGATAGGGGGTTGGAGCACCGCGGCCCTTTCACTCTGGAGCCGATCGGGGCCACGCTCGTGGGAGGTGTGCGCACAGTGTTTCTTGTTGACGACAAGCCAAAAGCAGATGCCACAGCCGTGGCGCGGAGACAGTCGGACGTGAGGCCGATAGAGGCGTCCACGCGATTGTGAATGTGTACAGACGGCTTCCTAGGATCCTAGGATAGCGTTGCAAGGTTTCGGCGGTTCCGGAACGATAGCGTGTAACATATAGGTTGTTTGGCCAGTCGGTGCGCATGCATTCGAGTATTGCTTCGCTGGCTGACGCCACATCCGCCGATCCCTTGTGGGTCGGGATGCCTTCCTTCGGGATCGGTCCCGCGTTTTCGGGACGTGCGGATTGTTGTGAAGACCCGTGGTGCTGCGCGACCATGTGGGAAGCCCCAACCAGACCCCTAAAGATTCTATCTTAGGCCGTCTGGGAGACCTGTTGGGGGCTTTGGGGGGCCTCTTGGGTTTGGTGGGAGCTGTCTTGGCGCCGTCTTGGGACTCTTGGGCCGTCTGTGGCGTCTCCAGAGGCCCGGCTGCAGGCTTCAAGCGGTGGTCAAAGACGAACGATTCCACACACAGTCAACCGCATAGTAAGGATGAGCGACTTTCTAAGGCTACCCTTGCATCCTTCCCCTTCGGCCAATCCTTGGCTGCTTCCGCTGCCCGCGCCCCGCTCGCAAAGTGTCGACATGGCCTCCCAAAGGCCCGTACATCCTTACCGTGCGTCCTTGTGGTACGGGCTGACTGTGGTCCTTGCTTGGGGGGTCAGTCACGCGCTCCAGTCTTTGGAGACGCCGATCGAGGCGCAGACTCCAACCGCGAGCCTTCAGCTTCTGCCCTCCTCGAGGACGGCGTGCTCGAGGTCCCGACAACGGGGCGCCCTGGGACCGTCCCAGGTGCACTCCGTGAATGCCCGCTCCAGGACGGGTGCGCCCTAGGCTCAGACTCGGCGGCGAGCGAGGGGGGGGAAGCGAGAGGGAGAAGGCCCTCCTCCTCCTCCTCCTCCTCCTCTTCCTCCTCCTCCTCCTCCTCCTCCTCCTCCTCCTCCTCGTGCCAAGAAAGGAGAGGACAGAGGCGGGCCAGCAGGCAGAAGCAGGGGGCGAGACTGCACGTCCGATCCCTCTGGCGTTGGCGCTGGGCCCGCCGACCCTGCCGGGCGAGCGGGCCAGCGCGGCCTGGCGCCGCTCCGGACAATCTCCGCGACACCCTGCGGAGTCTACAGCTGACACCCCCAATTAATCAAACACCGCGCCTCCTCCTCCTCCTCCTCCTCCTCCTCCTCCTCCTCCTCCTCCTCCTTCCCTCCTCCTCCTCCTCCTCCCTCCTCCTCCTCCTCCCTCCTCCTCCTCCTCCTCCCTCCTCCTCCTCCCTCCTCCTCCTCCTCCTCCTCCTCCTCCTCCTCCTCCTCCTCCTCCTCGTCCTCCTCCTCGTCCCGAGCGGCCGCTGGAGACGTTGTCAGAAGGCGGCTGGACTTCTCAGACGCCCTCGCGCCTTCTGAGAAGTTTCCCGTGTTTTCGGGGAAGGCTTAGAGAACTTCTCAGGAGGCCAGAGGACTTCCGGGCCTTCTGAGAAGGCCTTCTTCTTCTCACTTCCCCCCCAGGCTCGTCGCCGCTATGCCTATCCCCCGATGGCTTTCAGGCTGGAACTCGGGCCTCCCGCGGTCGTTGGGAACGAGTCCGGCTCCCCCAAAACACCCTCGGCGAGGCGCAGCTGCTGGAACGCATCCCGAGGCTGGAAAGCCGCCGCGAAGCGACGAAAACGACCGAAGACCTAGAACCTCGAGTCGAAAACGACCCCAAAAACCTGGCGCCTCGCTCGCCGCCGAGGTGGGGCCGCCTCTTGGGGCGCTGGCGGTCATGTGAGCCTCTTGGGACGTCTTGTATGCCGCTGGGAGCCTCTGGGGGGCCTCTTTGGGAAAATGCGCCAGTGGATCTCCCTGAATACACTAAAGGGGGGGGGGGTCCAGAACCCCCCCCCCCCCCCCCTTCCCTTGAAGGGGGGGGGGTGTCCGGACCCCCCCCCCTTTGGCGCTGGAAGGGGGGGGGGGGTTCGGACCCCGCCCCCTCCTCGTGTAGGGAGTACGGAATTGGGAGTAGGGGGTGGTGAGTAGTGAGTGAGTTAGTGCGTAGTGAATAGTGAGTATTGGTTAGTGAGTAGTGGGTAGTGAGTGGCGAGTAGGGAGTAGGGAGTGGGGAGTAGTGAATAGTGAATAGTGAACAGTGTGTACTGGTAAGTGAGCAGTGAGTGGCGAGTAGTGAGTAGTGAGTAGCGAGTAATGAGTAGTTAGTACTGAGTAGGGAGTAGGGGGTAATGAGTACTGAGTAGTGGGTAGTGAATAGTGGGTAGTGAGTAGTGAGTAGTGGGTAGTGCGTAGTGCTTAGTGAGTAGTGGGTAGTGCGTAGTGAGTAGTGAGTAGTGGGTAGTGACTAGCGAGTAGTGACTAGTGAGTAGTGAGTACTGATAAGTACGTAGTGCGTAGTGAGTAGTGAGTAGTCATGAATAGATGACAGTGGGTAGTGAGTAGTGTGTAGAGAGTAGGGAGTAGCGAGTAGTGAGTAGTGAGGTGCGAGTAGGGCGTAGTGAGTGGCGAGTAGCGAGTAGTCAGTAGTGAGTAGTGGGTAGTGATCAGCGAGTAACGAGTAGGGAGTAGCGAGCAGGGGGTAGGGAGTAGGGAGTAGTGAGCCGTGAGGAGTAGTAAGGATTGGGTAGCGAATAGTAGGTAGTGAGTAGCGATTGGTGAGTAGTGGGTAGTGACTAGTGAGTTGTGACTAGTGGCTAGAGACTATGCAGTGACTAGTGAGTAGGGAGTAGTAAGTAGTGAATAGTGAGTGGTGAGTAGCGGGGAGAGAGTAGTGAGTCTTGAGTAGCGAGTATGGGAGTAGCGAGTAGTAAGTACTGAGTACTGTGTAGTCAGTATTGTGTAGGGAGTAGCGACTAGCGACTAGCGAGTAGTGGGTAGTGAGTAGCGATGTGTGGGCAATGCGTAGTTAGTAGTGAGTAGTGGATAGTGGGTAGTGTGCTTAGTGAGTAGTGAGTATTGAGTAGTGGGTAGTGAGGAGTGAGTAGTGAGAAGTGAGCGGGGAGGAGGAAGTAGTGAGTAGGGAGTAGTGAGTAGCGAGTAGTGGTTGGTGGGTAGTGAGTAGTGGATAGTGAGTAGTGAGTCGTGAGTAGCGAGTAGGTGGTAGTGAGTAGCGAATAGCGAGTAGTCAGTAGTGGGTAGTGAGTAATGAGTAGTGGGTAGTGACTAGTGACTAGTGACTAGTGACTAGTGAGTTGTGACCAGTGGCTAGAGACTATGTGGTGACTAGTGAGAAGGGAGTAGTAAGTAGTGAGTAGTGAATGGTGAGTAGCAGGGAGTGAGTAGTGAGTATTGAGTAGCGAGTATGGGAGTAGCGAGTAGTGAGTACTGAGTGCTGTGTAGTCAGTATTGTGTAGGGAGTAGCGAGTAGTGGGTAGTGAGTAGTGATTTGCGGGCAATGAGTAGTTAGTAGTGAGTAGTGAGTAGTGGATAGTGGGTAGTGAGTAATGAGTAGTGATTAGTGAGTAGTGAGTAGGGAGTAGTGAGTAGTGCTTAGTGAGTAGTGAGTAGTGAGGAGTGAGTAGGGAGTAGGGAGAAGGGAGTAATGAGTAGGGAGTAGTGAGTAGCGAGTAGTGGTTGGTGGGTAGTGAGTAGAGGATAGTGAGTCGCGAGTAGCGAGTATGGGGGTAGTGAGAAGCGAGTAGCGAATAGCGAGTAGTCAGTAGTGGGTAGTGAGTAATGAGTACTGAGTACTCTTTGGGGCTGGGGGTAGTGGTTGGGGTTAGGATTCGGGGTTTGGGTTAGGGTGAGGACTAGGGGTAGGGTTGGCGGGGGTCGGGTTCCGGAGACAGGGGGCGGCGTGGCGAAAGTGGTGGGGGGGGGGTCGGAACTTCCCCCCCCTTTTTTGAAAGGGGGGGAAGGGGGGGGTGGTCCCCGACGACGGATCGGGGAAAGGGGGGAAGGGGGGAGGGGGGGTCCCCGACGACGGATCGGGGAAGGGGGGGAGGGGGGGGGTCCCCGACGACGGATCGGGGAAGGGGGGGGGACCCCCCCCTTGGGGAGATCCAGCGGCGCACCTTCCCTCTATGGGGCCGCTTATGGGTTTTGCGGGGGTCTCTCGGGAGCTTTTTGGAGCTGTCTGGGGGGCCTCAGAAGCCATCGTGAAGCCATCTTGGAAGAGCTCGAGCAAAAAAGGGGGGTCTCTTAATTTGCCTCCCCCCTCGGGAGCCCCCAACATCGCCCCTTGGAGCGCTCGTGGGCGCTCTTGGGGCCGTCTTGGGGCTCTCTTGGGCCTCACGCGGGGCCCTCCTGGGTTCCTTCGGAGCCGTCGTGAGGCCTCGGAAGGCCATCGAAAGCAAAAAGGCGAGACGGCAAAATGCACTGCTTGTTTTTAGGGGATTGCATTACTTGACATCTCGGGGGCCTCCGTGGAAGGCCCCGTGGCAATTTGGAGCCGTCTTGGAAGGGTCTTGGGGCCTCTTTGAGCATCTTGGAAACTATATTGAGCCAGTTTGGGCTATCTTGGGCCATTTTGGAGGTCATCTTGGGTTCTCTAAGGCGATCTTGGAACCATCTTGAGCCCAAAATGACCCTCTGACACCTCGCGAAGCCCCCTCCAGGTCCAGGGGAGGGGAGGGAATAGAAAGAGAGACCCCCTGGATAGCAAGTCGTCTAGCTCACTCCCACCCGCCCTCCCGACACACGAGTAACACCCGAGCCTGAGCATGTTTAGCAGTCGTCTTTGGATGGACAGCTACTGGGAACCAAAACCGACCCCATGTGCGCGACGCTGGGGCGAGGTGCGCCACTCGTGCCAGGCGCGCCACGCGCGCCAGGCACCCCTGGGGCCCGAGCGTGCCAGGTGTGCCGCATACTCCAGCCGCGCCAGGTGCGCCACGTTCGGGGCACGTGCAGAGTGTGTCAGGTGCGCCTGCGCACGTGACAGCACACATCGGGAAATTTGTCGGCCCGCACCATCCTTGTCGAAAACCAATGCTCATCATTATGTCTGGTGGGCCTGCGCACAGCAGGCCATACGCCACCACCCCCACCGTCCCTGTCAAATACCATTTGACGGTGATCGCGGGGTGGCCGCCCACTATTCAGATTTAGCCGCGAGGTGCATCTTGCATTGTTTTTCGTTAGGGATGGTGGCACTGCGCATAGCAGGCAATATGCTGACACCCCCGTCGCCCCGATCAAAAACAATACAAAGCGTTCGCGGGCCTTACGAACATGTCTCAAGATTTTCCCCAAAAGTGCATTTTGCATTGTTTTCTGATAGGGATGGCGGGGGGGGGGGGGGCGCAGTTTGCCGCGCATGCTCCACATGTGGAGGCAGAGTACGTTTTGTATTGTTTTTTGACAGGCATGGTATGGGGGGGAGCATGGTTCCTGGTAGGCCGCCGGTCGCCTGGGGGAGGGGGTGTATATTACGAGTGAACAGGGATAATTCCAGAAGACGACCACCAAACGAAGACGGAAAACATTGTGCCTTGGCTCAAGATTCGGCTTCATCCAAGCATACTTGTACTATGTGCGCGTCCCCCCACAGGGGCAACGCGCGCGCTCAGAGATTTTATAGTACATGTTCAGTGGCGGGCGCTTTCTGGCCATACCGCTGGGGTAACGATGTGCTCTAAGATAGGTGTTCTATTTGATCTGGCCGGACGCACGCCTCCAAGGAGGACAGATAGTATCGGTATGTTTCGGGCCGGGCGAAAGGGGGGGATTGGGAAAGGGGGGGGGTACGAAATTTGCTGCATGCAGCTGGTTTCGGCCTCACCGAGGGGCCCATTCCTCGATACGTGGCCGCCTCCGGCGCCGGGAGGCGCCGGGAAAATCAGCTACGTGAGCTGATTCTCAACCCCCCCTTTGCTATCCCCCCCTTTCGCCCGACCCGAGGATCTCAGCAGCTCCCTCCTGTGTGCACCTTTCCCCCCGCAGATTTTCTGGCGCGCGGGCGCTCGCGGGCCGTTCCTGCGGAGAGCGGCCCCGGCCACCCCGGCGGCGCAGCGCGGCCTGGGGCTCCACGTCGCCAGGGATGGTGCCTCGAGAGTGTAAAAGAATAGTTTGGCGAAGGACCCAACCATGTGCAGTTGTGAGTACTCCAGATTTCGTAATAAAAGGGAGGGGGTCTGGACCCTCCAAGACAAGCCATTTCAGACCTCCCTCGTGGGAGAACCCTCCAAAACATCGTCCCCAGACCCCCCCAGGCCCTCCAAGATAGATTGGAAAAGACCTCCCCCGAAATGAGACCCCCCTCCCTTTATTACGAAATCTGGAGCAGTTTGGCGAAGGACCCAACCATGTACAGTTGTAAAATAATAGTTTGGCGAAGGACCCAACCATGTGTTCGATGCTCGTTTCGGGGACCTTCCTGGAGCCCACCCAACGGATCTGTTCGACCCCAGTTCGACTCACGTTCGACTCAAGTTCGACTCAAGTTCGACTCAGGGTCGACTCAGGTTCGACTCAGGTTCGACTCAGGGCCGACCCAAATCGACTGACGTTCGACGCAGCTTCGACGCACGAGTGGAGCGAGTGGCTCCAGGAAGGTCCCCAGAACGAGCATCCAACATGTGCAGTTGTGAGTACAGTCGGGCCGAGGCATCAGATCGAGGCCGGTTGGGAAAAATGGCCTAGTGTTCTTCGTGCTTGGTGGATGTTCTCGTGCATCCTAAGAATGCCCTTGGATGTTCTGTGCGTTTGGGCTGACGGAGGGTCTCATGTTATTGAGGGATACTATTCCGGGCCAGGTTCGGCTACACCGCGTTGTGGGTACCGGTTTCGGTGGTGTTCACTATCCATGGGGCGTTTGAGGGGTGTGCCGAAGAGGGCGCGGGGACCTATGGAACAAGAGAACGAAGAGCGGCCTCCGAAAACACAAACAACAGAAACACAACGACTACAACAACAATAATTATTATTTTAAGACTGTTCGCTCTTATCTGCTCGAGTGTCATTCAACGTGTATTCCCCAAACCTTCGATACCCGCCCTCTTCGTCTTCGATCGTACACCCTTAGGGGGGGGTATTTTTTCCCCTGCAGGCCGGGCCCCGGCAAGCGGCGGGGCGGCCGCGGACCGTCGGCCTGGCCAGCAGCAGCGTTGACTGGCGGCAGCCCGACCCCAAGAGGGACGGGCAAGGGACCGACCACGACGACGACGACGAGCGAGAGCGAGAGCGAGAGCGACAGCGGGTCCACGAACGACATCGATGGGGCCACGAAGGGCAGCAAGGGGGCCACGAAAGGCTACAGTGGGGCCACAGAGGGCATGCATATGGGGCCACATAGGGCGCGAACGAGCGGGGGCCGCGAAGTGCAGGCAATGCGTGGCCACAGGGGGTAGCGACGGGGCTACGTAGGGCAGCGAGGGGGCCAGAAAGGGTGACAGCGGGGCCACGAAGGGCACGCATATGGTGCCACGACGGGCGCGAGCGAGCGGGGGCCGCGAAGGGCATGCGTACGTTGAGCCGCAGAGGGCGTGGACGAGGCCACTGAGGGTAGCAACGCGGCCACGGAGGGCAGCGAGGGGGCCCCAAAGGGCGAAAGCGGGGCCACAAAGGGCATGCATATGGGGTCACGACGGGCGCGAACGAGCGGGGGCCACGAAAGGCACATTTATAGGGCCACGTAGGGCAGCGAGGGGGCCACGAAGGGCTGCAACGGGGCAGCGAAGGGCAGCAAGGGGGCCGCGAAGGGTTGCAACGGGGCCGCGAAGGGCAGCGAGGGGGCCACGAAGGGCACGACTTACAGCGAGGGGGCCACGAAAAGGCTGCAACGGGACCACGGAGGGCAGCGACGGTGCCACGAAGGGCGAAGGGCTGTAACGGGGCCACGAATGGCAGCGAAGACCCGATTCCCAAGTAAGCTGCGAGGGAGTCCTAGGCGTGAGCGCGACTCTTGGGTGCCTGAGTGTCGGGAGCGCGGCGCTTGAGTAAATTACAGGGAATTCCGATGCAAGGTTGCGATTCTTGAATTGCAAGCGAGTATCCAGCGAGAGCGCGGTTCAAGAGCGCCGCGAAAGCGATTCCTGAATACAATGCTTGCGTAAAATACGAGGAAGTCTCAGGCGGGAGCGGGTATCCTGGCTAAAGTGTGATGAAGTCTCCGGCAGCAACCGTTGTTGTCATAACCCGGGGGCCAGGGGCCCAGTTCGGACTTTCCTGCGATGTTCTTATAAGAAACATAGGGTGCGAGCCCCGGGGGAAACACTTGAATTGAAACACACAATGGTCACCAGAGGGGGATATCAATAACAATTATTGTTCAGTCGTCGCAGGACAGCAACCATAACAACATCAACAGTGCACCACCAACAGCAGCAACAACAACAACACCAACAACGGCAGCAGCACCAACAACAACAAACACCCATACTACTACGACGATTCTTACCACGACTACTACTATTACTATCAGTACCGCTGCCATTACTACTACTACTAATAATAATAATACGATTACCACTACTGCTACTACTACTACTACTACTACTACTACCACTACCACTACTACTACTACTACTACTACTACCACCACTACTACTACTACTACTACTACTACGACTACGACTACGACTACGATTACGATTACGATTACGATTACGACTACCACTTCTTCTTCTACTACTACTACTATTACTACTGCTACTACTACTACGATTGCGGCTGCTACTACTTGTGCTACTACTATTTCCATTATTACTACTACTACTACTACTACTTCTACTACTACTACGACTACTACACTATTTCTACTACGACTACGACTACTACTTCGACTACTTCTATTAATAGTACTATTACTATTATTTGTATTACTAGTTCTACTAGAATTACTACTACTACTACCACCACCACTAGCACTACCACTACCACTACTACTACTACCACTACTACTACTACTACTACAACTACTACTACTACTACTACTGCTACTACTACTACGACTACGACTACTACTACTACTACTACTACCACTACTACTACTACTACTACTACTACTACTACTTCGCCTACTAATACTACTACCACTACTGCTACTACTACTTCTTCTACTACTACGACTACTTCTACTACTACTACGACTACGACTACTACTACTACTACTACTACTACTACTACTACTACTATTACGACTACTACTACTACTACTACGATTATTACTACTACTACTACTACTACAACAACTGCTACCGCTACTATGACTACTACTAATACTAATTACTACTACTACCACTACTATTTCTAGTAGTAGTAGTAGTACTACTACTACTATTACTACTACTACTACTACTACTATTACTACCACTAGCACTACTGCTACTACTACTATTACTACGACTACTATTACTACTACGACTCGCACTACCACTACTACTACTACTACTACTGCTA
>CAUYUJ010008969.1:148479-168240 GCA_963575745.1 Prorocentrum cordatum
CTACTACGGCTGCTGCTACTACTATTTCTGCTACTACTGCTGCTACTGATGCTGCTACTACTACGACTACTACTACTACTACTACTACTACTACTACCACTACTACTACTACTACTACTACTACTACTACTACTACTAGTACTACTACTACTACTACTACGAGTACGACGACTACTACTACTACTACTACTACTATTACTACTACTACTACTACTACTACTACTACTACTACTACTACTACTACTACTACCTACTACCAGGTCTTCTAATGTTGCGACTACGCTGGCGACGACGATTACGCCGACCATGACGATTACGATCACAACAGCAATCATCTTAATATTGCTCGCTCGTGCCCGCTCGCGTGCCATTCGGCATGTATATCCCAAACCCTCGGTGCCCGCCCGCTTCGTCTTCGATCGTACCCTTTGGGGCGTATGGTTTTCTTCCCTGCTAAGTGTTCTTGGCACATCCTCTGAAACAGGGGAAGAAAGGACGGATGGAAGGGGGGGGCAGGATGGATCACGGGATTAGCCGGAGAGGGGGCTAGGAGCAGAAAACAAGTTTTGACGCTTCGCGTAACCCCACCCGCTGGGTCGCTGACGTGCTCCCGTACATTGCTGCTTACCGCGGTTGGCCGTGGTGTGCCACCCTGTGGATAGTTATGCACCGCTCCTGCGTGTGACGGGCGCTCTGTCGTCTCCCCATCGTCGCTCCCACGCGCAACCTGGTTGTGCGACCACTCCCTGGGACTTTGTGACTTTGAAGGACTTGCTGCTGTGGGTATACGGCAGCGTCGTCTTCTACGAGCGCTCTTCTCTTACCTGGCGTTGCGTGGGTTGAGAGGCGCTGGTTGTCACTTAGTCGATTCCTGGTACACGCCCACTCCCGATTGACCGCGTGTCTCTCGCCAGGTTGGGTGCATGTGTATTTCTGCACTGTGGCACACCATATTCTTGGTCATATTCTTGGTCTCCTGCGTGCAGACGCATTCCTCAGCAGTTGTTCCGAGGCTGCCCCAGTTCTCTGGCCTACTCTGTCAGCCGTCGGGTGCGTTTTCTGAAGCTGCGACGGTTCGCTGGCGCTGTCAGAAATTCCTCTCTTCGCTGGACGACGTCAGCTGCACCTTCGGTCCGCTCATACCCGGCAGACACCCTGGGCTGACACCTTCTTGCACGGAGACTGGTTCCCACCACCATGCGACCGTCGATCCGACACGATCCATGCATGACTGGGGATGCGCGGCGCGCCATTTTGGCCGCGTCCACCTTGCTCCCTGGGTGACTGACCCCTCAGACTCCCTGGGTTGCAGCTTGCACTGCCGCCTGGCCTCTCAGACGCCCTGGGTTGCTGCTTGCACCGCCGCCTGATCCGCGGCCCCCGCGCGCGCCCGGGTAATTTGTCACGGCCGCAGCCCGACCGTGACCTCCCGCCGCCGGCGCTTCCGCCTGCGGCTGTAAAAAAAAAAAAAAAAAAAAAAAAAAAAAAATAACCCCACCCGCGGGAGAGGCTCCGCCCCGCCGCTTTAGGTGTGGCTGCGCCCCATCGCTTTCGGTTAATTCGTCGTTGCGTGCCCCGCTTCTACTGGACCCGCCGCTGGCGCGCTCGCCTGCGGCCGCTGAGACGATGCCCAGAGGAGTTGCCTCGAGCAGAGAAGTGGGCAGCACACAGAGGAAGGGTCCCTCTTGGAGCGCTCTTGGGACAGTCTTGGGCGCTCGCGGGACCGTCTTGGAGTTTTCTTGGGCCTCCCTTGGGCGCTCGTGGGGCCGTCTTGGAGCTCGTCTTGGGGCCTCATGGGCGCCTCTTGCGTCCATCTTGCGTCGCTCTTGGGAGCATTGGGAGCGCTACCGGGGCCACTTTGGAGGAGATCGATCAAACGAACCTGGCGAAGGACCCAACCATGTGCAATTGAGGATACCGTGTTGTGGCGCCGTTTTCGGTGGAGTTCCCTACGGAGCCGCGACCCGTGTGAGAGTTGCGCCAAAATGGTGGGCACCGCTGTGCGGGTCTTCGGCTGAGCTCCTTATGGGGCCGCGAACCGTGTGAAGGGCGCTGGAGCGGCGCAGCCATGCGGACCTTCCGGCTGGGGCCTTCGGTGGAGCCCCCTACGGGGCCACGAACCGTGTGAGGGGTGCGCCAAAATGGGGCGACGCCGCCATGTGGATTCTGATGCTTGGGCCTTCGGTGGAGCTACTTGCAGGGCCACGAACCGAGCGAGGGGTACGCAAAAAAAAAGGCGGCGCCGCCGTGAGGACTCTGCCGTTCGGGCATTCGGTGGAGCTCTTTTTTGGGGGGCCACGAACCGTGTGAGTGGTGCGCCAAAGTAGGGCGGCGGCACCATTTTTGACACTGCTACGTGGGCCTTCGGCGGGGCTCCCTACGGGGCCACGAACCGTGTGAGGGGTGCGCTAATCTGAGGCGGCGGTGCCATGCGGGCCCTCCCATTGGGGCCTTCGGTGGGGTTCCCTATGTGGTAACGAACCGTGTGAAGGGGTGCGCCAATCTGAGGCGGCGGTGCCATGCGGACCCTTACATTGGAGCCTTTGGCGGGGCTCCTTATTGCACCCGCGAGCCGTGTGAGGGGTGCGCCAAAAAAGGGCGGCGGCGCCATTTTTGACCTTGCTACGTGGGCCTTCGGCGAGGCTGCTTATGGGGCCACGAACCGTGTGAGAGGTGCGCCACAAAGGGGCGGCTGTGCCATGCGGACCATCCCACTGAGGCTTTCGGTGGAGCTCCCAATGGAGTCTCGAACCGTGTGAGAGGTGCACCAAAAAGGGGCGGCTGTGCCATGCGGACCCTCCCATTGGGGCTTTCGGCTGAGCTCCCTCTGGGGTCATGAACCGTTTGAGGGGTGCACCAAAATTGGGCGGCGGCGCCATGCGGACCCTCCCACTGGCGCCTTCGGTGGAGCTGCCTATGGGGCCACGAACCGTGTGAGGGGTGTGCCAAAATGAAGCGGCGGTGCCGTGCACACCCTCCCACTGGGGCCTTCGGCGGAGCTCCCTATGGGGCCACGAACCGTGTGAGGGGTGCGATGAGGATGACAATGGTGATGATGACGGCTTTCGGAGAGCAGAGGCAGGAATGGGAGGAGGGAGGAGGGGGAGGAGGGAGGAGGAGAGGACAACGCGGGGCGCTGTCCCTTCAAAACGAAGGCCCAACACCACAGGATGGTTGGGAAACACATGGCAGCTTTAGTTTCGTCCCCCCCGCGGGAGCCCCACGAATCGCGTCTTGGGCTCCTCTTGGGGCGCTCTTGGAGCGCTCTTGAGCGCTCTCGGGGCCGGCTTGGGGTTCTCGTCGGCCTCTCTCGGGACCTTCCTAGGCCTTTTGGGAGCTGCCCTGAGGCCTCGGAACGTCATCGGAAGCGAAAAGGCGATGAGGCAAAAGTCATCGACTTGTGTTGGTGTTTGCAGGAGGTTGGCATCTTGGCGGCCGCCTGGGGAGGCTCCGTGGCCACTCGGAGCCGTCTCGGAGCGGTCTTGGGGCCTCTTGGAACATCTTTGGCCATATCGATCCAGCTTGGGCCACTTGGGAAGTCATCTTGGGCTCCATGAGGCCCTGTTAGAGCCATCTTAGGCCATCGTGGACGCTCCAACGACCCGCGACCCCACCCCTCCAAGGCCAGGGGAGGGGGTAAGGGGGAGGGGTAAACCCCTCCCCGAAGGGGAAGAGGGAGAGGTGGAAGAGGAAACGCGCTAGACCACCTACGCCCAGAGGGCTGGTGGGATTGGCGAGTTTGGGGGTCTCTTGGGGCGTAGAGGGCGCCTCCTGGCGGTCCCGAAGGCCTCAGGGGTGCCTGTGAGAGCCTCTCGGGGCCTATGGGTGATCTCTTGGGAGTCTCTTGGAGGCATCTTGGGGGTAGATTGGTGCCTCCATGGCGCCTTCGGGGGCCCTCGTGGGGCGCTGTTGGAAGCCTTGAAGGCGCTCTTGGGGCCGTCTTGGGCGAGATCGCTCAAACAAAGGGGATGCTCTATGCGCTTTGCTCCACGAGGGTGCTTAGAATTGCCTTTTGGACCCCTCTTGGAGCGCTCTTGGGGCCGTGTTGGGACTGCCTTGGCTTCTCTTGGGAATATTTGGGGCCCTCTTGGAGCTGTCTTGAGGCCTCGGACCGCCATTGAAAGCCACAAGGCGAGAAGGCACGAATCATTGTTTTCTGTTCAAGGATTTGGGCCTCTTGGGGGAGCCCTCGGAAGCCTCGGAGACGTCTTCGCGCTCTCCTCGCGATTCATGCAGTACTCTCGCAACAGCAACACGCCTTCTCGACCTGGTCGCTTGGGCCCGCCTTCCCGACTCGCCCGTTAGGGCCTGCCCGCCCGACAGGCCCGTCTGCTTCTGCCAATCCCACCAGCCCTCTGGGCGTGGGTGGTCTAGGGAGGCTCCTTTTCCAATTCCCTTCTTCCCCTTTGGGTAGGGGCGTATCATTTTTCCTTATTCATATACACCCCCTCCCCCAGGCGACAGGCAGCCAACCAGGAACAATGATAGCCCCATGAGGGCCATCCCCCACCATCCTTGTAAACAAAAAATCAATACAATGTACACTTTGTGGCAAAGCCCAAAGTCATGTTCGTGAGGCCCACGAGCACTTTCTATGGTTTGTTGGCAGGGGCGGCGGGGGTGTCAGCATATTGCCTGCTGCGCGCAGGGCCACCATCCCTGACAAAAAATATACAATGCACTTCGCGGCTAAAGCTGGATCATGCGCGGCCACCCCGCGATCACTGTCAAGTGGTGGCGAATGGCCTGCTGTGCGCAGGCCCACCAGACACAATGATGGGCACTGGCCTTCGACATGGATGGTGGGGCCCGACATGTTTCCAGATGTGTGCTGTCACGTGCGCAGGCGCACCTGACACTCTGCACGTGCCCCGAACGTGGCGCACCTGGCGCGGCTGGAGTATGCAGCACACCTGGCGCACGCGGAGGCACGTGGCGCATCTGGCGCGCGTGGCGCAACTCGCCTGAGCATCGCGCACATGGGCTCGGTTTGGGCTCCCAGCAGTTGTCCATGCGAAGACGACCGCTGAACACGCAGAGGTTCGGGTGTTACTTATGTGTTGGGAGGGTGGGTGGGAGTGAGCAAGACTGCTTGCTATTTAGGAGGGTGCGTTGATCGCTGTTCCTTCTTAATGTACACCCCCTCCCCCAGGTGACCGGCGTCCAACCAGGAACCATGCCGACACCATGCCGACCTTGTCAAAACCATACGAACCGCATTCAGCTTCCACATTTGGAGCATGCGCGGCCAACCCGATGCGGCCCCCCCCACCACCCCTTTCAAAGAAACAATGAAGAGTACACTTTGGGGCAAAATCTTGTCATGTTCGTAAGGCCCGCGAACATTTTGTTTTGTTTTTGACAGGGACGGCGGATGTGCCAGCATATTCCCTACAGGTGCGCCAGGCTACCATGCCAGACAAAAAAACAATACAACATGCACCTCGCGGCTGAATCTGGATCATGCGCGGCCATCCCGTGATCATTGTCAAATGGTTTTAGACAGGGACCGCGGGGGTGGTGACGCGTGGCCTGCTGTGCGCAGGCCCACCAGACACAACGATGGGCATTGGTTTTCGACAAGGATGGTGGGGGCCGGCATGTTTCCCGATGTGTATTGTCACGTGCGCAGGCGCACTTGCCGCACATTGCACGTGCCCCGAGCATGGCGCACTTGGCGCGGCTGGAGTGTGCGGCACACCTGGCGCATGCCGCACTCGGAGCATGTGGCGCATCTGGCGCACCAGGCGTGCCTGGCACGCTCGGGCCCAAGGGTTCCTGGCGCCCCTGGCACGCGTGGCGCATCTCGCCCAAGCGTCTCGCACCTGGAGTCGGTTTTGGTTCCCAGTAGGTGTCCATCCAAAGACGACCGCTGAACATGCTCAGGCTCGGGTTTTACTTATGTGTCGGGAGGGCGGGTGGGAATGAGCTAGACAGTTTGCTGGCGGGTGGGTAGCTTGACCCCTCCCCTTGCTCCAAGACGGCTCGAGCGACAGCGCGATTTCCAAGGAAGTCGTGAGAGAAGGCCAGAGCGAGAGCGTGATTCCTGAGTGTCGAGGGCTCGGCGTCTGAATATATTGCGAGGAAGTCTCACGCGAGAGTGCAATTTTTGTATAAATTGTGACGATGTTCCGCACGAGAGTGCGATTTTGGAATACATTGTGATGAACTATCAGGCGGGATCCGCTGTTGTTGTAAACCGGGGGCCAGAGGTGCAGTTCGGTGGCACCAAGCTCCCTGGATGAAAAACAGGGTGCGAGCCCCGAGGAGGGGGGCTTTTTCAATGGAAAGATGACATTGGTTACCTTGGAGATGAACAACAATGATTCTTGAGAAATGGAAGTTCAACAACAACAACAACAACAACAACAGCAGCAGCAGCAGCAGCAGCAGCAGCAGCAGCAGCAGCAGCAACAGCAGCAGCAGCAGCAGCAGCAACAACAACAACAAACACAACAATACGTTTAATATTGTTCGCTCACATCTGCTCGCGTGGCATTCAACACGTATATCCCAAACCCTCGATACCCGCCCTCTTCGTTTACGATCGTGCCCCCTTGGGGGTGAATCTTCCCTACCTGCAACGTCTATGTCATACAGACCTTACGGCAAGGGAAAGGAGGGCGGAGGGAAGAAAATAACAGGGGGAGGGAGGAGGATGGAGCACGAGAGCGAGAGAGTAGCAGGAGGGAGGGTTGGACCAGAAAATGTGTGGCAGAGCCAGACGGGCAGATCGGGCGGGTAGACCTTAACAGGCGGTCGGGAAGGCGGGCCGAAGCGGCCAGGTCGAGCAGGCGGGTTACTGAAGCGTGCGTTCTGCATGAGTCGCGAGGAAGTCTCGAGCGATAGCGCGATTCCCAAATAAATCGTTTAGACATCCACAGCGAGAGCTTGATTCCTGAGTGTCGAGGGCGAGAGCGCGATTCCTATGTAAATTGTGAGGATGTTCCGCGCGAGAGCGCGATTTGGGCATACATTGTGATGAACTACCAGGCGGGAGCCGTTGTTGTTGTAACTCGGGGGTGTGGTGCCCAGTTTGGTGACCCTTCATTTTCCCTTGTATGCAGCAGTGTGCGAGCCCCGGGAAGGGCACTTCAATTGAAAAACGCAATGTGCCCCGGAAGGGGAGATCAACAACAATACTGATCCTTCTTTGGGAATTCAACAACAACAACAAACAATACAAATTGTTTGCGGCAGCAAGCACAACACTCATTTTAAGATTGTTCGCTCTTAACTGCTCGCGCGCCACTTATCACATATGTTTCAAACGCTCGATACCCGCCCTCTTCGTTTTCCATCGCACCCGCTTGGGGGTATATCGTCCTTACCAGCAACGCGTATTTCGTGCAGCCCCTAAGGCAGGGGAAGAGAAGACGGATGGAAGGGGCAAGGGGGAAAGAGGAGGATGGAGCACGACAGAGGATAGCAAAAGGGGGGCCAGGAGCAGAAATCACATGGCAGAGCCAGACGGGCAGATCGTGTGGATAGACCTTTTTTGCGGGCGGGTCGGGAAGGCGGGCTCAGGCGGCCAGGTCGAGCAGGCGGGTTGTTGAAGCGTGCGCTCTGCATGCATCGCGAGAAAGTCGAGCGCGGTTCAGGTATAAAATGCAAGGAGGTCCCACGCGATCGGGCAAAGGGAACTATGCACATGCACCGATCCTGGCAAGGCCCATCCTTGACCCAGGATCGGTGCATATGCCTTCCTGGCCAAGGTAGGAGGGCGTATGCACCGATCCTGGGCTCAGGATGGGCCTGGCCAGAATCGGTGCATGTGCATAGTCCTTTCTCCTCTACGCGAGAGCGCGATTTGGGAATCCATGCTGAGGAAGTATGAGGCGGGAGCCGTGGCTGCTGTAACTCAGGGGCCAGGGGCCCAGTTCGGTGGTCCTTCACGCCCCCTGGTGAAAAGCAGGGTGCGAGCCCCGGGTCGGGCACTTACATTGAACAACGCAATGTGCCACGGAGGGGGGATCCACAATAAGTATTCGCCACTAGTGAGAAAACAACAACAACAACAACAACAACAACAACAACAACAACAACAACAACAATAACAATAACAACAACAACGACTACGACGACGACGACGACGGCAACAACAACAACAACAACAACGCCAGCAGCAGCAACAATAACATCAACAACAACAGCAACAAGACACTAGCAAAACAACAACTACAGCAAACACAACGACAATAACAATAACAGCAACAACAACCACATAATAACAACCATGACAACAACAACGACCACGACAACGACAACGATAACGACAACGACAACGACAACGGCAACGGCAATGACTACGACGACGACAACAACAACAGCAGCAACACCTGCAACATCAGCAGCGGCAGCAACGGCAACGGCAACATCAACAGCAACAACAGCAGCAGCAGCAACACCGACAAACGCAGCAGCAACAATTACAACAACAATCATGTTACTACTGTCCGCTCAATGTGCTCGCGTGTCAGTCAGCCGTCTTCGATCCTGCCAGCTTGGGGGCACATCTTCCTCTCCTGCCACGTGCAGTTGGCGCAGCCGATAACACAGGGGAAGGGAAGGGTAGAGGAAAGAGAATTATGCACATGCACCGATGCTGGCCAGGCCCACCCTGAGCCCATGATCGGTGTATACTCCTTCCTGCCTTGGCTAGGAAGGCATATGCACCAATCCTGAGCCCAGGATGGGCCTGGCCAAGATCGGTGCATTTGCATAGTTCGCGTCGCCCGAAAGGAGGAGGGAAGGGACAAGGGGGAGGAAGAAAGATGGAGCACGAGAGAGACTAGCAGGAGGAAGAGGGAGGGGGAGGAGGAGGAGGAGGAGGAGGAGGAGGAGGAGGAGGAGGAGGAGGAGGAGGAGGTGGAGGAGGAGGAGGAGGAGGAGGAGGAATGGGGTAAGAAAACACGAGCGGCAGAGCCCGACGGGCAGGACGGGCGGGCGACCCCCAGCAGGCGGGCCAGGCGGGCGGGCCCGGGCGGCCGGGTCGAGGGGACGGGTCGCTGAGGCGCCAGTCCTGCAAAGATCGCGAGGGACTCTCGAGCGATGGCACTCAGACCGGAGGAGGAGGAGGAGGAGGAGGAGGAGGAGGAGGGAGAACGGGGGAGGGAGACGGGAGAAGGGAGAAGGAAAAGGAGGAGGAGGAGAGGGAGCGAGAGGAGCAAAAACCACCCAGACCAGACAATCGGCGTTTACCAAACGGCCCTGGGCGGTTGCTGAACAGCCCTGCCCTGTCTGATTCCTTCTTTGGGCGCGTTTACTAAACGGCTTCGCGTGTCGGGGTGGTTATTATGGGGGTGGAATTCCCACCCTCGAAGCACGATTCAAAAGTAAACCGTGAGGAAGGCCAGAGCGAGAGCTCGATACGTTGGGCGCTTCCAGCGCCGGGAGGCGACTGAAAGACCGACTGCGTGATCAGATGCGCCGACCCCCCTTGTTTCACTCGCCCACCCTTGCATCCGACCAGAGAGAAACTTCCGCACGGGGACGCCGACTCGGCCTCGACACTCCGCTCGTCAAGACGGCAGGGCCGTCGTGCTTCACCTTCGTGTCTAACGGTCCTCCTCCTCCTCCTCCTCTTCCTCTTCCTCGGTCCTCCTCTTCCTCTTCCTCACCTCCTCCTCCTCCTCCTCTTCCTCTTCCTCGGTCCTCCTCTTCCTCCTCCTCCTCCTCCTCCTCCTCCTCCTCCTCCTCCTCCCGCCGCCAGGTGCACACCTCACCCGCGCGCGCGCACCGAGCGTGCACGCGCTGGCGCTCGCGCTTTCGACCGCGCCTGGCCCTGCACCTTGGAAGGGTCCATTTCGATCCGATCGATTCGACGTCGATTCCGGCCGGCCCGATCCAGCTCGATCCCGATATTCCGGCGATCCGGTGCGACCCGACGTCTGCATGGTGTTGTTGATTGGCGCTGCCGAGCCGATTCGATTCCCACTCCGAGTTGATGCAGCCCGCTTCGATACACGCGCCGACCCGATTTCCCGATGCGATGCTGACTGTTCCTGCCTTGGTCCCCGGCCAGCCACGCGCAGATTGGGTGGAGGGAGGGGGAGGGCTTCTTAGAATCACCCCTGCTTCTTAGCAGGCGCGGGCCCTCTCTATAGATGCAGGACCGGCGCCTTCTAAGAAGCAGCATGTTCCTAAGAAGCCTTCATCCCAGACGTGCGACGTCCTGACGTTTTCAGTACGGCGTCCCCCGAAGTCCCGACCCTTCTCCCGGGACCTGCTTTTCATCCTGAGTCGCTTTTGACAGTCCTGTGGCCCAGCGAGGATTTCCAGAGGCCGACAGCGGTGGAAAACCTCCGCCCGGAAGTTTTTGCGACGCGATCATGTCTGGTCCCCCTCCCCATACCCGCGCGCACCGAGAAATCTCCTGGCGTATGCGTCGTGGCGGACGCTTTCTGGCCACACCGCTCGGGACACGGTACACTACAAGGCGGGTATACTACGTGTTTGGGCCGGGCGCGCGCATCCAAGGAGAACATGTAGTACTAGCATGTCTTCGTGCGTCCCAAGCTAAGCTGGGCCTCCCTGCCCCACGCGCCGCCCCCCACGGTGCCGCTCCCGGCTGGGCCGTCCACGCAGGGACGGCCAGGGCCTTCGGCACGCCGCCTGCTTCGGGCGAGGCGAGGCGGTAAACCCCACTGCCTCGCCACCTCCTGCCGCGTCGTCGTCGCCGTCGTCGCCGTCGTCGCCGTCGTCTCCTCCTCTTCCTCCTTCTCCTCCTCCTCCCCCTCCTCCTCCTTCTCCTTCTCCTCCTCGTCCTCCTCCTCCTCCCTCTCCCTCCCTCCTCCGTCCCTCCCTCCCTCCCTCCCTCTTTCTCCGCCTCCTCCTCCTCCCATAGCTCCTCCTGCTATAGCTCCTCCTCCTCCTCTTCCTTCTCCTCCTCCTCCTCGTCGTTCTCCTCCTCCTCCTCCTCCACCTCCTCCTCTTCCTCCATTACTTGATCCAGTCCGTAGGTCCCGTTGCACTCCAGGGCAGACTCAAGGTCCACACCAACAACACCATAAGTGGTGCAAGCTATCGTGTCTCACGGTCCTGCTGCTTGGATTGTAGCTTTCGACACCTCACCCACCTCAGGCCCACCTCCAAGTTATCGGCCACGCGGCCAGGACAGACGCAACACCACATACCAGAGCCACTTTTTGTTGCGGCCACTTTGGACTTACTTTTGAATGTACCGGCGTATCCGTGAATCCATGCCGCACCGCGCCCCAGAATAGGGACGCACTTTTTTCTCACTCAAACGACCACAAATCGTCAGCATGGGAACTTGCAACTACCCAGATTTTAGGCGTACCGTTCCATCCGCTATCCCCCCACGCCACGCAAGGCGCTGCAGATGTCGCCAAAACCGTCGTTAGAATTGTTAACGCAGTTTTGGCTGAAGGGATCGCGCGCATGGAGTGCGCGTGCCGTACGATGCAACACAGCCAATTACATTGGACATTTAGGTCTGACACGCGTCTTCCCTCGATCCAACGAGAAGCTGTTGGGCTCTGGAGAGGTCCACTTCTTCCTGTCACCCCTAGGGTGGCCTGCTGTGGCGCAGGTCCCCCTGTCAACCCAAGGGGTGGAGATGGCCGCAGGCCATCTCACGTGGGGTTAAGGCGCCCCTTAAGCCATATCACCTCAGGTCTTCCTCCTCCTCCTCCTCCTCCTCCTTCCCGCCCCCCCTGTCCCGCCCCGGGTCCGCGGCCGCAGTCCGTGCGGGCGCACCCGACGCTGCAGAGCCGCCTCGGGGTGCTCCTGTGCCCAGCGCAGGCCCGGGGACCCAGAGCCGCGCGGGCCAGGATACAGATGTGATGGTGGTGGTGGTGGCGGTGGTGACAATGAAGGATTATGTGCTGATGCTGATGTCGATGAGGACGATGCGGATGATGATGATGATGATGATGATGATGATGCTGATGCTGATGCTGATGCTGAGGCTGAGGCTGAGGCTGAGGCTGAGGCTGAGGCTGAGGCTCAGGCTCAGGCTCAGGCTCAGGCTCAGGCTGATGCTGATGCTTAGGCTGATGCTGGTGCTAATGCTGCTGCTGCTGATGATGATGATGATGGTGATGAAGGTGAGCATGAGGATGAGGACGAGGATGGCGATGTTGATTGTGATGGTGGTGATGGTGATAGTGGTGATGTTGATGGTGATAGTGGTGATGATGATGGTGATGGTGATGGTGGTAGTGATGATGATGACATGATGATGCTGGTGCTGCTGATGATAATGGTGGTGATGATGATGATGATGATGATGATGTTGATGATCATGATGATGATGATGATGATGATGATGATGATGATGATGATGATGATGATGATGATGATGATGATGACAAGTACGATGACGAGTATGATGACAATTATGATGATGGTGATGATGATGCTGATGATGATGATGGTGATGATGATGATTATGATGATGATGGTAGTGCTGATGATGATTATGATGATGCTGATGCTGATGATGATGATGGTGGTGGTGATGCTGATGCTGATGGTGATGGTGATGGTGAAGATGGTGATGATGGTGGTGATGATGATGGTGGTGACGGTGAAGATGGTGATGGTGAAGATGGTGATGGTGTGATGGTGATGTTGATGGTGATGGTGATGGGAATGGTGATGCTCATGTTGATGGTGGTGGTGAAGATGGTGATGGTGATGGTCGTGCTGGTGCTGGTGCTGATGTTGGTGATGATGGTGGTGATGATGCTGGTGCTGATGGTGGTAATCATGAGGGCGACGAGAAGCAGGAGGATGAGGAGGATCAAGATCTGGCGACTACACCTCCCCTGACCAGGCCCGTTCTCGGCCCAGGATCTGTGTATCCACGCCTCCCTGCCACGCCACGTGGGTGATCCTGGGCCCGGAGAGGGCTTGGCCAGGGGCGGCGTAATTACCTGCTCCTCCTCTTCCTCCTCCCCCTCCCCCTCCTCCCCCTCCTCGTCCTCCTCCTCCTCCTCCTCCTCATCCTCCTCCCCCTCCTTCTCCTGCTCCTCCCCTCCTCCACCTCCTCCCCCTCCTCCCCCTTCTCCTCCTCCTCCTCCTCCTCTTCCTCCTCCTCCACAATTACTCAACATGAATACTACTCTCCCTCTTCCCCTGATGACGGTTTGAAAGTGGCCGACCCCCCCCCCCGCGTATTGTTTTTATTTTACACAGGTTTCCCCGGAGTTGGGTTTTCGCTTGTATTTTTTTCAAAATGTTGCTCTCGCTGAGGCGCCGGCCTCATTTTCGGGCCCCGCTCGTTTCGAATCGTGCTCCCGCTGCAGCGCTGGCCTCATTTTCGTGCTTCCGCTCGTTCTGAATCGTGCTCCCGCTGCATCGCTGGCCTCATTTCCGCGCTTCCGCTCGTTTCCACTCGTGCTCCCGCTGCAGCGCTGGCGTCATGTCCCGTGCCATGCCACGGCATGCAATGCAATGCTAGGTTGATACTACGCTTTGCGGTGCTCTTCTACGCCATGCCATGCCGTGCTCTACAATGCATCGCGTACCCTTTCGGGATCATTGCCCTGCTCGACATCCGACTGTGCGAGTAGAGAGGGGATCTGCGCCATGGTAAGGGATAGGAGGGAGGGGTAGGATGTCAGATATGACGCGAGCGCACCTAGCTTGTCCTCCTCCCCCTCCTCCTCCTCCTCCTCCTCCTCCTCCTCCTCCTCCTCCTCCTCCTCCTCCTCCATGTGTCCATCTGCATGCGGCAAGACGCGGCAGGATGCGCACCCCAAGTCGCATCATCAGTATAAGTTTTGTGGCAGGCGCTCCCTGGCCATTGGCCATACTACTTGCGTGACAATATGGCGTGTTTTCTCGTGCAAGGCATGTCGAGAACGGAGAGCCACACCGACTCGCGTAATTACATCGCGTCTGCCCTGCTCGATATCGTCCCTGGGCGCTCTTGCCGAAGGGGCTCGCCTGTCGGGGTGCTTCTCATGAGGCTGGCCCTTCTGCCTTCTGACCGGCGGCGCGCCAAGGGGTGAAGGCAGAGGGGGTTGGCCTTCCCAGAAATCAGTATCGTTTATCCGATCCCTATCCCCATCCCCATCCCCTTCGAGACAACTGGGGATACACCCCTCGAAACCCGAAGGGGGCGACCTATGTCTCCATCTAGGGGGGTAAATCGGCCAGTGGGGCCCAGGCCACGCCGCTGGGGATGGGGATCGGTTAAGCGGTACTCAAGAGAGGCTCAGGACTCAGAAGGCCTGCGGCCTCCCGAGGAGCTTGCTCGGCCTCCCCCGCAGCCCCGCCGCCTTCTGGGCTGGCCTGCCCCCTCTCCCGCCAGGGCTCGACTCAAACGGTGTTCTGGCGATCTCGCGGACCGTTTTCGTTTCGACCTCGTTCTGCAGCAGAGGCGGGCTGAAGACAAGACGAAGAAAGACGGGAACAAAACGAAGACCGAAAAGCACCGTTTGGGTCGATCCCTGACTCTCGCTTCCCACCTCGGCGCGCCGCCGGATCCGAATGACGGGCAGGACGCTGCGACGAGGGCCACTCGAGGCTTCCATCTTCGGGCCCTTGCCCGAGCCCTGGGTCGGGGGACCCACTGCGGAGGTCTTACGGCCGGTGCCTCCGACCCTGCAGCGGGACGACGACGGCGACGGCGACGGCGACGGCGACGGCGACGGCGACGGCGACGGCGACGGCGACGGCGACGACGACGACGACGACGACGACGACGACGACGACGACGACGGCGTTCCCTTCGTTCCCTTGGCCAGCGTTCCCTAGGAGAGCACGATGACCTCCCCCTCCTTCTCCTCCTCCTCCTCCTCCTCCTCCCCTACTACTCCTCCTCCGCCTCTTCCTGCTCCTACTCCTCCTCCTCCCCCTCCTCCTGCTCCTCCTCCTCCTCCTCCGCCATCTCCGCCGCCTCCTCCTCCTCCTCCTCCTCCTCCTCCTCCTCCTCCTCCTCCTCCTCCTGCTCCCCCTCCTGCTGTATGCTCCAGGCGTGCGCGCGCCTCCAAGGGCGTGTCCCGCTGCGTCCTCCTCCTCCGCGCTGACCTGCGCATTTGGTCTACGACCAGCCGAGCGTTGATCCCTGCGCGAAGCTTTGCCCCGCGCCACTGGCCACCCGCAACCTGTGAAATTTAATATTTAGTTCTTGTTGGGGACGCACGGGGCGCTGGTAAGAGAGTGCCCATCTCGCACTCTCGATGAGCACCCTCATATGCACCCCTAAGGTTGGCACTGGGGCGACACCAGCAATCCTTCTTGCATCCTGCCTCCACCGCCGCTACCCCGTCCTCCTCGGCCATGTCGCTACCCAGGTGTTCTTGTTCTCTCCCGGCTCACCCCGCTACCCCCACAAAATTGTTGGGATGGCCAGGGCTTGGGCGGCATTCCAACCCACATCCGGCGGCACGGACCGCAACCCCTCACGCATGGTGGGGCCAGGTCTAGAAGCTTTGGTCCCCATCCCACGCACCTGTGACCCTGTCCCCTCGCTTCGCCCTGGATTGTCAGCCTCTCTTTGCTTCGTCGCTCGTTCTTCCATATCGCGCCGTGTTCCACCGCGGTTACCCCGTGTCCCGTGGACTTTGGCGGTGTCCCCGCTGCCCCCACCCCTCCAAGCTCATCCCGACGCCCGTGTCAGTCCACCAGGGACACGATGTCATTCGATTTTCAGGAGGGGAAAAAGCACACAGACACAATGAATCGTCGATTCCCCAACCAGAAAGTGTGGTGGGAATACATGGGAAGTGGAGGGAAGACGAAAATCCCCCCCACAAAAAATCAGGAAATCCTGGGATTTGCGTGTATTCATTTGCGTGCCCCTTCAGATTTGCTTGCCCGATGTTGGCCTGGTCCCCATCCCTGCACGTATCCACTCTTGTTGGGGCGTTTCCCCCATGGTTGACCCATCACGCCGGTGCCGCCCTTTCGTGTTTTGCCCCTCCACTCTATGAGTTTGTGGTTTCCTTTGCGTCTGCCCTTCACCCTGGGTATGCGACCCTCCACGCGTTCACCCCATCGGTGGGGCTTCGACCCACATGCGTTGACCATGCCAGGGTTTTGCCCCTCATCACTTGATCCCTCATGCTGGGGTGCTAGCCCTTCCTGTTATGGACTTAGGATTTGTATTCTCGCGCGGTGACTTTCGCCCAGAGTCTACGACCCTCCACGCGCTGACCCCGTCGACGGGGTTTTGGGTCCACATACGTTGACCCTTCATGCAGGGCACGCCCTTCATCATTTGACCCGAAGCGCTGGCCCCTGATGCTTGAGTTTTGGCTCCTCAGTTGTTGATCCGTCACGCTTGGGCCGCCGCCATCGGACGTTGACCCCCCGCGCCGCAGATTGGCCCTATTAGCTCATGCGCCGACCCTCCCTCTCAGCGTTGCCCCCTACATGGGATGAATTTGATGTTCGCATTTTATTCTCCATATCCTAAGATGGGGTTCTTGTTATTACCCTGACGCCTCCTACTCCTTTTCATCCTCCTCCTTCTCTTCCCCTCTCCTCCTCATACCCAGACTTACTCATGTACAGACTGACTCACACTCAGACTTACTCATACCCATTCTTACTCACACACAATATTACTCATACTCAGACCTACTCATATTCAGACCTACTCATACTCAGACTTACTCATGCTGAGACTCACTCATACCCAGACTTGCTCATACTCAGGCCTGTACACACAGCAGATTGTGAGGATGTCTCAGGCTGGGCGCTGGTTCCAGCACCCCTAGAGGGAGCCGCCGAGGGGTATGACACGGTCCCGTTCGCGGCCAGTTTGTGGGGATGTCTCAAGCAGTTTGCCTGCTTTCTGGCCCAACATCCTTCGCTTTCGGAGCAGATTTGGAGGATGTCTCGAGCGAGGCGCTCATTTTCACGCCCCTCAGGGGAGCCGCCGATGGGTATGACACGGTCCCGTTCGCGGCCGTTTTGTAGGGATGTCTCAAGCGGTTTGCCTGATTTCTGGCCCAGCATCCTTCGCGTTCGGAACAGATTTGGAGGATGTCTCGAGCGAGGCGCTCATTTTCACGCCCCTAAGGGGAGCCGCCGAGGGGTATGACACGGTCCCGTTCGCGGCCGGTTTGTGGGGATGTCTCAAGCGGTTTGCTTGCTTTCTGGCCCAACATCCTTCGCGTTCGGAGCAGATTTGGAGGATGTCTCGAGCGAGGCGCTCATTATCACCCCCCTGGTGGGCCATATTTTGAGGATGTCTCGTTCGGTTTGCCTGTTCTGGTAGCCAGACTCGTGTGCACATATTCTCCTGAGGGTGCCACAGGATGCTCCAACAGGCTCCAGGAGTCCACTGGGGACCACATGAGGTCCCAGGAGGCATCAGGGGCCACAGAAAGACTCAAGCGGCCACAAGATGTCCCAAGATGCTCCAGGAGGCCCCAGGAAGCTCCAGGAGGCCTCAGGAAGCCACAGGAGGCCCCAGGAGGCCACAGGAAGCGCCAGGAGACTTCGGAAGGCAACAGGAGGCCCCGAGAGGCCCCAGGAGCAGGAGGCCTCAGAAGGCAACAGGAGTGGCTCCAATCCCATGTGTTTTACGTATGCTCCCATAGATTGGGCCTCACCTGGAGCACGAATCCTTGACGTTATACGTATCTTTCTATATATTGTCCTTCTCATGTGAACACAATCCTAAATGTTTTATTTATGTTCCTATATGTTGGGCCTCTCCTGGGGCACAAGTCCTTGGTGCTTTACGTGTGTTGATATAGATTGCCCTTCTTCTGCGGCTCCAATCCGCAATGTTTTATGTACGTCGGTGGCTACAGATTGGGCCTCTCCTGGGGCACGAAGCCTCCCTGGGAGGTCCCAGGAGGCCCCAAGAGGCTCCTGGAGGCCCCAGGAAGCCCCAGTAGGTTTCAGGCGGCCCCAGGAGGCCCCAGGCTCATGCGCAGAGACGCGCTCGTACTACTGAGGCTCATTCACACCCCAATTCATTCGCAGTTAGATTCATGACCAGACCGTCACAACTGAAGCCCGTTTATATTCGAAAGTTCTTGCGCCTAGACATTCACGGTGGACAGGTCCATGCGAATAGATGCACATATGGGGAGCTCCACGCAGTGAATAACCACGGTTCCATGTTTGCCTCCATCGTCTGCAGCCTTATCTTCTTTCGCCACGTTGGCTACCCCGGTGTACTTTTTCTGGTTAGCTCTGCTGCCCCGCAGAAGCGTTGTGGCCGCCGTGTCTACCTCGTCTTGCGCATCTGGATATTAATGGTTGAACCGTGGTACGGCCAAGGTATGCGCAGTGCACATTTTACATATTATCCGCTGGGGCTCCGACCCCTCATTTGTCGACCCCTCAGTATGCGGCCCGCCCCCTCGTGTACGGCAGGTTCGCGTCGTGTCGACCTGCGGCGACCCCAGCGCGGGCGTGTAAGGTTGCATGCCGCTTGTGGCCCAGAGTCGGCCCATCCTTGAACGATCCGGCCTTACAGGGCCGATCGTTCAAGCAAATTCTGTTTTCGCCCTGGTCCGAAATCCCGCTTAATCCCGCTTAATCCGGCTTAATTTTGCTTGGTCCGAGGCCCACTCCGGCGTAACAGCTCCCAAATGGGGCTCAATCCCCCTTATCTTTCCGACGAAAACCTCCCAGCAGTGGCCTCCTAGCCTATCGTCGCCCCCGACATTTCCTGCGTTGACCCCTCGCCCTGGGTCCGTGATCCGCCGCGCGCCGACCCCCTCGCTGAGGCCCTGGCCCCTCCTGCGTCGACCCTTCCCGCCGTGGCTCGGGCCTATCCTGTGTTGTCGACGACGACGACGACGCGACCCTTCAGACGACGACGACGACGACGACGACGACGACGACGACGCGATGTTGCTGACGACGACGACGACGACGACGACAATGACGACGACGATGGTGCGACCCTTCAGAAATTGTCCCTTTTCTGGTTGGGCTTGGACCCGGCACGCGTTGACCCCTTCATACTGGGGCTGCGCCCTCACCTGCATTTGCACAGGGGCCAGCCACTCCCGGAGGCTGTGTAGTCCGACAGCATTCTCCTCCGCCTCCTCCTCTTCCTCCTCCTCCTCTTCCTCCTCCTCCTCCTCCGGTTCCTCCGAATCTTAGTCAGGAATGCCCTGGCTCCCGTCGGATTGCCCCCAGTCGTGTGGAACATCTTGACAGGATCAGCCGAGGTTTCGGTTTGAGGTGTTGAGTACCACCGAGAAGAGGGCTGGAAGTCGCTTCTAATTCATCGTTGTGGATCAGACGCGTCAAGTTGGCAACGGCTGACTTTGTCAGTTGTTCCTCCTCCTCCTCCTCCTCCTCCTCCTCCCCCTCCTCCTCCTCCTCCTCCTCCTCTCCCCTCCTCCTCCCTCCTCCTCCTCCTCCTCCTCCTCCTCCTCCTCCTCATCCTCATCCTCATCCTCCTCCTCCTCCTCCTCCTCCTCCTCCTCCTCCCTCCTGCTGCTGCTGCTGCTGCTGCTGCTGCTGCTGCGCGCGCGCGTGGGGGGGGGAGCGCCCCCCTCAGGGCGACCAGTCGTGCGTCGCGATGGTGGACCTGGACCGCGGGCAGTAGCCTGTCGGCGGCCGCCGCTCGCGGTCGTGCGTCGTACGTCGGGGCGGGGAGCAGGGGGGGAAAAGGAGGAGGAGGGAGAGGATAAGAATAATGATAATAAGCATACTAAGAATGATATTACTGACTACAGACAAGAAGAAGAGGTGGAGGAGAGGAGGAGGAGGAGGAGGAGGAGGAGGAGGAGGAGGGGGAGGGAGGAGGGAGGAGGAGGGAGGACGAGGAAAGGGACTGAGGAGGAAGGAGGATGATAGGGAGGAGGA
>CAUYUJ010008969.1:168340-255840 GCA_963575745.1 Prorocentrum cordatum
TGTGGGTTAATATGTAGGTCCAGCGTTCAGCCCCTCTGCGGACAGGCAGGCCGGGCTTCCGCACGAGTATTCAGCGCGTGGCCTCCGCATGCTCCTCCTCCTCCTCCTCCTCCTCCTCCTCCTCCTCCTCCTCCTTCTCCTCCTTCTCCTCCTCCTCCTCCTCCTCCTCCTCCTCCTCGCTGCTCCTCCTCCTCCTCCTCCTCCTCCTCCTCCTCCTCCTCCTCCTCCTCCGGCTCCTCCTCCTCCTCCTCCTCCACCTCCACCTACACCTCCACCTCCTCCTACTCCCCCCCCTTCCCCCCTCCTCCTATGTGAATCCAACCATGTTCGTTTCCAGTTTCTTGGCAGTTTTCGGTTTGGCCCCTAGCTCCTCGCTGCCACTGGCAGGCCTACCTGCCGCAGGACCCGACATCTGGCTGGGCCTGCGGGGTGCCCAAAAGTGCCTCGCCCTTCTCCTCCCGCTGGAAGGTGTCCTTTTTCGGCCCGATTCGACCATGATCCTGCGCGAGGAGGAGGGGCGCGAGGATGGGGCGGAGGGGGGGGAGCATCGAAGCGAGGCGAGCAGGAAGCGGAGGAGGCGAACGCGGCGAGCAAGGCGGCATTAGGACGAGCGGGCATCCCCGTGGCCTCGCCGAGGCGCCTCTGCGGCCGCTGCTGTTCCACCGCCCGCGCCGACGCCGGCGCCGCCGCGGGGACGGCCGCGGGGACCGCTTCGAGGCTTGCCGCGGGGCCTGGGCTTCCAGGGGAGGGTCAGGAGAGCAGGACGGGGGCGCGTTGCCCATCCCAGCGGGGCGCGCGAGGGAAGGGAGGGAAGAGGCGGAGGCGTCGGCGGTACCTGCCAGCACGCCTCTCAGACTGAGCGCAGCGCTCGAAGGTACCTGCCAGGACGCTGCCTTGGAGCGCCCGACGGCATGCAAGGGTGCATCTTCGGCAGGGTGACCGCTGGTGCTAGGCTGAATGGCGTCCAGGGGAACCCCATCGAGGGCATCCAAGGGCGTCCTGGGGAGGTGGTGCTCCATGCTCGAGGGGGGCAGCGCGCCCCGAAAAGCAGCGCACCTAAGACCAGATCGCCCTTGGCGAAGGTCACCCTGGACGCGGAGCCGGTGGGAGAGGAGCAGCAGAGAGTGCCACCCAAACTCTGCGGGGGGAAAGGGCGAGGAGGCAAGGGAGAGGAGAAGAGGGGGATGGGGACGACGACAACGGCACGCTAGTTCAATTCGGATGTGATTGCTGAGTGAGTTCGGGCGCGGAGGAGGGGAGGATGGGGACGACGACAACGGCACGCTAGTTTTATTTAATCGCTTCGCTCATTCCGCCGGCCCGTATTGTGCCATCGCAGGCGTTTGCTTGCGCGTTCGTGGCCTCTTGGAGCCTCGGTGGGGCCGTTTGGGGCCTCTTGGCGCCTCTTTTTAGGCCTCTTGGAGAACTCGGGAGGCCTCCAGGGGGCCTCCTGAGCTCTCGTGACGGTCTCTTGTGGGGCTTTCGGCGGGCTCTTGGCGGTATTTGTTGGTCCTCTTGGGGCCTGGGGCCTGACGTTGTTGGTCCTCTTGGGGCCTCACGGGAGCTTATTGGGTCGTCTTGGGGGTGTCTTGGAGAGTCTCTTGGGGCCTCTTTCGGGGTCCTGGGCGCCTTCTGGGGCGGAGGGCTCGATTTTTCAGTTCTCGGTTCCCTTCTTGAGCCCCTCTTGGGCCCGTCTTTGGGCCTCTTGGTCCGCCTTGGGCAGCACTTGGGCCGTCTGGGGGGCGCTCTTGGGCCGCTCCGGGGCCGTCTTGGGAGCCTCGTGGGCCGTCTTGGAGCAGTCTTGAAGGCCTCTTGGAGCGTCCGGAAGCGAAAAGGCCAGAACGCAAAAAAACATCGAAAAAACCAATGAAAATCAACGATTTTGGCAACTTGGGGCCCTCTTCGGAGGCCTCTTGGAAGGCCCTTGGAGCGTCTTGGAGGCCTCTTGGGCTGTCTTGGGGCCATCTGGGCGTCTTCGGGCGATCTTTGGCCGTCTCGGGCCTCTCTTGGACCGTCTAGAAAGCTTCTCGGGGCCCTCTTGGACCGATCTGGAGCCCTCTTGGACTCCGAAACAGAACTCCGGCATCTCTGACCCGACCTTGCCGGGGACTTGCCGGAACTTTGCCGGGGTACTTTTCGTCCGGGGACCCCCAGGGGCCGCCCCGCGCGCGCGAACTAGAAATACTGTTAACCAGGTACCGGAGATCTTAGCACGCCCTGGCCCGTTGGGCCGGCGAATTCGGATTGAATTGCTGAGTGAATTCGGGCGCGGAGCAGGAAAAGGAGGGGGAGGAGGAGCATGAACAAGAGGAGGAGGAGGAGGAGGAGGAGGAAAAGAAGAATAAGCAAGGGGAGGAGGAGCCCGCTTGGGGGCAGATCGATCTTCTTTGGGTTCGCGGGTTCTATCATTCTTGCGCGCTCCAGGGCTTGAAGGGGCTGCGAAGAGACACGTCGCTATTCGGAGAGCCGCGCGAGGTGAGGTAACACGCGCTGAGGGAAACTGATGAGGAAAATAAACTCCGTGGGCCGAGGAGTGTCGCGCCCTCTCACGACAACGCAGGACATGAGCGCTCGCACCGAAAGATGGCGAGCTGTGCCCGTAGCTCTCACTCGCTCAGCACGATGGCCCCTCAAGGGGGGCTGGCGGACTCCTTAGTTGATGGCGCCTAAGCGCTTATCTCATGAGTTCAATCCGCTGGATATTAAAGGTGCCGTGCACGTTGGCACTGATTCCGCTCTGCTCGTCGTCGGGCCACCACCTCCAGGCGTAGATAAATTGTTGACGCCGCTTCGAACATTCTGTCCCCGCCAGGCTGAGGCGACGGTGGCGGGAACGACGAGAGAAGGAGGCGAGAGCCGAATGGACGGCCGACGAGGAACGGGCGGACCGGGCAGAGAACAAAAAGATGTCCAGCTGCGGCCCTCGAAGAGGAGGTGGGGCGGAGGGGGTAAAAGGAGGGCGGAGTGAGTTCTCAGCAGTGGCGCACGGTTCCCGACGGAGGGGGGCGAGCGAGGGCTCGGCAGGCGGAAACAGACGCGCAGACCCGCCCTGGGCCAGCCTCGCACGGATGGCCGGCCTCGGCGTGCCCTCGGGCGTGGGGGGGGGGTCGCAAGGAACCTTCGCTCTGGGCTGCCCCCTGAGAGCTGGTGGGGCCGCCATCCCAGCCAGCAGAGGCGCGAGGAGGAGCGCGGGGGTGGACCGCAGAGGGAGAGGGAGGGGTCGTCCTCGTCCTCGAGCTCGTCCTCGTCGTCCTCGTCCTCGTCCTCGTCCTCGTCGTCGTCGTCGTCGTCGTCGGGGGGCAGCTCCACGGCGAGAGAGAGCTCGGCGCCGACGAGCGGGGAGCGGCCCTCGGCGCGCCCACCGGGCCGGCAGACCCCATCGGCGCGGCGCGGCCGCGCACTCGGGTCTTGGCGGGCGGGCGCGCGCCCCGGAGGCCCGTGCGCACCTGCGCGGCGTGCGGCACGGCCGACGCAGGCCGGGCCGCGCCTCCTCCTCCTCCTCCTCGTCCTCCTCCTCCTCCCTCCTCCTCCTCCTCCTCCTCCTCCTCCTCTTCCTCCTCCTCCTCCTCCTCCTCCTCCTCCTCCTCCTCCCTCCTCCTCCTCCTCCTCCTCCCCCTCCCCCACACTTCCCCCCCTCCTCCTCCTCCTCCTCCTCCTCCTCCTCCTCCTCCTCCTCCTCCTCGGGGTCGGAGCAAGGACCCCGAGGTCGGAGCGGGGCGGAGCAAGGACCCCAGGCGTGTTCGCCCCGTGAAAGCGGCAGGGCTGCGCGAAGCGACGTCGCGCTGCGACCCTGGGCTGCGCTAAAGCTGACAGCACCCGAAGGTCTTCCCAGGCGGTCCCCCACCCCAGGACTAAGCGGGCCCTGCGCCGCTCAACTTCGGAGGTCAGGAGAGATCCGGTGACCTTGGCGCGACCCCAATCAAAGGGAGAGCTTCCTCCTGCGTGGGCGCATGGCTCGGCATGGTTTGGCATGAGGCACCAGGGTCGGGGAACCTGGGGAACCCCCCGAGGGAACGGGCAAAGTAGCAATAGGAGGCACAGGGGGCGAAGAATCCAGGGAACCTCCAAGCAACGGGCATCGTACGAATACGAGGCACCAACTTCTAACCAAGTAAGAACCCCTTAGGCAAGCCTAATTGTGGAAAATCACGACGGGAGTTTTTCGGCCTCAAGTGGTCCTCGCTGAGCCCTGGGACCGTCAATTACTCGACGCGGGGATCCCCAGATATGCATATCATCGCCGAGCGCGTTCCATTATTCACAGAGTGCCTATTCGCAAGCGTCCAGAGATAAGCAAGAACAAAAAAATGTTCGTTTCGTTGTGTTGGATCGTACACCCCCCGCGTCGAGTAGTGAAGCGCACTTGTCTAAGGCAGGCACTGGAGCAAGGACCCCAGGCATGTTCGCGCCGTGGAAAAATCACGACGGGAGGCTTTCGGCCTCCAGGGGTCTTCGCCGGGCCTCGGGACGCCGGGATCTGCAGATATGCATATCATGTTCATGTCACGTTTCACTGAGGAATTCTGTCTATGAGCATTTGGGTGCGCGCGCGAGTCCGCGCAGACGGCAGGCGTGGCAACGAGGACGACGGCAACAACGACGACTTCAGCGACGTCCTCCTCTTTTGGACATCTTTCAGGAGAGACGAGGGAAATACAATTTGACAAGCGAGGGGAATTCCTCTTGCCGTTCCCCCCGCGGCAATCCAGGCAAACGCGCATGGCGTTGTTACGCCCGCTCTCTGGCGTGCTAGTCGCGGCGCGCTGTTGGCACTTGGGGCGCCCTAGTGCCACTTTGGCTGGTTCGCGGTCGCAGTTGGTGTACGAGCCTGAGTGCGAGTGACTCTGAGCGTGGGCGATCTGAGAATGAGCGAGTCGGAATGCGAATGGATCCGTGCACGGTAGAGCCTGAATGTGCCTGAATCAGGAGATAGTCAGTCTCAGTACGAGTGGGTCTGAGTATGAGTGCGTCTGGCCTGCGCGGGCCGTCCTCGGGGTCTTGCTAGGCCGTCCCAGGAGCCTCTTGGGCTGTCATCGGGCCATTTTCGGCCGTCTTGGGGTTCTATTGGGGCCCTTTTTTTCGGCACTTTTGAATGCGAGCGAGTCCAAATACGAGTGGGTCTGGGTGTGAGTGGGTCTGACGGTGGAAGAGTTTTAGTTTGAGTGCGACGAATGCAGTTACGAGTATGAGTTAGCCTGGGCGCGAGGTGGTCTGAACACGCATGAGTCTGAGGGCGGGTGAGTCTGAATGCGAGTGGGTTTGAGTGTGCGTGTGTGTGTGCGTATGTTGGTCGGGGTGCGACTGGGTATTGTCTAAATATGAGCGGCAGGTTTAAGCGGATGCAGGTATGTTTAAATTTGAACATGACTAAATTGGAGCAAGCTTGAATGATAAAAACGTGTTGGTGGGCAAGTCCGAATGCGAATGAACGCGTCCGAATGCGGAATATGGGGAGGCAAATGGATGATTGAGTGAGTGAGGAGCACACAAGTCCAAAGAGATGGTTGCCAAACAGAAACAGGCAAATTGCTGAAGACATCCCCACAATGTGGGCGCGAATCCTGAAGCGTCCCCAACCCAGGCGGTTCCGCCGTGGGGGTGCCCAAGTGCCACGATTCTGATGCCGCGGCGGGCACTGAATCACCCAGGGCGAAAACGATGTACGGGCGGCAAAAACAGGCAAATCGCGTGATACATCCCCACAATCTGGATGCGAATCCTGGAGTGTCCCCACCCGTGGCGGCCTTGGGGTGCCGAAACGCAATGCGTGCTACCAAAACAAGGGGCAGAAACAAACAAACCGATGGACGCATCCCCACAATTCGGGAGCAAATCCTGGAGTGTACCCACACGTGGCGCCTCCCTTCCTGGAGGTGCCCAAATGTTACGCGTTTTGCATCGCACTGGGCAACCGAAACAGTGAAGCCTGGGATGGCAGAAGCAGGTAGACCACAATTTGGGCGCGAATCCCGGAATGTCCCCACCCTTGGCGGTTCCTTTGTGGGTGCCCAAATGACACGCTTGTTTTATCGCGGTGAGCACTGCACCACCAAAGGAGAGAAGCGTGCGGGGCTGAAACAAGGAAGCCGCCTGAGATGCCCCCCCAAACTGAGCGCGACTCCCTGGCGTGTCCCCCCACCCTGGCGGCTCTTCCATAGGGTGCCCACACGCCACGCCTGCTAAATCGCAGTGGGCACTGCACCACCGAAAGGCACAAGCATGCGAACCGCTTGGGACATCCCCCCATTTTGGGCGCGAGGCACGGAGCGTCCCCACCACTGGCGGCTCCCTCTTGAGGTGCCCAAATGTCACGCCTGCGATCTCGCGGTGAGCAGGGACCACAAAAAGGAAAACATCCGAGGCAGCAACAAGCAAACCGCCTGAGACGTCCCCACAATCTGAGCGAGTCTCCTGGAGTGCCCCCTCCCCTGGCGGCACCCTTTTTTAGGGTGCCCAAAACGCGACGCCTTCTATATTGCGATGAGCGGTGGCCCACCACAAAAGCTTGACTGAAGAAGAGCGTGTCGGAGTGGCAGAGTTTGAATGCGTATGAGTGAGAGCGCGTTTGCGGCTAATTCCTTGAGTGGTCTGGGCGAGTGTGAATCTCAGTGAGTCGGGGTGGGGAAGTGTTGTGGCTGAGTCTGCGTGAGGAAGAGTGGGTCTGTGATGGGTCCCGTGAAGAACAGTGGGCAGTTGATGGACCCCGTGGTGGGTGTGAGTGGTGAATACAAGAATATGAGTGATATGAGAGTGAAGACAAGGAAAAAAGGAAAAGGCGGAGGTCTGGAAGCGAAGGAATTACTCCGCGGAGATCCGCATATGTGTAACGTATCCACCTATCGCGTTTCGTAGGAGGGGTTATGTCTAATGGTATGTGACCGTGAGAGCGAGTCCGCGTAGACGACAGATTTGGCCTGGCTTGGCAACGACGACGACGACGACGACAGCGACGACTTCAGTAACGTCCTCCTCCTCCTCCTCGCCGTGGCATCTTCCAGGAGAAACGAGGAAAGCACAAGTGGAGGAACGAAATGGATTTCCTCTTGCCGTTATCCCCACGGCAGTTCAGGCAAGCGCGCATTGCATTGCTACGCCTGTTCTCTGGCGTGCTACTCACGGCGCCTGGTGGCCCTTGGGGTGCCCAAGTGCCACGCTGGCAATTTCGCGGTAGCCATGCGTGTGCGCGTGAGCCTTAGTTCAAGTGAGTATGAGCGTGGGCGATTTGAGTGTGGAGTGTGAACGGACCCGGATACGATTGAGCCTGAGTGTGGGTGAGTCTGGAGATAGTGCGAATACGAGGGAGTATGAGTATGAGTGATCCCCTGTGCGAGCTAGTCTACGCGCGAGTAGGTCTGAGCGTAAGTGGATATGACTGTGCATGTGTCCGACTTTGAGCGGCATGAGTACAACTCGGGGTATGCATGAACTTGGGTACGGGGCAGTTTGAGTATGAGTGAGTCTGAGGGCTGCAGGGTCTGAGTGAGAGTGGGTATGTGTGTGTGAGTTAGTGTGGGTGTGGGTGAGTCTGAGTTTGAACGAGTCCGAGTATGAGCGAACAAGTATGCGTGAGTCTAAGTACGGTCACATCTGAGAATGAGCAAGTCGGAATGTGATGAGTGAATTCAAGTGAGGACGAGGTGTTGGTGAGCACGTCCGAGTGCGGATGCGTGCGTCCGAATGAGGAAAAAAAGGAGAGTGGTGAGTGAGTGAATGGGTAAGGGGCACACAAGTCTAAGCAAAAATTGGTGGGATGGCAGCAACAGGCGAACTGCCTGAGACATCCACACGATCTGAGCGCGAACCCTGAAGTGACCCCACCCCTGGTGGCTCCGCCTTGGGGTGCCCGAACGTCACGCCTGCTATAGCACGGCGATCATTGGCTGGGCCACAGAAATCAAGAATGGGGGGGGGGGCAGAAATAGGCACGCCTTTTTAGACATCCCCCCTATCTGACCGCGAATCTTGGAATGTCCCCTCCCCTGACGGGCCCCCATTAGGAGTGTTGGAACAAGCGCCTCGCTTGAGACATCCGCACAATTTGATTCGAAAGCACAGAATGGCACGGTGCGAAACAGGCCAACCGCTTGAGACACCCCCACAAGTTGGGCAAGAATCGTGGAGTGTCTCCACCCCTGGCGCCACCCCGTTTACGAGTGTTGCAATAAGCGCTTCGCCTGAGACATGTTCAGAAGCCGTTCCGAAAGCAGATGATATTGCGGCCCGAGATAGGCAAGTCGCCTGAGACATCACCACAAATTGGGTGCGAATTCTGGAGCGTCCCCACCCTTAACGCCCGGATTAGGAGGGTTGAAACCAGTGCCTCGCCCGAGACATCCCCAGATCTGCTCCGATTGCAGAGGATGTTGGGCATGCAGTCAGGCTAGCCGCCTAAGGCATCCCCATCACATGGGCGCGAATGCTGGAGCGTCCCCTCCCTTGGCGGCCCTTTTTTTTTCGGGATGTTGAAACCAGCGCCTCGCCTGAGGCATCCTCAGAATCCGCTCACCACAAAGGATGCTGGCCACTGAAACAGGCAAGCCGCTCGAGACATCCCCACAATCTGGGCACGAAACCTGGAGAGTCCCCACCCCTGGCGCCCCTCCCTTGGGGGGCCCATGTACGACGCCTGTTGTATCGCGATGCGCGTTGGACCACCAATGACTATGAGTGAGTTTAAGTCTGAGTAGGAGATAAAGTATGGGTATGAGTTAGTCTGGCTGCGATTGAGTCCGAGAGTGAGTAAGTCTAAATGTGGGTGAATCTGAGTGCGAGTGAGTCTGAGTCCGCTGATCCCCCGTATGAGTGAGTCTGAGTGTGAGTGATTATGATTGCGAATGAGTCTGAGAATTAGAGAGTCAGAGTATGAGTGAGTCTGAGTGTGCGTGACTTTGACTGTGAGTGAGACTGAGTATGAAGGAGTCGTATTGTGAGGGAGCCACTTTGGTTGAGGAAGAGGAGGAAAAGGAGGAGATGATGAGGAGGAGGAGGGTCGATTTGTTCTCGGAGCCGTCTAAGTAATAACAAGAACCTCATCTTAAGATACGGGGGAAAACAATAACCCCATGTGATACGGTGGAAAAACGACTTGCCCTAGGGAAGGGGTCCGAGCTTCAGGGGACCCCGTATTGAAAAAAACAAGACACCGCATGTCTGGGACCATTTTGGCCCTCAGGAGGTGGGCTCCAGTTTGGGGGGCCTCTGCTCAGCTCCGAGGCTGGGGGGGGTATGCTGCGTCGTCCAGGCCCGCCGTGGCCAGGTGAGCCCCCGTCGTTCCTTTCTCGGCGCTCTCTATGGCAGCACGAGGGCTGCAATGGTGAGGGGAGGAGGTATGCACGGGCCGTGGGCAGTCTGACGACTGGGGGGGCCCAAAGGACTCCGGGGAGTCTCGCCGCGGGGGGCCCGGCGAGGAGTCCCGCCCTTCCTCCAGCGCGAACCACTGATGTTGCAGTGTACGGTCGGGATCGTTTGGTTGGCGCGGTCGCTCCGCCAGTTTTGGCCAGCCACGCTCCAGCGCGACATGTTGTCCACGTCCCGGTCACAAGGCGTGAATGCCCCGATTTGTTCTTGGCCTCCCGCCGCGACAGGCTGAGCAAAAGTCCGCGACCGTAATTTGTCATCCCAAGTCTGTTCCTCGTAAGTCAGCGCGGCGGTCTTTTCACCACGACGAGCTCCCGCTGGAAAGGTGAGAGCCCTCTGGGCTTGCTTTCCAGACGCACATCAACGATAGGAGCTTCAGATTCGACCGCAGCGGTTCGAAATGGTGTTGTCCTCCACACATGCAGAAGCGTTACGAACAATGCGCGAAGTTATGTTGTGAGCGTATTAATTCCCCCAACCTCTTGTGTTGGGTCTTCTTCACGATCAGTGCACGTATTTCTAACCTCGTCCTCGTCCCGCCTCCTCTGCTGCGCCCTCAGAAAAAAATCAGCTTCGGCAATGTAACATGGGGTTCAATAGTGCTTTTTCAAGGTGCTCACGTCATTCCGACGACCCCCAGAAGAGGATGTGTGCGGTTTCCGATTTCGCAGGCTTTGTTTGCCGCATCCCATCGTGTTGCATGCGTGTAGCTGTTTATGGTTTGTCCCCTTCTTCCTCCGCGTCAGTTGCGGGGCTTCTGGCCTTGAGAACGGCTTCCCTGGAGCCTGCTCAGGGCTCCTGGGTGGTTTGGGGGTCCTTTGATGGCTTCTTGGGGGCATCTCCTGGGGCACGTTGGGCATCTTGGGGGCCACATTGCGGGGGACGGCTCACAGGGCCCTTACGAGTTCCCCCTCTTGGTCCTCCCTGGTCCCTCTTGGGCCGCTCTTGATGCCTTTGTTGGCCGTCTTGGAGCTTATTGGGCAGTCTTGGGGCCCTCTTGGGCCATGTCTGGGCCCTCCGGGGGGCCTCTTCGGCCGTCTTGGGCCAATATGAAGGATTCTCGGGCCGTCTCCAGATTCAGAACCCCTTGAAATGGCGGGAATGCGAAAATCATTCAAAAGCTTGTTTGGATCCCTTGTTGTAAGAGCCTCTTGCAGGAATGTTGGGGCTTTCTTGGGATGTTCTTGGGGCCGTTTGGGGGTCCTTGTGTGACTGTCCTTGGAGCCCCGCTGGGGCTCGATTTGGGCTGTGTGTGGAACGCCTTACGGCTTATTTGGAGCAGGGGTGGACCTAGACGGTGTTTTGGCGTTGTCGTGGGCCGTTTTCGTTTTCGTTTCGATGTCGTTTTGCAGCAAAGGCGAATTCAAGACAAAACGAGAAAAAACGAAAACCAAACGAAAGTGAAAAACACTGTTTAGGTCCAGCCCTGACTTGGAGCCCGAGGTTTTTGGAGCCCTCTTGGCGCGGCCCGAAGCCCTGTTGGCTCAAAATGGTGACGGGTCCAATACGGGCCCCCCGCCCTCGGAAGCCAGAGAATTGTTTCTTGGAGCGCTCGTGATGACCTCTTGGGAGCCTCCTTGGGCCCTCTCGGGCTCCTCCTCTTGGGGCTCTCTGGGGCCTCTTGGGGCTATCTCTGTCTCTCTCTCTCTCTCTCTGGTGCCATCTTGGGACCAGCATGATGCCTCAAAGGCCCATCGGAGTCGAGAAAGAAAAAAGCACTGGCTTCCTTTAGGTTTGGGACGAGTTGGGCCTCTTTGGGGGGTTGGGGGCTCCGAGGGCACTTGGAGCAGTCATGTGGCCGTTTCGGGGCATTTCAGAAGTATGTCGGAGGCTGCCATGAACCATGTCCTGCTATTTTGAGCCATCTTGGAGGCTATACGGTGGCGTCTGGGACCATCTGGGAGCCACCTTGCGCCCGAAAGGGCCATCTGACACGCCCACACACCCCAGGGTAGGGGAGGGGCTGAGCTACCCCGAAAGATGGTCGAAAGTTGTCTTGCTCACTCCCACCCGCCCCCTCCCACCACATAAGTACCAGCCGAGTCTCAGTGCCAGGTGTGCCAATACACTTGACCGCACACACACACACACACACACACATCGGGAGACATGTCGATCCCCACACCGCACCAGCCTGGTCAAAGCCAACACGAAGGGGTCAGCAGCATGATGTAGTGGTTTGGACAACATGCTGGCACCCCCGCAGTCCCTATTTTCAAGCACGCGTAAGTGATCGCGGGGCCCGCATATGGTCCAAGATTCGGACGCAAAGCGCACGTTACAGTGCTTTTGGACTAGGGTGGTGGGGTGCTCGGCATGGTTTGTGGTCTGCCGCCGGTCCAAATGGGGAGGAGGCGTTGATTTACAAGGAGCAGTGGGATACTTACCGAATACAGAAGAAGAAGGGGCTTAGAGAGAGAGAGAGACGAACAGAGTCGTTGTACCATCTACGCCCAGTGGGTTGATGGAATTGTCCAGCGGTATTCGAGTCCAGGAGCCAGGTTCGGGCTTCACTACCATCCGAAACAATGCACGACGATAAGTTCCCCAGGGATGAGGCCGAGAGATGCAAGACCGACGCGATGAAGGAAAACGTCATATCGGTAATCTGGAGAGGTAGGTCGTCAACGAAGGCGCTGGGAAGGGAGGGAGAGTGGACAGGCGAGGGAAGGGGGGTCATGCAAGCAGAGGCAGACAAGTAGCCAGGCATGCCTTCTTTCCCTTGGAAGCGCCGAAGGACGCTGGGCGGGAGCCGTCAAGAGAGCGGGATCCCAGGAAGCAAAGCGCGAGCTTCGGCCGTGTTCTGGAGATCGGGGGCTCAGCCAGGACGCTTGGAGGCGCGGCCCGGGCCCTTCAGCGGCAGCGGCACGTCGACGAGCTGATAAGCACCATGGGCACTGGGATCCCGCCTCGTCCTGGGGTCCACCATCAGGTCGTTCGAGGCTTGCCCTGGGCGGGGCCACTGCTCCTGAAGCCATGCAGGCAATTCCAGAAAATACCTTCTCAACTGAAGGGGTCACCTCGTTCCCCCTGGCGGAAGCTTGCGGAGGGCTCCAACGAAACGATCAGAAGTACAGCGAGATGGATCTTCCCGCGGAGGCCATCGGAAGTTCGGCGGGGAAGTGGGCAGAAGAAGAGCCAGACCACCCAGGGGAGGTCAATGCCGGTGCTGCCAGGGCTTCGGTGCCAGTCGCGTGTTCGCAAATCCAGCAAACGGGTGGGGCAGACGGGCGCGCGCGGCGCCACGCGCGGAGAAATAGTTGTGATCATCGGCGCTCTTTCGTCTCGTGGGGACCGCTCTGACCCCATCCTTCGTGGTAGAGAATGAGAAGATTGGAGGAAAGGAGGTTTGGTGTTGAGACTGCGTTGTTCTTTCGACTTCCTACCACGACCTTGCCTCTTCTCCGCGCTGCTGTGCATCACCGTCCTCCCTTGCTATTCTCGTTTCTGGCAATATTGCGGGGTGAGACACAGATTTAGCCGTGGCCGAAAACCTTCTATGTCATAAAGTTCGGTTTGATGTGTGTTGCTGCATCCCTGGCACCGAGACTAGTGAACGCTCGTGTCTCGAGAAAGGGGGGCGAGAAAGCAACGGAGCCAGGGCCCTCTGAGTTTTCGGACGACGCTGTGGGGACCGAGGCCAGCACACTTTGCTTGTGGATGGACGACGGGAGGCGACTTCCTGCTGAGCCCTGAGGGCGAGGCGTTCCACCGCGAGTGCTTCGTTTGCCAGAGGTGCCCGCATCCCCCCGCCTCTCTCCTTGCATGCTTTTCAGGCTGAACGCTTGCCGCTGTCACAGCCTGCCCCGCCAAGAAGGACAGAGCCGTTCCCATGGGAGGCAGAACTCGACGGTGACGGCTTGCGTCAGTAATTCAGCAACCACCCGAAAATGATGTTCAGCGTCAGCTGGTGCGAATGCATGCATGCACGAGGGCGCATACTTCGACAGTTCCAACAAAACGAACCTGCACGCCTGGAGCACGACACAAACGAGGCAGGCGTGTTCCGGATCATAAGGTGTTGAAGTTTCGCGTATCTCCAAGTGCGTTTCCAGAAAGTATTTCAGACGCTCCGCGTAGCCCCATCAGTTGCACGCGTGCGTATTGCTGCCTCGGGGTCTGTCGGCTTCCGCCACCTTGGGGGTTGCAGCCTGCTAATGCACTCGCCTCCTGGCGTCAATTCTTTGGCCGACAGTCCTTCGGACCACCCTGGTTCTCGCGCTCACGCCGACGTCCGGGGCCTCGCCTTTGCATTTCTCTTTCCTACCTTGACTGGCGGTTCGTTGGCCACGGCCACCCTGGTGCCCACGCAGTCGCTTGAGGTTCGGTATCATGCATTCTCTCTCGGAGTTGTCCCTGGCCGTCGTTTATCTTCCGACTTTTGGCGCCTCCGACGGACTTGCATTTTTGCACGCTGGCAGTTCCACTCAGTTTCAGTCCCTCCAGCCATCCACCTGCCGTTGGGCCGGCGCGTAGTTGTTGCCTTGCGCGTCGCCTCTGCCTAATTAGTCTCTGCGTAGCCCGCTCGGACCTGACTCGCCGCTGGCGCGCTCGCCCGCGGCCGCTGACTAAAAAAGTAGCTCCATCAGCCCATTCGGAAACGGTGCCCAGGCGAGTTGCCCTGATCAGGTGTGTGGGAGAGAGCACGCAGGGGATGAAGATCGGGGGTCGGGAAGCCGTCACACCCCAAGAGGGGGAGGATGGAGGAGGAACCAGAGGACGAGGAGGAGGAGCCAGATGAGGAGGAACCAGAGGAGGAGGAACCAGAGGAGGAGGAGCCAGTGGAGGAGGAACCAGAGGAGAAGGAACCAGAGGAGGAGGAACCAGAAGAGAAGAAACCAGCGGAGGAGGAGGAGGAGGTTGAGGAGGAGAAGGAGGAAGAAGAAGGGGGGAGGAGGAGGAGGAGGATGAGGAGGAGGAGGAGGAGAAAGAGGAAGAGGAGGAGGAAGAAGGAGGGGGAAGGAGGATGAGGAGGAGGACCCGAGTAAACCCAAGACTCACCAAGGATATTGCAATAAACCCTCCCTTTAAGCTCCCTGTTCATAGGCCCCTGCAAGGGTGTATTTTCACTGAGGGAAGAGCCCCATTGGAAGACAACTGCTTGGGAATCCAGATCTCTGCCAGAACATTCTTGGGAGTTCAACGCCTCGAATCACCGTCACTGATGCGAATCGACGATCCTGAATCGTGCCAGAACACCGTTCCTGGGAGTGCAACACCGCGAATCAAGGTAACTGGTGGCCCTGAATTTCAGACATCGTGCCACAAAAACAATTCTGGGACGTCGAGGAAACCCTTGAATTGGCGGTTAACTCTTACAACGAATGTGGGCGGCGTTAAGGCGAGACTCACATTTTGAAGGCAGCCCGCCATCTATTCGTGAAAGTGTGGCGAATTCGAAGCTGCTGCAGGTTCGTAAATGGTGAGGAAGTCTCAGGCGAAACGTCCGACCCACCCTACCGACGCGCCTCTGGGTGCGACAGGGAGTTATTAGCTACAATGAGAGGAAAGGGAGAAGCACTACCAACATGAACGAGTGCGCCGAGAGAGGACACGGGAAAAGGTGAGACGAATGGAAAAGAATAGCACGCGCAACTCGACAAGGAAGAGAGCCAGGCGGCGCGCACGACCAGCATCGAGCGGGCGGCCAGGCGAGAAATGCACGTTCGAGCACTACGCACGAGAAGAAAAGATGCGAGGCTGAAATGCGCAGGACGCCGAAGGGTGGCGAAGGAGCTGCAGCGACAGCTCCTGAGGAAAAACAGCCCTGGCATAATCGCCGCTGGACTTTGTCCTGCGGAGGGCAGGCCGAGGAGGAGGCAGGTCAAGGTCAGAGCCGTCGCCGCCCGACTCCGGGAAGTGTAACTTGCACCGAGCTCCTCGCTCGCACAGCGCGCAAACGATATCACAGTTGCGAAGGAGCTCCCAGGATTCAACAGCGATCTCCTGTGGCTGCCCGTTTGCGCACGAGGCCACCGGCACGGCGAAGAAAGCCGGCGGACGAGGAGAAGGAGGAAGAGGCGAGATCACAGCCAGGCGGCACGCCCGACTCCTCCCCTCCCCGCTCACCACCGCCCCAGCCGGAGCGGGGGTCGGCGGACAGGCCCCTCTCGCTGCCCCTCACGTCTTCCCGACTCGGCAGCGCGCCCCTCGGCGGCGTGCACGAGCCCTTGCCCCCGCGGAGGCAGGGGTCGGCAGCGAGGCCCCGCTCCCCCTCCCACGGCTCCGAGCCAGGGAGCGCGGCGGCGGCGGGGGCAGGCAGGCAGGAAGAGGAGGAGGGAGAAGGCGCCCCAAGGCTCTCACCTCCACGCTCGCTCGCTTCGGCCAGCGCCCTCAGACGGGATACTTGGGACGCAAGCTGCACGTAGCGCCTCGGGAGGTCCTGGAAAGCTTCGGCACGGTCCAGGAGGAACGCGCCCTCCGAGTGCACGTCATCGTCACCGCTCGTGAATGGAAGCACCGCGGCCGAGAGAACGATCAGACCGTGTTCCGTGCCATCGATCACATCGGTGTCACCTCGACCGAGCTCGCGGGCGCGCGCCGGCACCGAAGGCTGCGTCGCGAGGCACACTACCGGCGTGTAGACGACCACCTTCGGCACGATCAGGGGCGCGATGGCCTCTGGCGCAGCACCAGCATCATCGTCGCGAGGAACACCATCCACGAGTAGATGATCACCCTCGGCATGGTCAGCGACGCGAAAGCCTCCCTGCGAGCGAGAACGAGAAAGAACCCCATCTGCTTCAGCACGGACTGCGCCAGCACCGCGGACTCCACCATCAGCTGGAGCACCACGTAGGTCAGGAGCGCAAGGCACACCACCAGCGGCTTCTTCCCAACCGTCCGCGGTACGAGCATCGGCTGCACTAGAAGAATAAGGCGAAGGAGAAGACAAGGTACCGCTCGCCGATCTCGTATACCCGCTCCCAGAGGCGAGAAATGCACAGGCCGAAAGCGAAGAACTCGGCGCCGTCCCCCCTCCAGCGATTCCACCGCATGTGGTCACCAGGGCCAGCGCCGCCTCAGCCTCCATCGGCATCCGCGGATGGCCAAGGGACACGCGCCAAGGCAGCCTCGGCCTTCGCAGGGAAGGGGCTGCAGGAACCAGTCGAGCATGTAGCACTCCAGGAAGAAGCAGCAACCACAGCCTCGGTGCTAGCAGCGGCCTGACCACCAGCATCGGCACGGGGGGGAAGGTACGGGGTCACCTGGCTGCGCAGGGGCGTGCGGCCTGCAACGCCCTCGGCAGCGCGGTAGGCATCGATGACTTGGCCAACCAGCACTGCGCCCTCGGCGGCTGTCACCTCGCCCGCAAGGCTGTCGAAGAGCGGCTGCAACAGGCAACGTGTGCCGCAAGCAGCTGTCTGGGCATGGCATACCGCCACACGACGCGCCCGCGCCCGCCTTCGTGATGCCGAGGAAGAGGTCGCACAGCCAAGCAGGCGACACACGTCGGCATGTATGTTCACCAGGGCCCGCCCATCGGGCACCTGGCAGTGGGGGCCTGAGGAGGCGCCCGAGCGCGCGCCCGCGCGCAAGGGAGCCCAAGCGGCCACCTCAGGAGGAGGAGGAGGAGGAGGAGGAAGAGGAGGAGGAGAAGGAGGAAGAGGAGGAGGAGGAGGGGGTGATCTAGAACGCTGCGTGCTAGTTCATTAAAAGTCCGAGCAACGTCAAAACGGGGGGGGGAGAGGGAGGGGGAGGAGGAAGGAGGGAGAAGGGATAAGAGGATTATGGCGATAAGCAAGAGTAGGCTGGGAAGGAGGACGGAGGAGGAGGAGAGGAGGTGAGGATGATGTCGGATACTGACGCGGGGGCGTATGGGTGAAGGAGCGGGGGCTGACGGCAGGTGGAGGATATAGTAGGGAGGAGGAGGGCGAGCAGTAAGGCCACAGGCCTCTTGGATGCCTCTCGGAGTTTCTTCGTATGTCCCTCTTAGAGCCTCTTAGGGGGGTCTCGTGAAGCGTCGTTGGTGCCTCGGGGGAGCATTTCGGGGGTGTATTGGGAGTCGCTTTGGGGCCTCTTGGAGGCATCTTGGCGGCCCCTGGGGGCCTCCTGGGCGCCTCTTGGGGCACTCTTGGGTGCCTCGGGGTCCCTTTGGTGGCCACCTTGGATGAGATCGATCAAAGGAGGGACCGTAGTCAACTAGTGCCCCCCAGAGGCCAAGATGTGGCCAACATTTTAGCGAAATCCGTGATTTGCGCGTTCTCGCAGAGGCCGCTCTGGACGCTCTAACCTCTCGCCGCCCCCACCCCCCTCCAAACCCCAAACCCCTCTCCGACCTGGCGGGTTGGAAAAGGAAACGCGCTGAACCCGTCACGCCCAGAGGGCTGGTGGGATTAGCACCCCCCCAGGAGGTCAAAATGTGGCCAAAACCGTAGTAGCATGAATGTTGTTGGTTTTCTCGCCGAGGCCTCTTGGGGCATCTTGGGTGCCTCTGGGTGGCATGTGGGGCCTCTTGGGAATCTAATGGGGGCTTCTTGGCACTGTCGTGGGACACCATTGGGTGCAACGATGGCCATCTTGGAGGAGATCGATCAAAGGAGGGGGGCTCCTTAATGAAGGTCCCCCCAACCCAGGCGGTCAACTTAAACTATAGCCAAAACCTGAGTTACATAAATGAGTGTGGCTTCCTCATCGAAGCCGAGAAAGACCCTGTGACACCTCGTGGCCCCTCCCCTCCAGACCTCGGGAGAGTGGGCAAACAGGGAGAAGGGTAACGCCTCCCCGAATGGTAAGGGGGAAGACAGATCAGGAAATGCGGTAAACCACTCACGCCCAGATGGTTGGTGGGATTCCCCAGCGAGATACCGCGAGAAGCGATATGGAGGAGCAGTAGTGAAACAAAGAGGAAGGGGCACCAGTCGTAGTGTGTAGATTCTGTGTGTTGAACTGTTTGACACGCGTGTGTGCAGCGCCGGCGCTTGGGCTCGAGCAAAAGTGTGTGCCTCCCTCCCACGGCAGTTGCATCGGGGCGGGGGCGGCGATAGTGGCGATCGGCACTATCGATCGAGTTCGAGTGAGTGACGAACCCCAGGGTCCCACGGAGACGGCTGGGGATAAGTTCTGACGAGAACGAGGTTGGCAGCGGAGCGAGTGGTTGGCCCCACTGACTCCAGCAGAGACGACGAGCGGGACTAGCCATCCCATCGAGAGAAGTTTGTGGCCATGGCAAGTGACTACAACAACGCGGTGGATCCCAAGGTACCGGTGCTGAAGGGTGAGACGCTGCAGGATTTCACCCGGTACAAGCGCGCGGTGCAGGCCGCGGAGCTGAGCTGCGAGAGCGCAGAGCAGAAGAGAGCGCTCGGACCGAAGCTGTACCGCAACCTGCTGGGCGCGGATAACTCGATCAGCGTGCTGATCGAGCAGTCGGATCCTGTAGACTACGCGACCGAGGACGGCGCTCGAGTGCTGCTGAAGTTCCTAGAAGACCAGCGCTTCGCCAAGAGCAGCTTCAGAGAGCTGCCGAAGGCATTCGACCAGTTCTTCGACCAGACGCACTTCGAGCGCAAGGGTGAAGAGCCGATGGCAGCGTTCTGCACGGCGATGGAGGTAGCCAAGCGGAACCTCGAGGAGGTCGACCCGGACACGAAGATCAGTGCCAACGAGCTGGGCTACCACACGCTGAAGCGAAGCGGCTTGGACAGGGACGAGCGCAATTTAGTGATCGCCCGGGCGGAGGAGACGTTCGATTTCCAGAAGATCAGCATGACCTTGAAGAATCTCTTCCCCCGAGGCGGAGGCAAGCACCGAGAACGACAGGCTCGCGCCGGATGGCGCTGGGCGAACTACGCGGACGGCGATCCCACCGCGGACGAAGACGACACGGTCGACGAGTACTGGGTCCAGGACGACGACGGGTACTGGTACGAGTGGGACGAGGAGCGCGGCATCTACGCGGCCCTCGAGGACGACGACGACGAGTGGGACAACAGCGACCTGTTCTACATCGAGGACGGCGCGGACGCGTACCTCGCGAATGAGGACGACGACTACCACCAGGCCCTCGTCACGCTGCGCGAGAGCCGCTTCAAGATGAACAAGATCAGGGCGGCGCGCGGATTCTTCAAAGGCAAGATCGACGGAGTCGTGGACGAGAGTGCTGCGGCCGGCGGCAAGGCGGCCGGGAAGGGAAGCAAAGGCGGCGGCAAAGGCAAGGACAAAGGGAAGTCAAAGGATAAGAAGTGCGGCAACTGTGGCAGGATGGATCACGCTACGCAGGACTGCACGACGCCAAGAGCTTCCGGCCGACCGGCGAGCAAGGGCTTCAAGGGCCGCGGCAAGACGAGCAAGGCAGGACGTCCACGACGGCTGGGTTTCTGGGCCATGACGACGCTGGTGTGCGTCATGCCGGACCTGTTCAGCAACGGGGGTGTCGAGAGCCAGGAGGTCGCGATGGTGAAGGTCGAGGAGTCCACTGAGCACGACATCATGATGACCGACACCGAGAGCGACTACCACCTGCCCGACGTTCCCGAGGTCGACGTGATGATCTCGAGCGAGATCGTCTCGGCCTCCTTGCTGGACAGCGGGGCCACTGTGGCGGTGGCCGGGCGCGGCTGGCTGGACAAGCAGAAGACGGAGCTGGCGTAGTACGGCCTCGAGCCGATCATCGTGGACGCCGTCCAGAAGTTCAAGGGACTCGGCGGCGCACGACGCGAGGCCAAGAAGAAGTGGATCATGCCGATCGGGATCGGCAAGGTGCACGTGATCCAGGAGTACTTCGAGATCCCTGGCGACATGATCGGCCTGACGAGCAAGAAGAACCTGGCGGACTGGAAGACGAACCTCTACTTACGCGAGGACGGCCAGTGGGCCGACTTCGAGGAGCTGGGCCTGTACGACATGGAGCTGATGAAGCTGCCCGGAGGTCACGCGGGGATCGACATCCTCGACTTCGACCTGGAGTCGCACGAGGCGGACCCCCTGTTCGAGCAGTTCCGCATCAGGACCGAGAGCGTCCAGCACAGCGAGCCGGAGGTGTTCCTGGTGGCGGAGACGCTGCAGTCGGGGCCCGACTTCAAGCACCAGGACGACGCCGACCGGTGGGTCCAGGAGGCCATCAAGAACGGCAACAAGGGCATATTCAAGAAGAATACGCTCAAGAGGATCGACAGACTCATGAAGGAGTATGCGGTCATATTCGATGTGCTGCGCGACAATAACGAGACGTTTCTCTGGGGGCTGTTTGCGAAGGAGGCGCGTTTTACTCGTGTAGCTTCGAAGGGAGGTCACGCGAATGCGACCCCCTCGGATTTAACGACAGGTGTGAACTTCAACGACCCGAAGGTGCGATCGGATTTTCTGTTTTTGATCAGGATCTTTAAGCCCTGGATGGTTTCGGTCGCATTCCCGTGCACCGCCCACTCGAATATGCAAGAGTTTCAACGTGCTCAGGGCATGGGCGACCGGGTGGACGACCTGATCCAGGAGTTTGAGCCGCTGATCAGCTTCTCAGCGGAGGTGCTCCAGATACAAGCTGAAGGTGGACGCATCGGCATCGGCGAGAATCCTCTCACCAGCCGGGCGTGGCGGGAAGCACCGATCGCGAACCTGCTCAGCTGGCACGGTGACAAGCCACCGCTCTACGAGACGGTCACGCTGCACCAGTGCATGTACGGGCTCACGGACAGCTACGGCGACCCGATCCGCAAGCCGACGCGCATGATGGTGCCCAACGGCTCGTGCTTTTCCGACTGGCTCGAGCGCAAGTGCGACGGGAGCCACAAGCACGCCGACATGGTTGGGCGCAGCGCGGAGCTGGCACAGGCTAGCGCCTGGCCGGACGACCTGGGCAAGACCTTGGTGGCTGCGGGCACTCACGAGCTGGCGCGACGGAGCAGCCCGAAGGAGATGCGCATCGGGAGCAATACGACGAAGTCCCCGAGCAAGCAGGTGGTGAACGCTGTGGCTAAGGCGTTCAGGCTGAGGAAGGAGCTGATCGACGTGCGCGTACTGACGGGCACCGAGGAGATTACACCACCTCGTGGAGCTATACGGAGGATCTACGCGATGTACTCCGACGAGGGAGTGCTGGCGGACTACAGCGACGCCTACGCGGGCGACCAGGACTTCGCGACGGTCAAGACGGCTAAGCGGTTCCCGACGGACACGGTGATCGCGATCTACGTGAACGAGCCGAAGGTGCAGACGTCATACCCTGCGACGGTGCACATCTATGGGAGCAAGCCGAAGGCTTTCACTCCAGACGACCGCGAAGCTGACGAGGCACATCGAGACCTACAGCGAGAGGGCGAAGGCTTCGGAGACAAGCCTTCGGACATCACCACGGCCCAGTGGGGCGCGCTCAAGAAGCTCCACCTGAACCTGAGCCACCCTTCGGCTCACGCACTACAGCGACGCCTGAAGTCCTACGGGGTGTCGCAGAAGGTTCTGGACGCGGTGGACAAGCTGGACTGCGTCGTGTGCAAGGAGCTCGGCAGACCGACGACGACACGGAGCTCCAACCTGAAGCTCTCGACGGAGTTCAACCAGAACGTGTTCTTGGACGAGGCCGAGGTGATCCTCTCGGACGGGACCAGGCTGATGGTCATGGTGATCCTGGACGATGCCTCGGGTTTCAGGGTCATCATCCCTACAAAAGCGGTGAGGTCCATCACCGGAGAGGAGAGCTTGCGATGCTTTTCGCAAGGTTGGTTGTCGTGGGCTGGTGCGCCTAAGGTGCTCTACTACGACGCGGCCAAGGGCCACATCACGAAGCGGTTCGTGGAGGTCGGCGACAAGTACAACATCCTGATGAGGCCGGTCCCAGCAGAGGCGCCACAGCTGAAAGGTCGAGTGGAGCGAGCGATCGACTTCTTCAAGGACCACTTCCAGCGCCTCAACCGCGACGTGCAGCTCACTAAGGACGACGACCCGCACGTGTGGACAGCGGTGATCGCTAGCACGTGCAACGATCATATTCGGCGGAACGGCTTCACACCAAACCAGTACGTGCTGGGCAAGTCGCCCGGGGTTCCGGCCTCGCTGATCGAGGCGATGGAGGGCGACCAGCGGCAACTGGCAGCACAGAGTGCAGCGCTCTTCGAGGACGGACCGAGAAGGGCAGAACAGATACGCGCTGCGGCGAACCGGGCGTTCTTCGAGCTGGATAGCGACGACGCCGTCAGGAGGGCCATGGTCGGCCGCGTTCGCCCGCCGCGCGGGCCGTTCGTACCGGGCCAGCTGGTATACTACTGGCGCGAGGTGAAGCACGTGAAGTCGAAGAGGCTCCAGGGCGAGCACGGCTGGCGTGGACCCGCGATCGTGTTGGCCACCGAGGGCCACACGAGGCTGCATCTCAGCTATCGCGGCGTGCCAGTGCTCGTGACGCCGGAGCAGGTACGACACGCCTCGCGGAACGAGGCGGAGATGGTGGAGAACGAGGACCTGGTCAGGCAGCTATCCCACTGGCGTGGAGGACCGACTCTACAGAAGGGGTTCATCGATGAGCGTGGACCTGGGCCTGACGGGAGCGACAAGACGGGCGTGCGCCGCGAGAGGGACGAGAAGGACTCGGACCACGAGGACGACGCGGGCGACCCGCCTGTGGCTAAGGCGCCGCGCGCCGAGCCAGCACCACCACCACCGAAGCCGGTGATCGAGGCGACGCCGAAGAAGCAGCCCAAGGAGGAGGACGTACCTACACCTGGAGACCTACCCGAAGTACCACCACTACCGGGAGGAGGACCTGCTCCTCCGGATCAACCTGCCGACCCACTTGCTGAGGCAGCTGGGCCGGGGCAATCTATGGACCTGGACGCTACTACTGCGCCAGGCACTCCGCATCAACATCAACAGCAACAACAACCAGATCGAGCTGAGCAGCCAGAGCCTGCACCACGACTTAGCTTCAAGCGGACGCTTCCAGACGATCAGGATGCAGATCGCGAACGCATGCGACTACGACGCGAAGCTCTAAAGAACAGCTCCATGCGGCTGCCGAAGATCAAGGACGACCCGACGGACCAGGACGCCCTGCTCATCAAGGTCAAGAACCGCACGAGGGACGCGTTCCTAGCTCGGAGGACCGACACGCAGAAGAAGCAGGTCACGCCCAAGAAGGGCCGGGAGCTACGCAGCATCCCACCTGAGTGGAAGGCGGCCTTCGACGCGAGCGACCTGGAAGAGTGGCGCAAGTGGGTCGAGTACGACGCCGTGGAGTGGCCCACTGACGAGGAGCTCGCGGGAGTCGACCAGTCGGCGATCCTGCCCATGAGGCGCGTCCGCACGGACAAGAACGAGGCGACGAGAGGCAACTTGTCGTACGAGCAGCATCCGCTCAAGGCGAAGTCCAGGAACATCGTCCCGGGCTATAAGGACAAGCAGCTGCTCGCGGGGGAGTTGAAGACCAACGCTCCAACGCTGACGGACGTGGCCACGGCGGTGATCGTGCAGGAGGCGGCCAGCCAGGAGGGCTGGAGGCTGGAGCAAGGCGACGTCGACTCGGCGTTCTTGAACGGGAAGTACCTCGACGACTCTCGGCGCGTGTACTTTCGTGCGCCGAAAGGCGGACTGCCGGCGGTGCCCGAGTTGGGCTGGCCAGCGGTTCCCGAGGGGACGGTGCTGAAAGCGAAGAAGGGCATCTACGGGCTGAACGACGCACCACTGCTGTGGTACGAGGAGCATCGAGATACCATACTGTCCCTGCCCGGTGCATCAAAGTCGAAGCTGTGCCCGGCTCTCTTCATCTTCCACGATGAGCACGGGAAGCTGATCGGCCTGATCGGGACGCATGTGGACGACGATTTGGTAGCGGGCTCGCCCGAGTTCTTCGCTAACCAGGTGGCCAAGCTGAGGAAGATTCACTGTTGCGGCAAGTGGCAGACGGCGAAGGCCGGCTTCCATCATTGCGGGCGCTTCCTCAAGCAGAACGACGATGGCACCATCACTTGCAGCCAGAAGGAGTACACCGAGAGCATCGAGAAGATACCGATCTCGAGCGAGCGTCGCAAGGACAAGGAGGCGAAGGCTACTGCTGAGGAGAGGGCGATGCTCCACAGTGGCAATGGCCAGATCCAGTGGCTGGTGCGGTCGACCCGCATGGACTTGGCGTTCCGGCTGGTGGAAAGCCAGGCCAGGGCTCACGACAGCGACCTGAAGGTTCAGGACCTGCTGGATTTCAACAAGCTGGTGAGTGACGCCAAGACGGACCACGTGGACATCACCTTTCAGAAGATCAACATAGACGACGCGATCGTGGTTGCAGTTGGAGATTCTAGCCATGGCAACGTGGGCAAGACGAAGACCGCTAGCCAGGCGGGCTTGGTCATCCTGCTCGCGGACAACAAGGACGACAAGTTCCTGCAGGGTAGACCGGCCAAGGTCACACCCATGCTGTGGCGATCACACCGCATCAAGCGAGTGGTCCGCAGCACCCTCTCTGCCGAGACGATGGCGGCGCTGGAGGCGGTCGAGAGCGGGGACATGCTGAGGCAGCACCTGGTGGAGCTGCACTACGGGCTCGGCTACCGGACTCACATGGAGGACGTGAAGGCCATCAAGATGGTGGAGGTCACGGACTGCAAGTCGCTCTACGACCTACTCCAGAAGCGAGGGACGGTACCCTCCGAGAGGCGGCTGCTGATCGACATCGAGGCGCTCAGGAATGACTTGGAGTTCAACAACGTGGTGAGCAAGTGGGTGAACACAAAGCAGATGCTCGCCGACTGCCTCACCAAGAACGACGTGCGCGCTGGCGACTACATGAGGTACGTGCTCCAGACCGGCGAGTACCGGCTCACCGAGGACCTCATGGCCGACCAGATCATAGCCAAGCAGAGGATGGAGCTCAAGGGACGCAGGGGCGAGTACTACCGCGCGAAGTACCCCAAGAGACTGCGACCTGCCGAACAACACTACGTTCACGAAGGCTACACTTACTTCGAGGAGTGCATCGCGGACGTTCGGTACAACGCGCGTGTGCTACAGCCTGCTCCGAAGCCATACCTCCGATGGCGTATGACACTCGGCCAGCGCGAGGACGACGTCTACTACGAGAAGCTTGAGGAGATGGTCGACTGGTCTGGCCTGGACCAGGTGTCGAAGCGCAGGAGGATCCCCACGCAGATTCGGAAGCTGCTGACGATCTATGCGCCGACCAAGGCCGCCCTCGAGCGCTACGAGAAGGACTTCACGGAGAAGCACGTTATCAAGAAGCCGAAGGTGACCGACGAGGGCGACATGCAGGACAAGCTGGACGTTACCGAGGATCTTGGTGCGATCGTGGAGTCGGCCGAGACGGTGAAGGTGGACGGCACCAACGAGGTCGCGGAGATCTACATGATGGACGCTGCGGGTGCCGAGACCGAGGAGGTCAAGTCAGGCGCCGCCGCGGCCGCGACGGTGGTTGTGTGCGCAGTGTGTCGCATGGTGGTGGACCAGTGCGAGTGTGGACCGCGAACCCGCAAGAAGGCCAACCAGCGATCATCGTGCTCAACACATCCAGGAGAGCTACCGCCAGTACCAGGTGACGACGATGAAGGCGGCGATGACGCCGGTGACTGGGAAAAGCTACCACACCGACTCTACCAGGAGCGGCAGAAGTCTACGACACCGACGAAGAAGGCCATGATGAAGGCACGCGCGTTGCACGAGAAGACCAAGCACGCATCCTACATGCAGATCGAGGAGGACTTCGGCGAAGTGCTGGAGGAAGGTGTCCTGGAGGCGTACGAGGTGGTCGTCAATAACTGCGCCGTGTGCCGGAAGGACAAGAAGATCTACGACACAGTGCAACGCGGAATCAATAACAAGGAGTTCTGGATGGACGGGTCCGGCAGCAGCCACAAGGGGAAGAGCCAGGGCAAGACCGACCCCAGCTCAGACCACTGCGAGCACCCGAAGGAGAAGCTCACGACCCGAGGGAGCAACCAGTACAAGGACAAGCTGAGGTGCATGCAGTGTGGCTCACTGCTGGTGGACACCGACACCGACTGGTGGCGACAGGAGAAGGAGTATCGTGCCCAGGAGAAGCTCCTCCGTGCTGAGAAGGAGAAGCAGGTGCAAGCTGAGATGAGGGCCATCCGCTTGCGTGACATGTACCAGAAGGCCTCTGGCGAGACCAGGGCGGCCTCTGGCGAGACTAGGGCGACTTCCGCCCAGGGCACGAGCTCGACATCTCCGACGTGAGCTACCACGTGGAGAACTACCACACTGCCATTTTGGCAAGCACGGGCATCCTCGCGGTTTGCGACGACGCCTGCCTTTTGCTGTTGAACTGAGGGCTATGCCCGGCGCCCGCCTGCCGCGAGCCACGCTTAGTCAAAGAAAATAACACGAGTGTAGATTCTGTGTGTTGAACTGTTTGACACGCGTGTGTGCAGCGCCGGCGCTTGGGCTCGAGCAAAAGTGTGTGCCTCCCTCCCACGGCAGTTGCATCGGGGCGGGGGCGGCGATAGTGGCGATCGGCACTATCGATCGAGTTCGAGTGAGTGACGAACCCCAGGGTCCCACGGAGACGGCTGGGGATAAGTTCTGACGAGAACGAGGTAGTGGGTCTTCCGTCTCTACATGTGCGTTCGAGCATGACCGCCAGTGCTGGAGAAGAAGCGCACCGCCGATCTAGCGGAGCATGGTTGCGGCATGCATTGTTGTTTCCCACATGTTTCGTGGGGTTATGGTTTTACTCCCTGCCGCGCCGCACCCGCGACACTCACATCACTTCGTGGGGTTATGGTTTTCTTCCCTGTCGCGCCGCACCAGAGGGGGTGCGCAGGGGGTGGTCTCCCTATGCGTGCCAGGGTCGTTCAGGCATAGCAGGCGTGGCAGTTTCTCGACACCAGAGGGGGTGCGCAGGGGGTGGTCTCCCTATGCGTGCCAGGGTCGTCCAGGCACGGCAGGCGTGGCATTTTCTCGACACCAGAGGGGGTGCGCAGGGGGTGGTCTCCCTATGGTGCCAGCCGTCCAGGCATAGCAGGCGTGGCATTTTCTCGACACCAGAGGGGGTGCGCAGGGGGTGGTCTCCCTATGCGCGCCAGGGTCGTCCAGGCATAGCAGGCGTGGCATTTTCTCGACACCAGAGGGGCTGCGCAGGGGGTGGTCTCCCTATGCGCGCCAGGGTCGTCCAGGCTTAGCAGGCGTGGCATTTTCTCGACACCAGAAGGGGGTGCGCAGGGGGTGGTCTCCCTATGCGTGCCAGGGTCGTCCAGGCATAGCAGGCGTGGCATTTTCTCGACACCAGAGGGGGTGCGCAGGGGGTGGTCTCCCTATGCGTGCCAGGGTCGTCCAGGCATTGCAGGCGTGGCAGTTTCTCGACACCAGAGGGAGTGCGCAGGGGGTGGTCTCCCTATGCGTGCCAGGGTCGTCCAGGCATAGCAGGCGTGGCATTTTCTCGACACCAGAGGGGGTGCGCAGGGGGTGGTCTCCCTATGCGCGCCAGGGTCGTCCAGGCATAGCAGGCGTGGCATTTTCTCGACACCAGAGGGGGTGCGCAGGGGGTGGTCTCCCTATGCGTGCCAGGGTCGTCCAGGCATAGCAGGCGTGGCATTTTCTCGACACCAGAGGGGGTGCGCAGGGGGTGGTCTCCCTATGCGTGCCAGGGTCGTCCAGGCATTGCAGGCGTGGCATTTTCTCGACACCAGAGGGAGTGCGCAGAGGGTGGTCTCCCTATGCGTGCCAGGGTCGTCCAGGCATTGCAGGCGTGGCATTTTCTCGACACCAGAGGGGGTGCGCAGGGGGTGGTCTCCCTATGCGCGCCAGGGTCGTCCAGGCATTGCAGGCGTGGCATTTTCTCGACACCGGAGGGGGTGCGCAGGGGGTGGTCTCCCTATGCGTGCCAGGGTCGTCCAGGCATTGCAGGCGTGGTATCTTTTTTTTTTTTTTTTTATTTTTTCCCGACACCAGAGGGGGTGCGCAGGGGGTGGTCTCCCTATGCGCGCCTGGGTCGCCAGGCATCGCAGGCGGGCATTTTATCGACACCAGAGGGGGTGCGCAGGGGGTGTTCTCCCTATGAGTGCCAGGTCGTCCAGGAATTGCAGGCGTGGCATTTTCTCGGACACAGAGGGGGTGCGAGGCAGGGGGTGGGTTCTCCTATGCGTGCCAGGGTCGTTCCAGCATAGCAGGCGTGGCATTTTCTCGAACCAGAGGGGCGTGCGCAGGGGGGTTGGTCTCCCTATCGTGCCAGGGGTCGTCCAGGCATAGCAGGCGTGGCATTTTTCTCGACAACAGAGGGGGGTGCGCTAGGGGGTGGGTCTACCTATGCGTGCCAGGGTCGTCCAGGCATAGCAGGCGTGGCAGTTTCTCGACACCAGAGGGGGTGCGCAGGGGGTGGTCTCCCTATGCGCGCCAGGGTCGTCCAAGCATAGCAGGCGTGGCATTTTCTCGACACCAGAGGGGGTGCGCAGGGGGTGGTCTCCCTATGCGTGCCAGGGTCGTCCAGGCATAGCAGGCGTGGCAGTTTCTCGACACCAGAGGGGGTGCGCAGGGGGTGGTCTCCCTATGCGTGCCAGGGTCTTCCAGGCATAGCAGGCGTGGCATTTTCTCGACACCAGAGGGGGTGCGCAGGGGGTGGTCTCCCTATGCGTGCCAGGGTCGTCCAGGCATAGCCTCTAGTGCGGGATTGCGTATTACCTCTTGTATCCAAGTGCCAGGCGACGCCGGATATGACCGTCACAGATGACTCCTCAACCCCTCCTCTCCCCCCACACGTCCTCCCCCTCCTTTCAACGACCACAGGGGGCACCTGAGAGCGTGACGGCGGTGGTAGTGGAAGCGCGGTTCACACAAGACATAAAATCAGTATGTGGGGTTCCTCGGTAGCGTAATTTCGAAGGGGGGGAGGAAACCGACCTGCGATTGCCGCCGATCGTCGACGGGAAGCAATCACGACGCGGACAGACATTTCCGAAATTCCGCACGGAATTCGCGTGAAACACAAATTCTCTCCTTCCCACTCGTCCTCCTCCTCCTGCTCCTCCTCCTTCCTCTTCTCCTCCTCTTCCAGCCGAGTCCATCGTTGCACCCCCTCTCCCCCTGTTCGTGCTGCTCTCCGAACTCCCCCTTTTCCCGCATCCGCATGATCCCCCTTATCCTCACCCCCCTCCTCTTCCTCCTCCCCCTCCTCCTGCTTCTCCTCCTCCTTCTCTTCCTCCTCCTTTTTCCTTCTTCCTCACGCCATCGCAGGGCTCGACCTTAATAGTGCTTTGGTAATTTCGATGGCCGTTATGTTGTGCTTTGTTTGTTACTGCTTCGTCGCAAAGGCAGAGCGAAGCCCGATTGAGGGACACCAAACACAACACGAGCACAGAACATACTGTTCAGGTCGAGCCCTGCCCCAGCCTCCTCGCCCGTCCTCCCCCTTCCCCCCATGCCTCCCGCAGTTCTGGCGCTGCGAGCTGCGTCGCCCAGCGAGTCGTTCGACGAGCCCCGCCGGCCTGGCGAGACGGACGACGGGGAAGGCCCCCCCACCCCCTGTGGACGGAGGGGCAGGCGGACGAGGTGCCCGGCAACCGCGAGGCAGGCAGGTGGGCGAGGAGGCGGAGGAGGAGGAGGAGGATGAGGCAGAGGGCAGAAGATCGTGGAGGGGAGGAGGAGGGGGAGGAGGAGGAGGAGGAGGAGGAGGAGGAGGAGGAGGAGGAGGAGGAGGAGGAGAGAGGAGAGGAGAGGAGGAGGAGGAGGAGGAGGAAGGAGGAGGAGGAGGAGGAGGAGGAGGAGGAGGAGGAGGAGGAGGAGCAGGAGGAAGAGGAGGAGGAGGAAGATGAGGAGGTGGAGATAAGGAGAGGAGGAGGAGGAGGAGGAGGAGGAGGAGGAGGAGGAGGAGCCTGGAACCACGAGGATCAGAGGCATAAATAACAAGAGGGGGATCGGGGGGGGCGTCTGCCCCCACGGGAACGCATCTGCTGCCTGTACGGGGGCAGGCGCTGCGTCCACTGCGGGATGCATCTGCGACCACCCGGGAGGCTGCTGCGTCCATTGCGGAAGCACCGGGGCAACGAGGGGGGACGTTGAGCCCACAGGGGATCAGCATCGTCCAGCCGATGCCCACCGTGATTGGGCCGTGGCATCGCAGCCCTACCTGGCCCCAACCCCACCATCGCAAGGTGGGGGCAGGAGGGGATCAGCATCGTCCAGCCAATGCCCACCGTGACTGGGCCGTGGTATCTCAGCCGAACCTGGGCCCCACCCTACCTTGTCAAGGTGGAGCAGGGCTCGACAAACCCGGACGGAGCAGCATACATGATCCAGGGTCGAGGGTTCATGGAACCACCCGCCAGATGAGCTTGCCCCAAGGATCAGGCTCCCCCTCTGATGGTATGGGGACGACGACGGTGACGACAACGGCGGCGACGACGACGATGACGACGAACCACAGGGGGGCTACCCATCCAGCAGGGGAGGGGGGTCGATCCTAGTAGCGTTGGAGGAGGGTTTGGTGCCCGGAGCCCTGGATCATGTATCCCCGCGGGAGGCGAGTCTGCCAGTGGGGCCAAGGCCACGCCAGCAGGGGTGGGCATCTGTCAAACGATGCGCAGGGGAGGACGGAAGCTGGGTCACCCGCATAAAGTGGGAGCCGCGAAGGTCAACGCGTTGCTTCGCTCGTCGCGTGGGGGGCGAAGCGCGAGGATGGCGAGCAGCGGAGAGACGAGCAGGAGGAGGAGGAGGAAGAGGAAGAGAAAAGGATGAGGAGGAAGATGAGGAGGGGGGAGAGAAGGTATAGAGGAGGAGGAGGAGAGGAGGAGGAGGAGGAGGAGGAGGAGGAGGAGCGGAGGAGGAGGAGGAGGAGGAGGAGGAGGAGAGGAGGGGGAGGGGGAGGAGGAGGAGGAGGAGGAGGAGGAGGAGGAGGAGGAGGAGGAGGAGGAGGAGGAGGAGGAGGAGGAGAAGGAGGTGGAGACGGACGCGGGAACAGGCGGAGCACGTCGGTGGAGAGGGCGCAGACAAGGGCCAATAGAAGACCGTGGAGGGGGCCGCGGGTGAAGGCGACGACGTTGACGAGCCGGAAGAAGAACGGGCGGGGGGGGGTCTTCTCGTCACCCCTCGCGCTCGAGGCGAGGACGTCGATTTGAGCAGGCTCGGGACGTTGCGGTTCGCTTTCGACGTGATCCACCAGGGGATGAATTGCGAGAGCTCCACTGCGTTGGAGCTCACGAGGGAACTGCAGCAGTGGGTCGAGGAGAATGAAGGCGCCGCTGGGCGGGCGGATCTGTAACTACGTATCTGCGCTTACGAAATTGTTGTTTGCCGCCGTCTCTGTGGTTGGGTGTTTATCGTTGCGATCGAAGCGCCTCGACCAAGCTGTCAGCGTGGTGCCCAGGTGTGGGCTCAGTCTTGTATCCTAAACATGGGGCTCAGTCGTGAGTGCCACTCCATGAGTGCCACGTCCCCCGCCGTACCCGCCTCTTTTCTTTGCCAATCAGACATTTGTACTCAGAGGGCAAAGGCTCACCCATATTCACTGATACTCACCTTAGTCGATCGCAGAGTTGTACACACAGACCGCGAATGTTCATATCAGCTAAAACTTCCCCCCCGTAGGGCACGTTGTCCGAATCCTGCAAGTGTTACCAACATTTACATATTCGTATCGTATCGGGTGGTCTTGAACTCCGTTCCTTTCCTCTCTGCCAACCCCTTCCCCGTTTCTGTTGATCCTCCTCCATCTCCCACCCGTTCCTGGCGGGACGCCTTCCTGTGCGCGCGAGCTGGACAGAGAGTGCATGGGTGAACAAGAGGAGAAGCGGGGATGAGGAGGGGGGGGGAGATAGGCGACCGGGGCTGATCGCAACCACTTCTGCCCGATCGCAACCACATTGGGGCGGATCACAAACGTTTGCGATCTGGACGAAGTGGTTGCAATGTTTTGGGGTCGCTGCCAAATTTGTCTGATTAGCAGACGCTTTCCAACAGAGCTTCTGGAATGAGTGGGGTGTCTTCAAGTTCACCGATGGAAGATTGACAAAATGGTTGAAATTTGGCTGATCGCACGTAGTAGTTGTAGTAGTAGCGGTAGTAGTAGTAGTGGTAGTAGTAGTAGTAGTAGTAGTAGTAGTAGTAGTAGTAGTCGTAGTAGTAGTAGTAGTGGTCGTAGTAGTAGTAGTCGTAGTAGTAGTAGTAGTAGTAGTAGTAGTAGTAGTAGTAGTAGTAGTAGTAGTAGTAGTAGTAGTAGTTTGTAGTTGTAGTTGTAGTTGTAGTTGTAGTTGTAGTAGTATAGTAGTAGTAGTAGTAGCAGCAGCAGCAGCAGCAGCAGCAGCGCAGCAGTAGTAGTAGTAGTAGTAGTAGTCGTAGTAGTAGTAGTCGTAGTAGTAGTAGTAAGTAGTAGTAGTAGTAGTGGTGGGTGGTGGTAGTGGTGGTGGTGGTGGTGGTGGTGGTAGTAGTAGTCGTAGTAGTCGTAGTAGTAGTAGAAGTGGTGGTGGTAGTTGTAGCAGTGAGAGTACGAATAGTAGTAGTAGTAGTAATAGTGGCAGTAGTAGTAGTAGCAGCAGTCGTAGTAGAAGTAGAAATATGTGTAGTAGCAGTAGTCGCAGTAGTCGTAGTCGTAGTAGTAGTACTGGTAGTCGTAGTAGTAGAACAAATAGTAGTACGAGTACGAACAGTACAAGTAGTAGTAGTAGTAGTAGTAGTAGTAGTAGTAGAAGTAGTCGTAATAGTAGTTGTTATTGATATGTTTGGTAGTAGTGGTAGTAGTAGCAGCAGTCGTAGTAGTAGTAGTAGTAGTAGTAGTAGTAGTAGTAGTGGTAGTAGCCATAGTGGTAAGAAATGTATTAGTAGTGGGGTTAGTACTAGTAGTAGTAGTAGTAGTAGTAGTAGTAGTAGTAGTAGTAGTAGTAGCAGTAGTAGTAGTACTAGAAGTAGAAGAAGTAGTAGTAGTAGTAGTAGTAGTAGTAGTAGTAGTAGTAGTAGTAGTAGTGGTAGTAGTCGTAGTATTACTAGTAGTAGTAGTAGTAGTAGTAGTAGTAGTAGTAGCAGCAGTAGTAGTAGTAGTAGTACTGGCAGTAGTAATCGGAGTAGTTTGAGTAGTAGTAGTAGTAGTAGCAGCAGTAGTAGTAGTAGTAGTGATAATAGTAGCAGTCGTAGCCGTGGTCGTAGTAGTGGTAGTAGATGTTTTCGTCGTAGAAGTAGTAGTAGTAGTAGTAGTAGCAGTAGATGTATCAGTAGTGCTGGTAGTAGTGATCGCAGTAGTACTTGGAGTAGTAGTCATCGTAGCGGTGGTGGTGGTGTTATTAGTAGTGCTAATGCAAGAAGTAGTAGTAGTAGTAGTAGTAGTACTACTACTCATCGTACAATTTGTGGTCTTCGTAATATAGAAGTACTCGTATCAGTAGTAGTAGTCGAAGTAGTTGTCGTAGTAGTAGTAGTAGTAGTAGTAGTAGTCGTCGTTGAAGTAGTAGTAGCTGTAGTAGTAGTAGTAGTAGTAGTAGGTGTGGTAGGAGTAGTAGCAGCACTCGTAGTAGTAGTAGTGGTAGTAGTAGTAGTAGTAGTAGCAGTACTACTAGTAGTAGTAGTGGTAGTAGTAGTAGTAGTAGCAGTATTCGCCGTGGTAGTAGGCGTAGTAGTAGTAGCAGTAGTAGTAGTAGTACTGCTACTCGTAGTAGTAGCAGTAATAGTAGCAGTAGTAGTAGTAGTAGTAGTAGTCGTGGTCGTGGCACTAGTAGTAATAGTAGAAGCTGTAGTCGTAGTAGTAGTAGTAGTAGTAACAGTAGTAGTAGTAGTCGTCGTCGTAGTTGTAGTTGTTGCAGTAGCCGCTGTGGTAGTAGTAGTCGAAGTAGTTGTCGTAGTAGTAGTAGTAGTAGTGGTAGTAGTAGTAGTAGTAGTAGTAGTAGTAGTAGTAGCCGTCGTCGTAGTAGTAGTAGTAGTAGTGGTGGTAGTAGATGTAGTAGTAATATTAGTAGTAATAGTAGTAGTAGTAGTAGTAGTAGTAGTAGTAGTAGTAGTAGTAGTAGTGGTAGTGGTAGTGGTAGTGGTAGTGGTCGCAGTAGTCGCAGTTACCGTAGTCGTAGTAGTAGGAGCAGCAGTAGCAGTAGTAGTAGTCTGTTGCCATACTCGTGGGAGTCGTAGCAGCTGTGGATAAAGTAGGTGGCTCAGCAGTAGTAGTAGTAGTAGTAGTAGTAGTAGTAGTAGTAGTAGTAGTAGTATGGTAGTGGTAGTTGACGCTTTAGTAGTAGTGGTAGTAGTAGTAGTAGTATTATTAGTAGTAGTAGTAGTAGTAGTAGGAGGAGTAGTAGCAGTAGTAGGAGTAGTACCAATAGCAGTAGTAGTAGAAGTAGTAGTAGTGGTAGTAATAGTCGCAGTAGTAGTCGGCTTAGTAGTCGCAGTCGTATTCTTAGTATTATGAGTAGTAGTAGTAGTAGTAGTAGTAGTAGTAGTAGTAGTAGTAGTAGTAGTAGTAGTAGTAGTAGTAGTAGTGGGAGTCGTAGTAGTAGTAGTAGTAGTAGTAGTAGTAGTCGTTAGTAGTAGTAGTAGTAGTAGTAGTAGTAGTAGTAACAGTAATAATAGTAGTAGTAGTACTAGTAGTAGCTGTAGGAGTGGTCGTAGTAGTAGTAGTAGTAGTAGTAGTAGTAGTAGTAGTAGTAGTAGTAGTAGTAGGCACTGGGTGACGACAAAGACGACGACGGCGTCGTCTGGCCCATGGAGGCCCGTTTCGGCATCCGGCCCATGGATGCTTGTTTCGGACCCCATGCCGTCACGGGTGGAATCGAGTCACGGGTGGAAATAAGAGATGAGAAGCAGAAAGAAACATAAGACAACCAACAACCTCATACAAGAACTACAAAAGACGCGGGCGACGACCCCCCCCCATGAGGTGCGGCGCGCGCGAGAAAGCGATGGCGTCCTCCCCCAGACGGCGTCAGCACGACCACGACGGAGAACGCACGAGGAGTGACGACGACACCAGATGACGATAAAGACCGCGCCAGAAGCGATCCAGAAGCGCTTCAGAATGCGCTTCAGAAGCGCTTCGGAGCCCCATTCAGAAGCTCATTAAAAGCTCTTCTCAAGCGCTTCAGACGCGCTCCATAAGCTCTTCGGAAGCTCATCGGAGGCTCTACCGAGGCTCTTCAGAGGCGCTCCAGGAGCTTTTCAGAGGCGCTTCCGAGGCGCTTCATAGGCGCTTCAGAGGCGCTTCAGAAGCTCTTCAGAAGCGCTTCAGAGGCGATTCAGAGGCCCTGCGGACGCGATTCAGAGGTCCTTCAGTGACTCTTCAGAGGCTCTTCTGAATTTCTTCAGAAGCTCCTCGTAAGCTCCTCATGAGCTCATCAGAGGCTCTTCAGAAGCTCGTCAGAAGCTCACCGGAGGTTCTTAAGAATTGCTTCAGAGGCTCTTTAAAAGCGTTCGAGAAGCGTTTTAGCTTCAGAGGCTCCCCAGAATCGCTTCAGAGGCTCTTCAGAAGCGCTTCCGAAGCGCTTCAGGAAGCCATTCAGAGGATTTTCATAATCGCCTCAAGATCTTGTCAGAAGCGCTTCAGAAACGCTTCAGAGGTTCTTCAGAAGCTCATCAGAGGCTCTTCAGAAACTCTTCATGGTATCTTCAGAGGGGCTGCAGGAGGCGCTTCGGGGGCGCTGCAGAGGCCCTTCAGAGGCTCTTCAGAGGCGCCTCGACGGGCACTTCGGAGGCGCATCAGGGGGCGCTTCTGGGGCGCTTCTGAGGCGCGTCGGAGACCTTTCAGAGCGTCCCAGAGGCGCGTCAGAGGCGCTTCAGAGACGCTTCAAAGACGCTTCAGAGGCGCTCCAGAGGCTCTTCAAAGGCGCTCCAGGGGCGCTTCCGAGGCGCTGCAGAAGCTAATGAGAAGCGCCTCGGAGGCTCTTCAGAGGCGCTTCAGAGGCGCTTTTGGGTGCGCTTCGAGGGCGCTTCAGAGGCTTCGCTGACGCGCTTGAGAGGCCCTTCAGAGACTCCAGAGGCGCTTCAGAGGCTCTTCGGAAGTTCTTCGGAAGCTCACCAGAAGCTCATCGGAGGGTCTTCATAAACTCTTCAGAAGCGCTTCAGGGGCTCTTCAGAAGCGCTTCAGAGGCTCTTCAGAAGCGCTTCAGGAGTCGCTGCAGACGCTCTTCAGAAGCGATTCAGAAGCTCGTCAGAAGCGTTTCAGAAGCGCTTCATAACATCTTCACAGGCTCTTCAGAACACAATCGGCGCTTTCAAAAGCTGAAGCTCTTCAGAAAACCATCGGACCAGAAGCTCTTCAGAAGACCATCTGAAAACCTTTGTCAAAAGCTCTTCAGAAGTTCTTCAGAGGCTCTTCAGATGCGCTTCAGAGACACTTCAGATGTTCTTCAGCCGTCACGCCCTGGGGCCGTTTTTGTCGGCCGTGGGGTCGTTCATGTCGGCCGGGTGCGGCCACGTTACGCCCTAGGTCCGTTATTGTCGGCCCTGGTCGCCCTATTTGGGGCGGGGTGCTGGGGCCGGCTGGGTGTCCCTGCAGCGCGGGGCACTCCGTGTTTTTTGGTGGGTTTTGTGTCGCCATCGTCAGATTTGGTTGGCTTACCTTGAAAACAGTCAAAGCGTTTACTAAGGATGAGCGGGTCTCCAAGGTTACCCTGGCATCCTTCCCCCTTCGGCCCATCCTCGCCCACGTTCGCTGGCCGAACCCCCCTCGAACAGTGTCGGCAAGGCCTTCCAAGGTCTTTGCATCTTCACAGTGCGTCCTCATGAGACGCTTTGACTGCACTCCTGAGTAACCCAGGAAGGTCTTCAAGGCTGACTGGCCCGTCAACCCCCTTCAGCTCGCGGCTGGCAATGTATGTCGTCCTTCCCCTCTTCGTTCTTCCTCTCGCCAGCACCATCGCCATCACAGCCATCACGGATCCTCATCCCCCCGAATCACCAGCGGTGTCCGCCGCTGGGGAATAGTGGTGTTCCCAGTATTTTAGGGGGTCCCGATCCGACAATGAGCCCGCGCCAAAAAACAAGGTCAGTTCCCCCCACCCGTCCCCCGAGGCGTGGACTACAAGGGGATGAAGACGAGGCACTGGGCCAGACGCCTTACGCGCGGGCTGGGCAGGCACCGCGCGCTGCGGCAGTGGCTCTGGACGAAGGGCGTGGCCCACACGCTCGAGGCCCCCATGGGAGGAGGATGGGGAGGAGGAGGAGGAGGACCAGTGTAAAACCAAGAGTCATCAACGATGTTGGAGTAAACCCTCCCTCTGAGCTACCTCTTCGTAGGTCCCTACAACTGTTCATGTCCACTGAGAGAGCTGCCTCGTTGGAAGACAACCCTTTGAAGACCCTGCAGCATGCCAATCCATTTTTCTCTGGATTTCAACGCCACGGATCAGCAGGACTGTTGCGTCTGGACGATACTGAATCATGCCGCCATTCCTAGGACTTCAGCACCGCGAATCAATGTAACAGTTGCACCCCCATAATCCTGAGTCCTTCCGCAACCATTTGTGGTACGTTGATCATGTGAATCCGTGAAGCTCTCGTAGTTGTTTACAACGAATGTGCACGGCGCTAAGGCGAGAGCCACCTGCTGAATAGGAGCCGCCCTCAATCCGTGAAACTCTTGCAACTGTTCCGAAAGAATGTGCACGGCGCTCAGGCGAGAGCCCCATTTTGAAAAGGAACCGCCCAAAATTCGTGAAACGCTCGCAAATGATTGAAATGAATGTGCGCTGCACTTAGGCGGGAGTCACAGTTTAAAACGAATCTGCGCGGCGCTAAGTCGAATTTGGAAAACGGCCCGCCCTCTATCTGTGAAACTGCTGCGAATGTTCACGCTTCAAGGTCATAACTGGTGAGGAAGTCTCAGACGAAACGCCCGGCCCGCCCGCCATACAAACTGGCCTCGGGGTGCGACAGGAAGACGGTATGTAGAAGGACAAAGAGAGGAGGAGGAGGAGGAGGAGGAGGAGGAGGAGGAGGAGGAGGAGGAGGGCAAGGAGGAGGAGGAGGAGGAGGAGGAGGAGGAAGAAGAGATGAAGCCAGGCATTTGCCCACTTCTAGTCTTCCGTCGCATCATGTGCCTCTGTCCTTTGCACTATATGCCGTCCACGTCTTCGGGTGCAGATGTCTAGGTCGTTTGACCGCGCTGTTATTGTCTCGCACTCGTCCTCTTGAGTTTTTCCACGTCCATCCCTACAAGAGCTCGTGTTGCCGAGGAACGCAACAGCCCGGTCGCTGATCTTTGCCGAGCGTCAAAACAAAAAAAGAGGAGCGGGGAAGGAGAAGGAGGATTCATAGTGTTTTAGGTCTACTCTGTGCGCCACGGCGCGCGCTGTGCTTCAGCCAGTCACCCCATCCCCTTCCCCGTAAGGTAACGCTCCTCCCCCCCAAGATCGGGCCGGGCGAAAGGGGGTGATTCTACGTGAGCTGATTCTCAAACCCCCCCTTTGCTATCCCCCCCTTTCGCCCGACCCGACAAGAGCGTCCCCAGCACTTCCGCAGTGCGCCCGGCCCGTGGCGAGGGACCCACACGGCGGGGAGGGGCGGCGAGCCGTGCTTGGCTACTGTGATGCGATGCGGTGTTTTTCGACGCCAGCGTTATGTCGGGCACGTCCTTCGACAGGAGGCATATTCGAAAATAGTTAAAACATAGCCATGGGATGATTTTTCTATCATTGTCGGATCATTTTTCGGTAGACTTGTCGGAGTATTCTCATTTTTCGTCCAGAATCCGCCTGCAGGGGGACACGCCCGACCTACCGCCAGCGGCACGGACGGGGAAGGCGACGGTGATGACGACGGCGTCGAGGCGGATGCTCGAGGACGAGGGTGACGGCAAGGAGGAGGAGGACCGGAGGGTGGGGGGGTGGGAGGAGGTCGGGAGCCTCCAGACCGGGGTCAATGCAAACGGGGGTCAGCCAGAGCGCTGGATTTTGCAAGATCCTGCAGGGCCAGGGTCGCACTGACCCGGGTTTGGGTGCAGGACCCTGCAGGATTTTGCAGTATCATTTGCATTAACCCGGGCTTGGATGCAGGATCTTGCAGGATCCGCAGGACTCTGCAAGGCCTGACTGACCCGAGTCTGTACTGACTGGGGTCAGAAGATCCCCGAGGAGGACGAGGGCGAGGACGATCGGGGGCAACGATAGGTGGGGATAGGCATAGGGGGGATGCATCGACCCCCAATTGCCCATTCATTGATCGCCGACAGGGGCCCGATAGCCCCAACCCGCCCAGGAAGGTGCGGATTCACTACCGGGGGCCTATCGCCGATCTATCGGCAATGTGCCGCCGATTTCAGGTCGATGCATCCCCCCTTATGCCAGTCCCCCCTATCGTTGCTCCTCAGACGAGGCCTGGGACGAGGACGTGGACGAGGGGGGAAGGTCGAGGTCGAGGACGAGGAGGGCGACGGTGATGGTGCCGAGAAGTGGGCGAGGAGGGCGAGGAGGACGAGGTCGGAGCAGAAGCACTTGCATCAACATTTCAACTAAACGTTCGGGTGTCCGCGCGGGGTTCTCGTATCGTCGCTGGGCCCCCCCTGGCGGCGACTCCAGCGCCGCCCCTTGGCGCGCCCCGCGCGCCGGGCAGGGGTGCCAAGCGCCGCTCCATGAAGTCCGCAGGGGCCTCCAGCAGGTAGAGTTTGTTTAGTTGTCGCTTTTCTCGGCGGTGATGACGAGGGAGGAGTGGTCAGAGCCCCGAATCATCAGGGGTAACTCGGGTCAGGGCTGACTCGGGTTAGTTTTTTCGGGAATCCAAGCCCGAGTTGCCCCGGGCCCGAGTTACCCCGGATAGCTCGGGCGTCCAGAGCCCCAAATCATCAGGGATATTTCGGGTCAGGGCTAACTCGGGTTCGTTTTTCGGGAATCCGAACCCGAGTTACCCCGGGCCCGAGTTACCCCGGATAACTCGGGCGCCCAGAGTGGGGGCTGGATGACCACGGGGGCACGGATAGCGAAGCACGAGGAGGACGGTCCGGACGGGGAGCACGCAGGAGTGGGAGTATGAGGGGGAAGGGGGCGAAGGCGAGGAGAGGAAGGGGGCGAAGGCGAGGAGCGATGAGGAGGATGAGGAGGGGGAGGAGTGGGAGACGTCGTTGTCAACTCTGGTTTGCCCGCCCCTCACGCACATACGCACATTCGCCCCCTCGTCACCACCATCACTCACATTTATGGAATCGCTTCGCTCATTCCGCCGGCTCATCTTGCATCACTGGTGCTATATATTTGTATGTTCTTGGCGAGCGAAAAGGTGAAGGAGGATGAGGAGGAGGAGGAGGAGGAGGAGGAGGAGGAGGAGGAGGAGGAGGAGGAGGAGGAGGAGGAGGAGGAGGAGGAGAGGAGAGGGGGGGATGAGGATGAGGAAAAGGTCTCTGGAGAGTTTTTTGTGTCAAGTTGGGGCGAAACTGGTCATGGACAAGGCGCCTCGTTGGGAGTCGCTCTGGGAGGCCTCTGGGGTGCCTCTTGGCGGTGCGAATTCGTTCGAGGATTGAGGGTCGTTGGCGCAGAGGGGGGAGAAGGAGGAGAGGGAAGAACGAAGAAGGGGTTGGTGAAACGATAGGAGGCCTCTTTGGGGCCTCTTGGCGGTATGTCTGACACCTCCTGGGGCGGTACGGGGGCCTCTTGGGGGCCTCTTGGGGTCTCTTTGGACCTCTCGGGGGCCTCTTGGGGGCTTTCTGGGGGACTCTTGGGGCCTCCAGGGGACCTCGCTGCGCCTGGAGCTCAAAATGTCCGTTAACGTCCCTCGTCTGGGCCCGCTCTTGGAGCCGTCTTGGGAGCCTTTTCGGCAATTTTGGAAGCCTCTGGGGCTGTCTTGGGTCCCTCTGGGACCGTTTCGAGCGCTCTTGGAGGCCGCTTGGGCTGTGTTGGGGCGATGCTGGAAGCCTCTTGGGCCGTCTTGGAACGCCAGTAAGCCTCCAAAGCGAGAACGCCAAAAACCTTCAAACACTGCAGCAAAATCACTAATGTCTGCCTCTGTGGGCCCTCTTGGGAGGTCTCTTGGAGGCCTCTGGGGGCGTCTCGCAGGCACCTTGGGCTGTCTGGAGCCCATCTTTGGTGTCTTGGATCGCTCTTGGGCCGTCTCGGGCCATGTTGAGCTCTCTTGGAGGCCGCTTGAAGCGCTCCTGGAACGCTCTTGGGAGCCTGCTGGGACCTGGCCGGGGCGTTTCGTCCGGGGACCCCCAGGGGCGGCACCGCGCGCGCGCGAACTAGAATATTGCTATATAACCAGTCACCGGAGACCTTCGCACGCCGTTGGCCCGTTGGGCCGGCGAATTCTCCTCCAGCGGTGTGGCTCACGGTCGCGTCCGAAGAAAGCAAGTTAAACGCACACAGCACACGCACACACACGCACACACACACACACACCTGCACAGCCACGGAACCCGCGATTTCCGCGCGGATTTCCGACAGATTATGTTTCTGTTGGTGTTTGTTTGTTCAAGTTTGCATTTTAATTTGGGGAGGCGGAATACGTCAGGGCGTTCTCCGCAGTCACCCATGAAGCATAATCCACGGCATCGTCGTCCTTGTCCTCGTTTTCGTCCTCGTCGCGTCGTCGGCGTATAACACACGGCGTGGCGATGGCCAGTGGCACAATAATTTTCGTCCTGGACCCAACGCGGGTACAGTGCAAGATGGGTGTTCCTAGCACAGCCTTCTGCGGGGATTCCGAGGCAAATTGCTGCGGAGGTGGGGAAGCGCTGCTGCAAACCCTTGCCCTTGCCTCCCGCCTGTGCTGAACTGTGTGCACAATTATCTTTCCAGAAACTGAATCCATACCGATCTTCACATGACGCTCGAAGCGGAGTCGATGGGAGCAAACGCGTGCATCACTGGATATCCCAAACGATGCTGCTGCAACTGGCTGTAGGGTGGGCAAATGCTGCCCCAATCGCCATGCTGGTACGGGTAGTATTTCTTTGAAGGCAACAACAACGATTATTTTTTGCATCAGAAAAACTAGGCACCCTAATTCAAACTGCTCCCGCCACATACGCTTATATAGAAGTCTAAGACGTGTCCTGTCTACTCCGCACCCTTGGCGGACCCTCACTGTGCCCCCGAAGTTGTCAGACAAGATCTGGGCTGTACTTAGAGAGGCCGTCGCGGGGGCGGACTCTCTCCAAGCCCTGGGCGTAGGTGAAGGTGACACTGAACTCGTGCACAAGAACAAGGTGTTTCTGCGCCTGTGGCTGTCCATACTGGACATGTTGGCGATCGTACTACGCCGTTGATCGAACTTGCTGTCTGGCCTACTCGCCTCATTGTTGTAGCTCCGTGCTCTGAATCTTGTCATGAGGAAGCAACAGTTGTCTGTTGAAATCTTCCTCTTTCGTGTTTGTCAGCATCCGTCGGTGCAAGTCGCCTTCGGCACGGGTGAATAGAGATGGGTGGTGTGCGGAAGATGTTTGAGTGCAATTGTACATGTCATCCAACATGCCGTCTTCGTCGTCCAGGATTTTCATAGTTTGTTCTGATGTCCCGTGTACATGTAGTAATTACATCCCCTTGTTTTAGAATGGGGGGAATGGCCGCATTGATGAGATTGTTGGCAGGATCCCAGCCAAAGCCTCGTAGGTTACGTATCGGCCGGGGCGCGAGAAGGGTGGATCGCACCACGGTGGAATATGCCATTCGTGCCCTCTTTGGGGCTCCTTCGCCTGGGCTCTGGTGGTCCTTGGGGTTCCGTGGTTGGGAATTGCGACGCAGGAGCTCACGAGGCGAAGCCTGCCTGAGGACACGGCAAGGAGCCCGAACGCGTGCAGCAGTCTGCACGAGCGAAGGAGGAGGAGGAGGAGGAGGAGGAGGAGGAGGAGGAGGAGGAGGAGGAGGGAGGAGGAGGACGGAGGAGGACGGAGGAGGAGGGAGGAGGAGGGAGGAGGAGGCGAGTGCCGCGCGGCGAAACGCACCTGCGTTCCTCGTGGCGTTCTCTGCAGGAGCTCACGCGGCGCAGCGAGCAGCACACCCAGCGCTACGAGGCCATCAGCCACCACCACGCCGCCCTGCGGGGCGAGGTCGTGGACCTGGACGGCAACGACCTGCAGGCAGCCAGAGAATCACCACCCACCAAACCACCCCAACCCAACCCGAAGGCCCCAATTTATCCTCGATTTCCAGTGGGGGGGGGTCGTGGAACATCGAGAAAACACGTATGCAACCCGTACCCCCCCCCAACCGAAATTCGGGTCTTCGGGTTGGGTTGGGGTGGTCTGGTAGGCAGCCAGAGAAGGTCGCTGAGAGAATCTCGGGCCAGACGAAGGGGGGGGATTTTGCAAGGTGGGGTTACGTAGTCTGCTGCATGCAGCTGGCTTCGGCCCCACCGAGGGACCCATCCCTCTATGCATGGCCGCCTCCGGTGCCGGGAGGCGCCGGGAACATCGGCTTCGTGAGCTGATTCTCAAGCCCCCCTTTCGTTATCCCCTCCTTTCGCCGGGCCCGAAAATCCCCAGGCTGCACCTAATCACCACCACCGTGCCTCCTGGGTCGTCTATCCCAGAGCCTACGATGGCCCTGGGAAGGTATGGTTGTGGTCCATCGGTGCTTCCTGCGGAGAAGAGACGCACGAGATACGAGATTTGTTAAGCGCTATCGTTCAGGGTCACTGCCCTCGCAACGCATAGGGTGTGATTTACCCGCAGCTCAGGTAGGCTCGTACCAATCTCCCAGGGGTGAGGGGCCGAGCCTGCTTCTATGGTCGACTGGTGTCCTTGGTGGGAAGTCCCCACCAGTTAATTCAGGAGGAAAAGAAACACACAGACACAATGAATCGTCGATTTCCAAGAAAATATGGGAAAATATGGGAAGTGGGGGGGGGAGAAAAACCAAGCTAATATGAGAAAATATGGGGAATATTTTTATTTGTGTGTATTTATTTGTGTGTCCTGGGGCCCCTTCGTGAATGTCCGAACCTCCCTGTCCTCAGACCTCCCGTGGCGGCCAGAATCTGGCTCCCAGATCTCCTGCGCGCGTGCACTTCTTACAGTCGGGGCCCTGAAGAAGGAACCCTTTTCGTTGGGGAGGGGCTAGGTGTTCCTTGATTGTTCTACAGTCTGCCTTCTGTTTTCCTGAGGTTTTCCATGGGAAATCGAAGGTTCACTTATGGGAGAAAGGGGCCCCGTTCCTTATTTAGGGTTCCTTAGGTCAACGCCCCGACGGTACTGCGGTCTGAGACTGGAAAGAGGGGGCTGCCAGTCGGTGTCCTGCAAGCCAGCTGTGTGCTGACTCCCAGCGACCCCGTCCAACGCCGAGGCTGACCCCTTCAGCAAGCATCATCTTGGGAAAACGTCCTCTTGAACGGGAAGGTCCAGAGTTGTCTTGAGGTAAACTGTGTTGAGGTTGCCGATGGGTGTCGCGATGAAAATGTCGAGAGGTTGGTTTGAAGGGCCGCTACTCGGGAGCCGTCGGGGCAGCCCTCACGACCACACCCTCCAGGCACCCATGGGGCCCACGAGGTCCTCTTTCAGGCCGCCCCCCCAGGCCACCCCCGGGTCCGCGTCGTCGTCGTTGCCGACGCATTGGTCGTCACAGTCGTTCGTGCTCGCATGGGCCGAGCGCAGCGAGCTGACGCGCACGCGCGCTGGGTCGAATCGTATGTCCTCCAGTCGCCTCGTCCTCTTTTCGGAGGTGACGCCTTCCAGGCTTCAATGGGCCCCCCTGAGGTCCTCTCCGAGGGCCCCGTGCCCCCATTCCCAAGGCCGCCAGGTCCGCGTCGTGGTCGTCGCCGCCGCCGTGGCCTTCGCTGTCGTTCGTGTGCGTATGGGCCGAGCGCACTGAGCGCGCGCGAGTGCGCGCGCGCGAGCTTTCTGCGCTGGGCCGAGTGCCCGCCTGGCGCGACAGAGCGCGCGCGAGCACGCTGGGTCGAGCCTTCTGGCCTCCCGCTGCCTCGTCCTCCTGTCGGAGGTCTAAGAGGTGGCAGCGCCTCTCACACCAGTATCGGTGGTGTCACCCACCGAGGGCAGATCATGCCGATCTCGGGCAGCAGGGGCTTCCTGGGCGGCAGAAAGGGCACCACGACCCCATGTGTTGGTGCCGGTGCCAATTTCCAGGCCCCCAAGCTTCTCCTTCCTCCCTCCAACGCCACGGCACGAGCGCATCTTCTCCTCTCACCGCTGACGTTGACGGTGCTGGCACGTGAATCTACAGAGGATGTTGTCATGCCCCCGCCCCTAGGGGCGGTCGCTCATTGTGGCGAAACCGATAGGTACCGATACCCCTACTCCCTGGACCTCTCCCGGGGTTCGTTCTGACAAGAATTTCGAGGCGAATCCAGCGGTGGCGACGAGGGCCTCCCAGGAGGCCGAAAAAGGCAACACGAGGGAAAGGCAGCGGTTTCGGCATTTTTTCCTCCTCTGACATTTGGGGGGGGGGGACGATCACACTAGCTTCGCCATACCTTCCAGCGATGGTGTTCGCGTCGTGGCACCGGCGGCGGCGCAGCCGAACCCCCCCCCCCCCCCGGCGGCGATCTGCCACCAGGGAGGGCGCCAAACCAGAGTCCGCTGTGAGAGGAGCAGGAAGAGGAGGAGGAGGAGGAGGAGGAGGAGGAGGAGGAGAGAGGAGGAGGAGGAGGAGAGGAGGGAGGAGGAGGAGGAGGAGAGGAGGAGGAGGAGGAGGAGGCGGAGGAGAGGAGGAGGAGGAGGAGGAGGTGGAAGGGGGGGGGGGGCCCGAGGAGGGAGGCGCGGAGCAGAGCTTCCGGGCACAACGGAGAAGAAAACCAGAAGAACATGTACACGACCTGTGGGGGGCTGTTTCTCGATCCTCCTCCTCCTCCTCCTCCTCCTCCTGCTTCTCCCCCTCCTGCTTCTCCTCCTCCTCCTCCTCCTCCTTGCACTGGGCGACCGCCCGACGCGCGGACGGCTTCGCGCCCGGAGTCGCCGCACCGCTAAGCCCCCGAGCGTTTCGAGGGTCGGTGACGACGACGTCGGGGTGGTGTGGCGTAAGCGTTTTTATCCGCTTCCCGGGTGAACAACGAAGCATGTACAGTGCCGTTTTCAATACATGCTCCGCGTGCGGATCATGTATTAAAGATGCAGGGCTTTAGTACTAAACACAACGACGAGTTCATGCATCAATTTATTCGTAGAGTAATCAGGCATGTAAAATCTTATATGCTTCAAAATCCAATGTATTTAAAACCGCCCTGTATACGCCAGGGTCCCGTCTACATCAGGCTCCGCTTGCCTGTGCAAATAGCCTTGCAAGGCTGGACAAAAAAACCGTCGGCGTATGGAGTTCGGTGCTTTATACAGAACCACAACCTAACCGAGTGGATGTTTGGCGAGGGCACCTCGGAGGATAACCCACCGACCTCGGCATATCATCCTCGGTTGTGGTTGTGGTTCTGATCGGTTTCGCCGTCCTGGGACGTCAGATCGACCACAACTAGTGCGAAGCTGGTTTCGGTGTTCCGACAAATTCTGGGCATGCGGAAGACTTTCCCCAGGGTGTGTCTTCGATGTGGTTGTGATCGCTTGCTCGCCCCGCAGAGTCGAAATTGATAGTCATGATGATCGATTTTCCAAGGTTTCCCTTGCATCTTGTCCCTTCGGCCCGTTCTTGGCCACTCTCGTTGGCCGATGGAGGAGCCTCCCGAGCGTGCCTTCCATCCCGCCCCTTGTTGGCCCCCGCGGCTTTCCGCCGTCGAGGAAGGTAGAACGGAGGTAGGATCGGGACAAGTCGGGACTTCTGAGATCTGACTGCTCCGAGGGACGTATCGGGGGCCGCGGCCCATTCAGTGCGGTCTGGAACGCTCCGAGTGCGTCCCGCAGCGCTTCGGAGCGATCTTCCCCGATCTTTACCAGCATGAAGCAGATCACTATCTTTATGCTTGGCGTCACCGTATCACGATACCGATCTGAGGTATTCCTTCAGTTGTCCGAGGCGCATCCCTAAGATTGGCATCGCTTTTGGGCTTGTCAACCCTGGGCATAGGGATAAGCTCGAGGCTGGTTAGATCTTGGTGACGGTTTGATTAGAAGGAATGCCCAGGCGGTGTTCGTCTCTCGCATCCCCTTCAGCGCCTATTCTCGTGGTTTTCCTCTGTGTCATCGATCCTCCTGCTCACCGCTCAGCGTTCTGCTCCTCCTCCTTTCCCTTCCCCATTCCACGTCCGCGGCCTCCTCCACCTGTCCCTCCCCTTCGTCCTCCTGTTCCTGATTACTCTTGCTCCCGGACATCCCCGTCCTCTGCCTCCTTGTCCTTTTCATCCTGGGCCGTTGTCTATTCCCATCGTCTGTCTTACTCATTCATCCCTTCGCCCCTCGTTCCCCATCCTGTTCCTCGTCGCTCGCGTCTTCCTCCCCTGGTCGCGTTCTGGCTGAGGACATGGTTCAAACGAGGGCATAGATCAGTGATGACAGTTCGGGCTCCTTTACGCTTGCATTTCGGACTAGAGGGCGCAGCTGAGGATTACACCGATGCCGTGCTTCATCCAGTCGACTTCTGGTTGGTTGCATGAGGATTTGGTTGGCCAGGGATCATCCAGGCTAGCTCGGGCCCCCTTGCGCTTTTCCTCTGGGATCAGGAAACAAACCCCATGAGCTCCTCATCTTGCTTCGTCTCTTACGCGAGTCACAGGGCATCGATTGCGTCCTTCTCTTGCTCCTTCTCCTCTTGGTTGTCTTGTGGTCGAGGGCTCCCTCGGTGGAGGCACCATTCTGTCGGGCAGCCCCGGAGGGTGCGGTGACCACACCGCGTGGTGAGTCCGTGGGGATGCGGGCGGGCACGGTTTTTGGGGAACCTGGGCCTCTAAGGCCCAGGTTCCCAGGAGGGAGGAGGAGGCAGGAGAAGGAGGAGGAGGAGGAGGAGGAGGAGGAGGAGGAGGAGGAGGAGGAGGAGGAGGGAGGAGGAGGAGGAGGAGGAGGAGGAGGAGGAGGAGGAGGAGGAGGAGGAGGGAGGGAGGGAGGGAGGGAGGAGGAGGGAGGGGAGGGAGGGAGGAGGGAGGGAGGAGAGGAGGAGGAGAGGAGGAGGAGGAGGAGGAGGAGGAGGAGGAGGAGGAGGAGGAGGAGGAGGAGGAGGAGGAGGAGAGGAGGAGGAGGGCGCAGTTTTTTGGGATGTCTCGGGCGGCTGTGGCCTCCATGGCCCCGGCACCGTGCGGGGACGGGCCGTGCGGGGATCTGGAGGTCACCGCGCTCTTGCTCCGTCGCCGCACTGCTTCTGGGAGCGCCCCGAGCACGTCAGGAACTCTGTGGGCCCCGGAAACGGCAGGGCCGTTGTTTCACCGCTTCCAAAAAAAAGTGTCTTTTGAAAACGGAAGCGGCAAACAAAACGGCGACCGGAAACGGCGAAAAAACGGCTCCAGGATTGGAGCCGGAGCCGGAACCGGTCAAAAAACGGCGACGGAACCGGTAAAAGAAACGGCGTTGGAACCGGCAAAGAAACGGCAAAACGGAACCGGTAACAAAAACTGCCCTGTCGTTTCCAGGGCCCACTAAGGTCAGGAAGCCCCATTTCGCGGCGTCGCGACTCGCCCCCTTTTCCATTCGCCGGCGCGCGCCCGTCGGCCAGGAGGTCACGCCGGAGGAGTACGCCCAGGCCGTGGCGTTCATGGTGTCGGAGTGGTGGGTCTGCAAGACGCGCTGGGCCCCCGCCCCGCCTGCACAGCGCCTCTCGCCTGGCCGCCGCCGTCGTGTCGAGCTCCCGCCGCGGCGTGCGGCCGGCTCCTGGAAGCGCGCGCGCGGTGGCGCCGTTGGGCGTCTCCGTCGGCTCTCGGCCGCAGTCTGCGCGCGCTGGGCAGCAGCGCAATGGGTGTAGTTACGCTGGGGTGTCGCTTGCGATCGGCGCCGTTGGGGCTCCAGGGGCCACCGCGCTGCGCCACAGGTTTGATGACCCTCGTCGTGGCACGGCGGAGACCTCTGTCGAGGTCCTCGCCTGTCCGCCCCTCGCCCCAGGCGCGGCTTGCAAACCACACTCGTCGGGGTCGCCGAGCTTGGCAGCAGTGCCCGTGTGCAGGGCAAGCGGTGTCCATCATGGAGTTCTCAGACATTTTCGGGGCCCGAGGTGGCTTCCATCAGCTGCGCCTCGTCGAGAGCGTCCAGGAGGGGCCACAATCGTCCCGAACGGCCGCTGGATGCCCGAGTTAGGACCCTAGAACTGAGACCAGTCAACGTGGGCTTCCCCGTCGGCACCCGTTGAGGCCTTCAACATGGGGTCCGAGCAGATGGGGTCGGAGGATCGTGCCGCATCGCCCGCCTGTCGCCAATGCATCCCCGAGGAATCGGCGACGTCGGCGATACATGGGCGCCGTTGGCGTGGAGAAAATCGGGCTCCACATCGAGCCGCATCGCCGATGCAGCGGCGATGCCGGGCGCAGCCTGCGTGCGCGGGGCAGCAGTGGCTCTCGACGGCAGCCTGCGCGCGCGGGGCGCCGGCCGAGAGGCCTGGGTCGCGGCCGCAGATCTGCGTGCCATGGGGAGTGTTGTGGAAGTCGATCAATGGAGAGGAAGCGTGCTGCCCAACAATTTCCAGATGTCTACTAGATGTGTTTATACGCTTACAATATGTTAAAGCCTGTTTGAGAAATTTTCAGAACATGTTTTACGCCTTTAAAACACATCTTCAATTCAATGATAGGGTTCTTAGAGTGTCCATTGTCATAGCATCCACAAGTGGCGAGCTTATAGATACCAGCGCCCTCGCGGTCTGGACTCCAGGGCCCATCCCGTGGACACAGCAGGCCGATCAAACAGTGACTCGACTCGCCGGCAGGCACCGTTGCGGACATGTCCTATCTCACGATGGCCCCAGGGTCCCACGGGAGCTCTGGAGCACGAAGGGTGTGCCCCAAGAAAGCGCAGATCAAGTCGTCTTCTCGTGCCTACCGAGCGCGGTCGTAGGGATACGTTCCACGCGGGGCATCCGCGAAAAACACCCCCCCGTATCCATGGCGTCGCGGCCCAGGGGCCCGGGGCCTGGAAGCCGCTCACGAAGAGAGCTCGGGGCGGGCCGGGGGCTTGGCCGCGCAGCTGTTCTGTGAGCTCTCGTGCCGTGTCTTGGCTACCTGCCGCGTGGGGTGGCGCCTCTCCAGCCGTCCGAGGCTTTGCTCCCTGTTTCAAGCAGTGGCGAAGCGTATTGGCGTGCCTACAGCCCTACCAAACAATGTTCTAAGAACCTGTTGTGGTTCCCACGAAAAGGTTTTTAGAACATTTCTGGCTGGGGCTGTCTTGTTTTATCACATCGGGTTGATGTTCTACTAACAGTGTTTTTGTGTTTCGAACTTTTTGGGTTCTAAGAACATTTCGTGGTAGGACTAGAGGAATGCCGGGACGGTCGGTCCCTGCTCAATTGTTTGTTGTCCGAGTCGAGTGTGCCAGCGGCTCCTTTCAGTTCTCACGTAGGCGTCAGCTCAGCGCGCTGCACGTTGTCCCGCCTCGCTTGCTGGCCTCGCGGCTTCTCGGGTACCCCGTGTCCCCCGGCAGTGGATCATGAAGATGATCGACGAGTTTTACCTCTTGTCCCCAGAGATGCTGATACGGGGACATCCTCGCTGGGCGTTCAGGCCCACGCGGCTTGGGCGCAAGGGGGAGCACTGGGGTTCAGATGAGACGGGGAAGCAGCAGCAGCAGCAGCAGCAGCAGCAGTACAGTCAACCCGCATAGTAAGGATGGGCAGCCTTCCCAAGGGTACCCTTGCATCCTTTCCCCTCCAGCCCATCCTTGGCGACCTTTGCTGGCCCCAGCCTCGTTCGAAAATCGTCGATACGGATCTCCAGGGTCCTTGCATCCTTACTGCGCATCCTTACTACACGGGTTGATTGTATCAGGAGTGGCAGAGTGAACATCGGGAAACGAAGAATGACATAAACATAAAAACTCAGAGGTCCGCGCAGATGTGTCGGATCCGCGCTGGACCCCCCTGGCGGCGCCTCCGTCGCCCTCCCTGGCGCGCTCCGCGCGCCAGGGAGGAGGGTCCAGCGCCGATCCCAAAAATCCGCGCGGACCTCCGAGTTATTATGTTTATGTCATTCTTCGTTCCCCTAGAACAGGAAGATGGCGACGTTCTCAATCTGCGCGGGGGGGGAGGCCACGATGGGCACGCCGAGCACGGTCTTGGCCTGCCAGCGGTTGCCCCACGAGGCGTCCGCATGTCCCGATGGGCTCGCGGAGCCTCTGGGAACCTGACGAAGCGCCGAGTCGACGCAGGAAGTGACCCTGGATTTCTAAGATGCGAGATTCCATTGTGTAAGGAGCCGAACTCTATACACCGACGCTTTTTCCGGGCCCGCACTGAAATGCGGAATACACACATATATATATATAGAGAGAGAGAGAGAGAGAGAGAGAGACGCTTCCCCCCGCGAAATGGGAAACAAGTGTACACCACACCACCCCGACGTCGTCCCCGACCCTCAACAAGGTCTGGGATTGAAAAACAGCCCGCCACTGGTAATTTATATGTTCCAGCTTCCGATTGTCTGCATACGATCGAAGAAGAATAACGGCATACACATAGACTTTTGGCGCTCCGCGCGGGTCTCTTGGATCCGCGCTGGGCCCCACCGCGCTTCGCGCGCCAGGGAGGGGCGTCCAGCGCAGATCCAAGAAATCCGCGCGGAGCGCCAAAAGTCTATGTTTATGGCGGCGCTCCGATTTCTATGCTTACTACACTGCACCACTCTTGGCCTTTGCGGTGGCACGGAAGCTGGCCACACGAGCATGCTTTCTTTGCACACCGGGATGGTCGCAGCCGAGCTGCAGGAGCGCCGATCTACACCTTGGCGCTGGTCGAAGCACTGGCCGACTCCCACCACGATAGGGGGGTGTTGCCTTTGTCGGCGTGTTAGGGAGCGGGCCGATTCCGGCAAGGTACATGGCAGTATCCAGGATTCCGGGAGGAAGGAGCGATGCCAGACTTGCGACAGGACAGCTTGCCGACTTTCCAATTCCATGTCGTGCGGAGGCAGCGCTTCCTGGGGTAATTAGGCTTCGCCGTGTGCAGTAACCTTCATATAATGCATGTCAGCGTGTGCATACACATACGTACATCTGTTTATGTATAATACCTCAATGTGTGCATACACCTATGTCTATATATATGTGTATATATACTCATATTTATGTATCCGAGACACCTCACGTGGCCCAAAGGCCTCGCGTCGCTGACCATCGCCGCTCCGACTGTGACCGCCGTCGGCTAGCTCTTTTCGCCCGAGGTAAGCACCGACATGTGGGTGAGGCTTGGATGCTCTTCTTCGGAGTATCAGCTTTGTGCCTCAGGAGGGACCTACCAGCAGGCGTTTCTCCGAGATTTGCCAGCCGCATCAGATGGCGTTTTTGATGTTGAACAGATTCGGGGGCGTCTCTGCCCCTTCTTGGCTGGGCCATCCGCGATCTATCCGAGGCCTTTCGCCAGGAGGGAAAAAACACACAGACACAATTAATCGTCCGCTCCCCACAAAATATTGGAAAATATGGGAAGTGGGGGGGAAGACGAAAAGTCACGAAATATGGGAAAATATGGGGAATCCTGGGTTTTGCGTGTGTATTTATTTGTGTGTCCCTGGGCCCCCTCATTTCGAGCCAATCCGAGGCCGGTCCGAGGCTATCCGAAGCCGCGCCGGGGCTGGCTGAGGCCATCCGGGCGCCGAAGAAGGCAGCAAGAGTCGGGACAGAGGGGGTCCCCCGCAGTTTCTTCGTGCGTGTCTTGCCCTTCTGCTGGAAAGGCTAGGATCGGAGGCTGCCAGAAGGATTCGTTGGACAAGGTTGGTTTCGCTGGACTCGAGGTCCTCCCGACCCGACGTTGGGCACTCCAGCACGACCTGAGGCGTCCCAGCAGCCGTCGAGATCACCCTTCTTGAACCAGACCTTCTCGCCGTCCTCGACGTCTGGGCGCCGAAGAATGCAGCAAGAGTCGGGACAGAGAGGGTCCCCCGCAGATTCTTTGTGCGTGCCTTGCCCTTCTGCAGTATCGTTTAACCGATTCCCATCCACATCCCCATCCGGACCCCCACCATCTCATCCCCCCAGTTGGATATACCCTTCGAAATCTGACAGAAACTGCCTATATCCCCATCCAGTGGGGTAAACCGGCCAGTGGTGCCCAGGCCACGCGAGTGGGGATAGGGATCGGTTAAACGATGCTTTTACTTCTGTTGGAAAGGCGAGGATCAAGGACCGAGGTTCGAGAACCCGTGATCCAAGTGGTCGGATTGGTGTTGTTGCCTTTTCTCCCTGTGGAGGCCACGGGGAGCTCTGTAGACCACCGGCTGGCGAAGAGCTTGGCCGAGCCCCCCCGTCACAAAGCACATATAACGCCCGCCCTTCCCTTTCTCTCTTTTCACTCATCCCACATGCGTCCTCCTAATTCCTTTCCCCTCCTCCTGACCCCCCCCCCATCATAGGCAATATTGTTACAACGACCCCTTCCAGGTTTAACGTGTGGCAACGCGCCTGGACGTGCGATCAAGCTTCACTGTATTACCACGGTATCTTCCTTGCTTTCTTGGTGCCACCCAGAGCCGCCTTTTTCCGGATTCCTAACCTCACTCTCCGTTTACAGATCTTGTGCGCGGAGTAGCAGCGGGGACATTATTCGCATGCGTCGGATCAATGCCTCGTCTTTCGCGCGCAATCTTCAGCGCATGACACGCACCACGCAAAGTTCGAAACACTGACTTCTCAGTTAATCTAGGTTTTCTCCCAACCTCTCGTACTTCTACTAGTGAACTGATCGTGTCCTGGGTGTCGCGTGTCACCTTTCTGTGCTGTTCATATTGTGTACATCAACGTCAGCGCCTTTGGTAGTCTCACACATGTGCTAGGAGTGGCATCGTCCTCTGCCTAGTTCACACGGCATGATCCTACGCGGACGTCCAGCATGCAAAGGGAACGATTGGTTTGTCTCATTCTGTTTTCGGGCTGACGCATGTTACCCTCTTGATGTTGCAATATATGACCCCACGATGGCGCTCAAATACAGGTGGGATAAGAGCTCTTCCTCATCCCCGTGTTTGTGCATTCTGTATGGCTGTACGCTGGCGTCTAGAAGTGAAGTGAATCGATTGTCTTTCCTCATTAAGGTTTCGGGGCGGCACATGCCACCCTGTGCTTCTTCACGCTGCGTGACCCCATCTCGACGCCCAGATTTCACTTGAAATGCTTGGTTTCTACATAACATGGCTTCTTTGTCGTAAACAGTTTTCGGGGTGACTTTTGTCACTTATTTTCCGATGCCTGTCTATAGCCAGGAGTCGACGCTCATCAGGCAAACGGACCACTTGGTATGATCACGTGGTCAGGGATGACACGTGCCACATTATGTTCCTTTTTCACACTGTATAATTCCGCGTTGACGTCCAGAGTTCAAGTGGAACGCTTGGTTTGTTCTATCTAGTTTTCGGGGCGACACGTGTCACCCTTGTGTTCTGCCGCACTGTACGACGAAGCCGTTTTGACGCCAACGTTCAAAATGCACCAGCCGGGCTTCTCGAACACAATGTTCGGGGTGATCCTTGCCACCTTTTGGTTTTTTGTTTCCACAGTGTATGGCCATATGTTTGCGCCCAGGATGCGAGTGAAACGGTTGTTGGTCAGGTGACATGCGCCACTTGTTTGCCTTTGTTTGACTTTGTGCGGCCGAATGTTGACGTCCAGGAAACAAGTGGAACCATTGTTTTTCTCATTTCGTTTTCGGGGTGTTCCGTGTTTTGGTATCCCGTATGCCCCCATATCGTCGCCCAGCACGCAAGCGTTACAATTGGTAATGGTCACAATGTTCGGGGTCGCGCATGCCACCCGTATGCTGCGTCACACTATACAGCCCCATGTTGGTGCCCGCACTGCAAGCTTATCAATGGGTTTGCGCGGTTGTTTGCGTGACGCGTGTCACACTTTTGTATTTAATCGCGCTGTACGACCCCATGTTGGCGCACAACGTACAAGGGAAACGTTTTTTTTTCTTGCTGGCAGTTCGATGTGGCACGTGTCACCCCAGTGCCTCTTCACATTGTCTAACCATGTTGGCGTCCAGAATACCAATGAAAAAATTGAAACGCTAGGGCTGGCCATACGCAGGCCATGGGTCAGCCACGGGAAGCCGTGAACAGGCCATGGGTAAGCCATGGGCAGGCCACGGGATGGCCATCCGTCTTGACACCACCGTTGGTTGCTTCACTGGCTCAAGCACGCTAGCGATTCTTTTGCGTGGGGACCCGCGCCTTAGCCGCCAAGGGGGAACAGAATCGGCGGACAGACTTGCCATTCTCGATACATCGATTCCCATGCTCCTAAACTTCCCTATGTGCTCCCATCTTGATTCGGTCGATGGCCATGGCTCCGTGTGCGGCTCCGGCGCTTGCAGGCTTGACTACCCTACACTTTCTTGTGTACGTTTCGCTATTCGAAAAGTGCCTACCCGCAAACGCCGGAACAATATCAAATGTCTGCTTCGATGTAATGTGTCGTAGATCCCCCGCGGCGGATCTAGGCCATTTGTGATTAGCTACTTTTGCGAGTAGTGGAACGCGTTCGTTTATTATCGCTCGACGAGGACACCTGGCACACCATTGGGAGGGGGGCGGGACGTGTGCCAGCGTCTGCACAGCTCCCTGCACGGGATCGACGTCGCATCGACTGCCCGTCCGGAGATTCAATCAATGGCGTCGACGACTCCTCCAGGGGAGGCGTAGGCGCTGGGTCAAGCCAGATCGCCCAGGCGGAGGGCCAGCTCGCCTCCCGAAGCACGGAGAAGCAGAGGAGCGGCCAAGGCAAACACGATGGCAAAGGACCAGCAGCAGAATTGCGAAACCGCCGTCGAGAAGGAGCCCGAGATGGCAGTCGTCGGCCAAGGTTCCTGCGTGGCTGGGCCCACGCCAGCGCCGCTCGCCCGCCAGTCGACCGACTGTCAAAATATTTCGCGGGCAATTGCTCCAGGGGGGGCGTCTTCAAGTGCCGCCAGCAGACAAAATGCCAGCGCCACGGAGAACATGCCAGAGGAGAAGCTCAAAAAGAGGCCTGGCTTTTTTGTTTGTTTGCGAGCTTGCTCAACAGTATTGGTAAGAGGGTGGGCAAGACAAAACGGAAAGTGAAGAGCGACATGACGAGACGAAGGTACGCATGGGCAAGTGCGAGCAGTTCGGTGGATGAAATTGCGCCAACGGGATGATCCAAGATATCAAGCAACACCATTGAGGTCAGCGCCTCGACCACATGAGAACATACTTTGGTGGGAGGGGCGGTGCTTCGCCATCTTGGACAGAGCGGTGCAAACCAATGACCGAAGCGTTGCCGCATTGACCAGTGGCTTCGGCGACGCGCGTGAGGAAGGCCCCAGGAAGTGGATGCGTAATAATGTATGGGAGCTTTGTGCCCCCGCGCCTACGAATGCGCATTCGAGGGGCGATTTCAACGGCATTCTCTCCTTGAAGCTTCGCGCTGATCATGGGGGTGGGGGGGGGGGCAGGCGACCGCGTCCGCCCGGGAAAACGCGTTGCATTACAACGGCCAGAAAGTCAGAGTGAAACCGGACCCCTCTGGTCGAAAGGGCCCCACAATCATCGTCTTTTGCCATCGGGCGTTTTCTCTAGTGTTCCAGGCAAAGACAGGGGGGCGCGCGTGGCATAACATCCCGACCAGAGCCGCCGCGCTGCTTTGATCGGGCCCATCCGACGAACCAAGGGGCGCAGATCATCGATGCGAGGGCGGGCCCCTGCGAAGACGCTTTTTTTAATGGGAAAGGTTCGGGGCGAGCAGCGCAGACGCTGCGCGCCGTCGCTGTCCGAAGCAGAAACGAGAAACGACATTAATCGACGCAGCGGCAGCTCGCGGGGGGGGCGCGCGCAGCAAGCGAAGGGGGGTCAAAAGACTAGCCGCGGGGGCCGCCGGAATTACAAGATCCCTCCTTCAGTACAGGCGCCATTCACGCGACCCCAATCAGCAAGAGGCGTCTTCGAGAACAACGCAGAAGCATATCCGCTGGGAGCTCAGAAAGCAGGAGAGCCGACGTTTTCTATCTTTCCTGGGCGAATTCGTGGAGCTTGACCAGATCAACGACGCATCGAGATCGCTGGCGCGTTGATTCCAAGCTGACAACTGGGGCTTGGCTTACGTGCATGTACATGGCGGTTGTTTACGAGAGTGCGACCTTCCACTCTGCGGGGACATCGACGCGCCCTGGGATCGATGACGCATCCGGGGGGTCTGGGCGAGCGTGGGATGGCAGCGGGGGTGCCCAATGCATTTTCTTGTCCCGGGGCGCTTTCGTTGGCCTGTTCGACAGGGTGTTGCGCGGGGGTGCGATTGGCCCGACCTAGCGGCGTTCTCGATGCTATCAAAGACGGGTGACCTGCGCCCCCCGTTGGTTCGGATGCCTGTCGCAACGGTAGGAACGCATTGCGAACTCCTCGCGCGTCTGCAGCAGCGGCGTCTTGGCGGCGCGCTGGGCGCCCAGCAACCAGAAGACCGAGTTGGCTGCCGAAGGAGGCGATCGGCCGGCGACGCCTTCATCGACATCCGAACGTGCGCGCGGGAAGCTTTGGCGTGGAATGTTCCCGCGTGGCGATCGATTCTTGGCCCGGGCAAGGCTTCCGACCGCGCGTGGATTCCAACTTCTGCTCGAGTCGGTCTGGAGCCGCAGGGCGGGGGGCGAGTGTGTTGCCGCGCTTTCTGTCGCCTGCGCAAGCTAACGCGGGCGGCTTCGGGGCCCCCGCCGCTGCGAGTTCCAATGGGGTGTCGAGCAAGGCCGGATTCTGAGCCCGCGTCGCCCCGCTGCGGGGTTCGAAGCTGCACTTCGTGAGGGGGGGCGCCTCTGCGTTGATGCTGGGGGCGCGTTGAAAAAAGCCTCCGGCGCGCGGGTTGCATCGCGTTCTTCGCTGCGTCAAGCGCGGATCCTATGGGGGTGGCCGCGGCGCCCCAGGAGGAATTTGCGAGCGCAGACCACAACCCGGACGCCGCCAAGGCCAAGGTGCTCGGGGCCATCTGCGACGTCGACGCGGACCCGCCGGGCGTTGGAGGGGGGCCCGCGAGCGCCGCGGGCGGCGACGTGGCGCGCGCGCATTTATTTGGGAAGGACGCTGCGCGGCAACGTTCCGCCGGGTAGCCCGCGCGAGGTTAACGTGCCTTCGGTTTCGAACGGCGCGGGTGACCAGCGCTTTTTTGGGCAGATAAAGTTCTTCAGTGCAGTGATCGCGCCAGCGCTGCCGCTCGGCCTTTTCGTCTCGCGCAACGACGCTGGCAATGATCAGCTCTGTGGACGCGCATCAGTGAAGGATGCTTCGGGCCAGTATTTGGTTGGATCTGTCTGGAGGACGACCATCGGAATGGCGCTTTGCGAAGGAAGAGGCTGGAAGTCGATGCGGCTTTAACATCGTGCCCAATTGCAGACTGAAGCGTCCAGTTGCTATGGCGGCAACTCAGGCTGGCTCATCGAGTGAGCGCCATGGCGGACAGCTAGCCTGCAATCGCATCGCTCTGGCGCCCACCTGAAGCGCTTCCTGGGACGGAGCGATCGCGCGGACGACCCTCTGCGAGATGCGTGGATTGCATGCGCGAGTTTGCAATTGAGTATTTCCTTGCCGAACGGTACGGAGCGAGCCTGGCCAACAATTCTCTCGAGCACGAAGAGTTCTCTTGTTTTTTTCATTCGGTCTCCAACAGCGACGCCTGTTGTCAATGCAGTCGCGTCCGATTCTGGGCCGAGCATTGACTCGGTCGGACTGCCAGCCGGCCCCCACAGGCTGGGTCCAACTGGCAGGCAGGCCCCTCTCCGTCGCGGTCTTGCCGGGCGGAAAGTTTTGAAATCGAAGTGTGTATGGGTGCACCTGTCGCGGCCCCGCTGGTCGTTGCCGCGACGTTGGCCAACCGACGCAGCGATGCATTAAACATCCGTTTGACCACCCCCCTTTTGCTGTCGCATTTACCAGATGGCGCTCGGCGCATACTCACATTGATTTGTCTACGGCGCGCCCATCGCTATCGCGCCGCGAACGTCATACAATTTTCTTGGAGGGCAAACACAGTACTACAGCATTTCCCTGTCGGGCATCGGGTATCCAGCATGGACGATTTTACGGAGCGGGAAGTACGCGGAGCCGGGTCGCCCCCTCGCGTCGGCGGGGGGTATTTTCAAATTCTCCCGAAAAGAAAAACATGTATACGTTGGTGGTCGCAGTATCAAGCATCTTGGTAGCAGTGGCGGTGTCAGCCGTAGATGCACTTTGCGACGAGGCGGCAACCTGACTGGACGACAACCCGGAAAACCTATGCAGCGCGCGAGGGCGCCACGAGGCGGCGACCGGCGGCGACCCGACGAAAATCACGAGCAGCCAGCCAGCCCGCGGAGCAGTGACGAGGCGGCGACGCGCGGCCACAACAACCCGGCAACACACAGCAAGGCGAAGGGGCCGCGGCGGCCCCGGAAAGGTTGGCCCGCGATTGGAGTGGTGCGAGGCGGCGACCGAACGAACATTTAGGAAGCCCAGTCCGTTACACATAATACCATTTTGATGATGTTGTGAATGCGCCGTTTGAGGAACCCGAACCATGACGTCGGTGGAGCCGCGCAAGACCGCACGGCAGGTAAAAAAGTGTGCCACGACTATTGGATGGAGCGGTTCGGTTTCTTTTGTTTGGCCTTTGCATCGCTTGTTTCAACAGTGTTATGCAGTTGCCTCGGGCCAGGAACGGTGGCACACCTGAAGGTTGGAAGCGCTACAAAGTCCCGGGCAAAGGGGAGGCGCTCGTTGCTTTTGTTCTTCCTCCGCGTCTTACCGAGATTTCTTACCGCTGTCCTCGTCTTCACCTTCCTCCGGTTTCTTCATCTGTCATTTTCATGCGTTCGACGTTGTCTCTAGCAGTTGGTTTGCCGTCTTCGTTGTTTGATCATGTTGCGATCACTTGTTGGTAATGTTGTCCAGCTTCCGTTCTGAACATAGCAGTACGTGTTTGTGTGGATGGACGGCGATGTTTGCATGACCGGGAAGGAAAATGTCCACGAGCATACCGTTGATAGGCTTTCGGTCGGGAAAAACGTTGGACTCGCATGAGGCAAGACGGGAATAGTGTAACCCTTGCGGCAGAACCGTTAGGCTGCACAATCAAACAGTAAGGAGGGCTTTCATAACACGGGAGAACACACGGGAGACCGTACGGGAGGCTGTACGTACGCACAGCAGACAATTCGGTAGACCAGCTGGAAGGAATTTTGTGTCGCCGCGCCGTTTGTTCCGGCGCGCGGCCGTACGTCTTGGGGAGGGCGCCTCGGCCACCAGGGCAAACTCCGCTTCGGGACGCGAGGTTCGCCGTGTGTTTGCTGCGCTGCCGGCGTCGTCCCTTTTTGGGGCGCGGGGCGCAGGGTTTGCCGTGAGTTTGCCGTGGTGCCAGCGGCGTCGATTTGGGCTCGTCGAGGGCAAGCGGCGTTGTGACATATAGGATGTTCACAGGCAAATTGTTCATTGGTTCAAAATGATGAACCGGTTCTCAGGCGAGTGTGGTTGCGTAGGATGTCGCATTTGCCCCAATTTTCAGGCCATTGCCCGCGAGGTTCGAATCTAACCAACATGTGAAACCCCACCCCACGCCTCCACATCCCGGGGGGTTATTCAATTTGTGAGAAGAGTTTGGGGAAGAGAGGGGGGCGGATGAGAACGGAGGAAGATGATATCATTCTTCATTCTTGTTTCTCCTCCTCCTAGTTGCTCGTGTCGTCCTACGCCCCTGGCCCACAGTTTAAGTCACCAGACCGCGTGCCACCCTCTGTTGTTTCTCTCTGTGTGTCTTCCTTTGCCGCGTCCGTTTCCCCCGTCCGCGGTTTTTGTTCCATCTCCCCATCCCAGCAATCTTTGCCGCACTTATTTCCAGTACCCCGATGCCCGCCCAACTTGGCCGACAGTATCGTCTATACCATCCGCCTTAGCATAGGGCATGGTTGAGCTAATGTTCGAGGTTACACGGCCTGACTACATATTCAGAGGATGGGTTGCCATTCGTCAAGTACCCCAATCTTTTCTGCTACTTGGTTGCCCGCCCGTTCTGTCTTTCTTGCGGCCCCAGCCCTTCAGAGAAGATCCCAGCGCACTCAGTACCACTCTTCGTGAGTCCACTTGCTTGACAGAATCGCAAGCGTGTTTGGTTATAGTTTCTAGCTTTGGGCGCTCCAATGGGGGGTAATCGTTCCCCCAACGGGCACCCCCATCCACACGTGGGACGCACACACCCAATGTGATTGCCACAGCCGCACGCGTCCTCTAAGTTCTAGTGCGGTGCGACACCCTGGGGGAGCAAGCACTGCCCACGGGGCGCCGACTCCGTAGTGCTGATATCAACAGATGCAGCTTGTTTCGATACATTTACTTATTAGGCCAGCCATTTACCTATTAGCTCAGCCACATTTACATGCATTCCATAAATTTACCCTGTTTCAGTACATTTCAATACATTCACACGCTGTGGTATTTCGTGGCCGCCACTTGGGCGTCGCCCCTTGAGCTTCAAGCGTTGACACTCTGAGTGTCCAGACTTGGTTCCGGTTTCAGGCTGTTCTTTTTGGGTCATCTTGGGCAGCAATGCGCGACCGTGTCGCCATTCTTGGAAGCGACGGTCAACACATCGACCCCGTGGGTTTGTTCAGCGGTGGCATGCCTTGCAATTCTGCAGCCTCGCAGCGTCTCCTCTCAGACAGGGCCCTGGGCACAGTGTGAAGATGGTGTGATGGGCCAAGTTTCCACCACCACCATAGGTGTAGGACGTGGTAGGAGGGAGGACTGAGAGGCTCTCCTCCTCCTCCTCCTCCTCCTGCCTATGGCAGTGGTGGTGGGAAGTTGGCCCATGAGGGTGGGGTGAGGGCCATTTTTCTGCGGCGAGCGAGGGGGGGAAATGAGAAGGAGAAGGCCTTCCCAGAAGGCCGCGGGACTTCTCAGAAGCCCTCGCGCCTTCTCAGAAGTCTTCTTTGTCTTCGTGGAAGGCCCGGGAAGCGTCTCGGAAGGCTCGGGGACTTGCGAGCCTTCTGCGAAGTCATCCTCCCTCTCACTTCCCCCCCCGCGCTCGCCGCCGCGGGGTGAGGACCACTTTGGGCTCACGAGGGGCTCTGGTTGCCGTGCCGCGCCCCCGGCTGCAGGAGATCAGGGCACCTCCGCGTGGCCGAGGCTCGCCGTGGGCCAGCAGCGCCCCGGTCGGCGTTCTGCGCGGCAGCACGATGCTCAGGAGGGGGAAAACCGCGCACAGGCACAACGAATCGTCGACTCCCCAGAACATATTCGAAAATATAGGCAGTTGGGGGGGCGAAGGCGACAACTCAGAAGATATGGGAGCAGAAGGGGATCCTGGGATTTGCGTGCATTTCTTGTTATGTCCCTGGGCCCTTTCAGATGATTGTATCCTCCTCCTCCTCCTCCTCCTCCTCCTCCTCCTCCTCCTCCTCCTCCTCCTCCTCCTCCTCTCTGACCCCCCTCCTCCCGCGGAGCACGAGGTGAATGTTGCCTTCGGGCGTCAGTGCTAGCTTCCTCTGGCGCTGGCGGGGAGGATCTCCCAAGGACCCTGGAAGAGCGCACTGCTCGGAAGGGCTCGGACGATCAGTCGCAGCCCTCCGATGGCGAGGTGTTCTAGCGCCTCTGACCCGCCACTCAGGCCAGCCACCACGAGGAGGACGAGGAGGACGAGGAGGACGAGGAGGAGGAGGAGGAGGAGGAGGAGGAGGAGGAGGAGGAGGAGGAGGAGGAGGAGGGGAGGGGAGGAGGAGGAGAGGAGGAGGAGGAGGAGGAGGAGGAGGAGGAGGAGGAGGAGGAGGAGGAGGAGGAGGAGGAGGAGGAGGAGGAGGAGGAGGAGGAGGAGGAGAGGAGGAGGAGGAGGGGAGGGAGGAGGGGGGAGGAGGAGGAGGAGGAGGAGGAGGAGGAGGAGGGGGAGGAGGAGGACGAGGAGGAGGAGGAGGAGGAGGAGGAGGCGGAGGAGGAGGAGGAGGAGGAGGAGGAGGAGGAGACCACCCTCGGAGCAGGAGGCGCGAGGATCAGCCTCCCGTGCCCACTCCTCCCGCCCCGAGCGCTCCCGTGCGCACGGGAAAGCTTGCGTGGAGGGTGCAGGATGGGGGAGGATCGGAGGGACCAAGGGGGGGGAGCATGGACGCGCTCCCTCGCTAAGTCGGGCGGGGTTGGCTTCGCGACTCGGGAGCTACCTTCCCCGATCCGTTGACGCGGCGGCCTTGCGCCACATCCACGGATTCCTACTCATTGTTCATTTTTAGTTCTTCAAGAGTTCCTTGATTTTCTGGGGGCCAAGATCCTTTCATGTTCAATTCTTCTACCATGGGCCTCTTCCTAACAATTAGAAACGGGCCGAATTAGAAGTGAGCACGGTTAGAAACGAACGACGTGTAATCCATATTTGTGTGTGTTCTCCTGGGGTTCATGGGGCCCTCCTCAGAAGCACGCACACGTGATTTGCATATCTAGCCTCTCGCCGCGCTTCGGTCGGGGCGCGTGGCCTGTGCGCGGGTCGATCCGGAGCCGGCCTCTCTCGAGCAGGCCTCGAGTGGCATGTTCTGCCTGGCTGCATCGTAACTCATCAGTTCAAGACGTCACTTTGAGCCCAGAAGGGCGTACAATTCTTTGGCCGCTGTTCAGGTCCAGGTCGGGGAACCTCTTCCGGGCTAGGACAGGGATACATCGTTCTAGAGCGTCTCGGAACTCTCTCAGAGCGTTCCGCAACGCTCTGAGAAGACCGTGGCACCAGATACATTCTCCAGAATCATTGGATCTCAGAGATTCCAGATTTAGCCGACGGGCTCGTTTTCGCCGACGCTGCCGCGCAAGCTGGCCGCGTAAGGTCGCGCGTGCGCGCCCCTGTCTTCAGTGTGGCGTGCCGCGTTGGTGGCCCGCGTAAGCCGCGGCGGAAATTCGCTATGCCATCTCGCGTACCGTCGGAGCCTGTCAGAAGGACGCGTGGCGAGGACGCGAGACCCGTGGAGGCCGACGCCGGGGCAGCTGGGGCGCCCGCCCCACAAGGGTACCCTGAGAGGCCGGCCAATGGAAGTGGCAGAGGACGGGGCGCAGGGGCAGGGGCAGGAAGGGACCCAGGGGTACAGTAGGGGTCTTGAAGAAGGAACCCTTTTCGTTGGGGAGGGGCTCGATGTTCCTTAATTGTTTCACAGCTTGCCGCAGGTTCCCCTTATGTTTTCGACAGGAAATCGAGGTTGAACTTATGGAAAAAAGGGGCCTCGTTCCTTATTTAGGGTTCCTTCGGTCAACGCCCCGACTGTAACCCCATAGAGCAGGCGCGCGTCCTCATCGTGGGCACTGGCCGTAAGACCCGTGTTTGATCCTCGCTCCCATGGCTTCGCCCTGCAGCTCGCGGCCGAGGCGCGCCGTGGCCAGGGTCGCGGGTCTAGAGGTCGACAGCAACACCAAGATCGGCGGTGTGCATCCCACCGAGTGAAGAAGATCCCGATCTTGGTGATGGCGGTAATATCCTGGCTTTCAAGGTGGCCGAAATAGTACCACCAACGCCGAAATCTAAGTTCATCTTCCCCCCTGTGGAGGCAGCCCCCTGTGCTGGTGCTGGTGCCCATGTTCAGGCCCCCGCGACGTTGCTCCGGCGGGCCCCTGTCACGGCAGGGGCGGCCTCCTCCTGCCCTGCAAGAGGGCGACGGGCCGGGCTCCCGTGGTGCTCGTTGCGGGCTCGGGAGCCCTGAGACGGGCGAGGAGGAGGAGGAGGAGGAGGAGGAGGAGGAGGAGGAGGAGGAGGAGGAGGAGGAGGAGGAGGAGGAGGAGGAGGAGGAGGAGGAGGAGGAGGAGGAGGAGGAGGAGGAGGAGGGGGAGGAGGAGGAGGAGGAGGAGGAGGAGGAGGAGGAGGAGGAGGAGGAGGAGGAGGAGGACAAGGAGTAGGAGGAGGAGGAGGAGGAGGAGGAGGAGGAGGAGGAGGAGGGAGAATGGATGGAGGGAGGGAGGGAGGGAGCGAAGGAGGGAGGGAGGGAGGTCCATGCTCAGGAGCGGAAGACGGACGTGCAGTGGGGGGCCCATGCTAAGAAGCACCCTGTTTGCCTCACGGTTGCCCTGGGTTTCTCGGGTTTTGTTGGTTCTGCGATGGAAGGCGTGACGTTCCCACACCAAAAATCAATGGACGTCCTGGGGTCTCAGGGTTTGGTTTTTTGGGGAAGGTTCGTATGGTCGGGCATCCACTGTACACGTACATGAATCCACGTTGGTTTCGAGAGTACGCGTAGCGCGAACATTCGTATCACGCGGCTGGTCTCGCTGACACTGGGGGGCCATGCTCAGTGCGTGGGTGGGCGCCGACGCCCTTTGTGGACTCCCTCCATGCAAACGGGGGTCCGCCAGAGCGCCGGATCTTGCAGGATCCTGCAGAGCCACGGGTACATTGACCCTCCTGGGTCGTTTTGGAAGCTTTTGGGGCCGTCTTGGGGCCCTCCGGCCGTTGTGGGCCTTGCGAAAGCCCAAGAGGCGGATGTGCTAAAAATGGACGTGCTCCCTGGGGAGAATGGCGATTTTTGCTTCTGGGGGGCCTCTGGGGACGCCTCTTGGTGGCTTCTTGGGGCGCCTTGGCGGCCGACGGACCCCGGGCCTGTGGATTGACCCCGGTCGGCAGGAGCCCGACGGGCGCGGGGGCACGCGTGCTTTTTGCGTGGGCCCACGGGGCGGCCTCGAAGGATGAGCTGCTGAGCACTTTCGTGCAAGCCCCTTCCTCTCCCCCCCCGTTCTAGCGTCGGGGGTCTGCCTCACGAGGCTCCCAAGCGAAATGGGTACGGAAAGAATGGGTACTCCAAATTTCGTAATAAAAGGGAGGGGGTCTGGACCCTCCAAGACAAGCCATTTCAGACCTCCCCCGTGGGAGAACCCTCCAAAACATCGTCCCCAGACCCCCCCAGGCCCTCCAAGATAGCCTGGAAGAGACCCCCCCCGAAATGAGACCCCCCTCCCTTTATTACGAAATCTGGAGTACAATGCCCAACAGCAGTTCCTGCTCATTTTGAACAGGACTCTCTGTCCGCGCCGCCGCGGCCTGTGTCCATTCGAGGCAGAAGGCCGCCTGCCCAGCAGCGGCCGCTGTTGGTTTGGGACAACATTTGTTGTTGGGCATTGTACCCATGTTTTCCGTGCCCATTTCGGACGTCCAAAGCCTGGCTCACCAGAATCGGAGGTTGATAGACCTCCTACCCTGACACGGCGATCAGCGAAGTGGCCGTATTCGGTTCGCGAGAGGGCGTCGCGGCCGTCGTTTCTGCGGGTCCAGGTCCGCCGGTTTCGGTCCTGGACCGTTTTCACGAAAGGGAGGTTTACTAAAGGGAGGTTTGTCCACCGCCGATAACGGTGTTTCGCGGCGCTGAAGTCTCAGGCAGGGCTTTCGAAAAGTTGTCTTCCAGGGGGCGTTTCCCTCAGTGGGAAAAGATCATTGCAAGGGCATGCGAAGAGGGCACTTGGAGGGAGGCTTCATTGCGATATCGTTGATGAGTCGTGGGTTTGCATGGGTCGTTCGCCTTGTCCCTCTCTTCCTCTTCTTCCGTGTCTCGACGTGCGTCTGCTCCACGCGCTGGTTGAGGAAGGAACGTTCTTTCAAATGCAACTTTTCTTTCGGTGCCTCAATGGTCGCATCTTTAGGTGCCTCATATAGCGTAGCGGTGTGGCAGCATCCGAGCGTTAATGTTGGCAGTTGAGGCTAGGTCTCCGCTCTCACCTTCGCCCCTGGCCAACTCCCAAAGGATGTGCCAACGAGTGCAGCAGGCACACGGGCGCGGCAGGAACCTCTCTAATGATCCTCGCCCAGGGCGGGCGGAAAGGAGGAAAGGGATCCCAGATGTCCGCCGATGTTGACCCCAGGTTTCCTGGCCGCCTCACTGGGAGTAGTTGTAAGTCGGGCCTGTCCCTCTACAGGAGGAATAGTCGAATATATTTTGTACATATTTGGAGGGCGATTGTTCCATTAGTTGTTCATGATGTTTTGCATATTTACTGAGTATTCCTGACTTGTCATCAAAATCCGCGTGTGTGGGGACATGCCCGACCTAAGAGTAGTATTCCGTCCTGGGTTAACTTATGGTTCCAGAGCCCGAATAGAAAACGCCTGCTGACAAAATTCACGTCGCCGGAGAGGTGCGAAGGCTCCCGGTCCTAGACTCCCGACGTCAAGAGTTGTCCCCAACGTCGACGCCCAGAGGTCTCGAGCCACTACCCTGGGAGCGGTGGTTCGGCCCGAGTCGTCTTCCCACGGCCCAGAGGCCCGGGACGGGCCACCCGAGGCCGACAATGGGGAAAAACCCGAGGCCGACAAAGAAGGGTGGACTCCGCTGGCGAACGCCTGTGGAGACTTCTGGGGCCGCCACTGTCGGCGCCCACGGGGCGGCGGAGCGACAGCGGTGGTTGTCCGAGGGGGCACCCGCTCTTCGGGAGATCTGATCCTTCTCCAGAGCCTCTGCGCGAGGACTGACCCCTTCAAAGCTTCAAAGCCCCTTCATGGCCCGGTGGGGGCGCCCGGCGCGCAGATGTGGTGGAACCCCAAGACCAAGCGGATGCAGCGCGGGGCGCCGGAGCAAGAGTCGCCGGAGCGCCCCCGAGCACGCGCGCGTGCCAGCGCCGCGCCGCCCCGTGGGCTCGGGGAGGTGGCGCCCCGTGGGGCCCAGAGGGCCTCTTGGAGAGGCTTCAGTCGGGCCTGGCCCTCTACAGGAGGAATAGCCAGACATCGTAAACAAAATAGTCTGGGGACGATGCTTTCAGCATTTGTTGCGTATGTTTGACCATTTTGGGGGGCAAAGTTTGACTTCTCCTCCGGTTGCCGCCTGTAGGGGGACATGCCCGACCTAAGGAGAGGCCCTCGGCGGCCTTGGGAGGTCTCGCAGGGCCACCGCGCCCTCGGAGGGCTCGCCTCCCCCTTCTGTTGTCGGGGGTGGACCGGCCTCCTACCCCGACACGTCGATCAGCGAATTGGCCGTTTTCGGCTCGCGGGAGGGCGTCGCGGCCGTCACTTTTTCGGGTCCAGGGCCGTCGGTTTCGGTCCCAGGCCGTTTCGACTAAGGGGGGGTTCGCTACAGGGAGGTTTGCCCACCGCCGATGATGTTGCATCTTTGGTGAGCCTCGCCTGTGCCCCAAAACTGGTGTCTCTTCGTGTCCCTGGCGCAGGCTCGATGCGGGCTCGATGCGGGTTTGGCGCGGGTTCGGCGCGCATTCGAAACGAATTCGACACGGACCCGAGGAGTCAGTCCGACTCGGACGTGGATCCGACGCGGACAGGACCGCGATGAGACAGACAAGGTCCTCCGAGGATGCAACATAAATCTCCCCCTGAGAATGTTTTCGCGCCGGGCGCTTTCGCCCGTCGGTTGCGGGCCCCCAGGGCCATCACAGATCGATCCAGCTCGCCTCAGAGAGGCAATCCTCGGGTCGAGAGGACGGTGCTGGGAGAAGGGATCAGATCGTCCGTACTAGCGCGTATGACGGATGGGCTTCTCACACCGTCGTTGCCTTGCATCTTCCCGGCCCCTCCCCCCCGACACGAGAATGGCTCTCCTCTCGCAAAGTGACGTTGAAAGGTGGGCCTGGGGCTCCGGTTGCGATCTCTTGCGATGCTGCAATCTTTGTGCGCCGCGTCGGCTCTCAGGGTCTGAGGGCCTTCGGGAGAGCGCCGAAGGCCCTCCGGAGGCCAGCGGAGGCATTCCGAGGGGCGCTGTGCGAGGCAGGCCCCCCAAGACGGTGCCGAGGCATCCCGGAGACGCCCCCGGGCCCCCCCTCGCTCGGGCGGGTGGCAATGGGGGGTGACCTCAGTGGGAGGTGTGAAGAACAAGGCCCCAAAGTGGCCCTGTTTCTTCACCCCCGATTCATCGGCGGCGAGCGAGGGGGGAAGCGAGAAGGAGGAGGCGTTCTCAGAAGGCGGCGGGACTTCTCAAAGGCCCTCGCGCGTTCTGATAAGTTGTTGTGTCTTCGGGGAAGGCTCAGAAAACTGCTCGAACCTTCTGAGAAGGCTGGCCTTCTCCTTCTCACTTCCCCCCTTCGCTCGCCGCCGAATCTAGGTCACCCCATATCTCCACCCGCCCGAATTGCGCTTCCAGATCGACCCAAGGATTCGGAGCGGATGTCGGAATGGCCTCGAGAGGCCCCCCCAGGAAGTCCAAGCAAGGGGGGCCCGAGTCCGTCGCTAGCCCCCTCGGCCCGATCGATGGGTCGATTGGGCAGGCGATGGGCCAGATGCGTCTCTCGGTGCCCGGAGCCGTGATCCTCCTCCTCGGCCTCCTTACCATCGTTTCTCTTCCTCCTCCTCCTCCTCCTCCTCCTCCTCCTCCTTTATTCTAGGCCTCCCATCTAGGATCGGAGCAGATGGGATCGGAGGATCGCGCCGCATCGCCGATGCATCGCCGATGCGGCCCGATGCGGAGCCCCATATGCTTCACGTCGACGTCGCCGATGCATCGCCCACGTCGACGATGCATCGCCAATACATCGCTGGTGCATCGCCGATGCATCGCCGATGTATCCCCGACCCCATCTCCTCCGACCCCATCTAGGAGGCCTTTCTTATCCTGACACTCCTCCTCCTCCTCCTCCTCCTCCTCCTCCTCCGCCCCTTCCTTGTTCTCCTCCTCGTTCTTCTCACTCTCCCTCCTCTGCCCTCCTGCTCCCTGCTCGTCCAGTCGAAGTACATGGGACAGCACGGCAGACTGCCACCAGCTCATACAGCCAGTGTGGCTCGACGCGTTGCTGGCATGCCCCGATCCGCAAACCTGCGCTCCCCTTGCATTCGACATCGGTTTGCGCTGGATGGCATCGGTGCGTGACGCTCGGTTGCCACGCTTGCGGGTTCCACTCATGCCATGCGGCTGGGTACGTTTGGATACTCCAGATTTCGTAATAAAGGGAGGGGGGTCTCATTTCAGGGGGGGGGTCTCTTCCAGGCCATCTTGGAGGGCCTGGGGGGGTCTGGGGACAATGTTTTGGAGGGTTCTCCCACGGGGGGGGGGTCTGAAATGGCTTGTCTTGGAGGGTTGAGACCCCCTCCCTTTTATTACGAAATCTGGAGTACGTTTGGATAGCGTGTCGCTCCGCCAATTCTGGCCCACCACGCTTCGGCGCGACACGCGATCCGCTGCCCAGTCCCAAGGCATCAGCCTTTCCGAGCCTTTCCGAGCCTCTCCGCTCGCAGAGCGTAGCGCATCGCCGTGGCCGCCGCGGCGGAGCGCGCTCAGCAAATGACCCCGATCGTAAGTGTACGTAGCGCCAATGATATCGTATACCGTACTCCAGATTTCGTAATAAAAGGGAGGGGGTCTGGACCCTCCAAGACAAGCCATTTCAGACCTCCCCCGTGGGAGAACCCTCCAAAACATCGTCCCCAGACCCCCCCAGGCCCTCCAAGATAGCCTGGAAGAGACCCCCCCCCGAAATGAGACCCCCCCTCCCTTTATTACGAAATCTGGAGTATACGCAAACTTGCAGATATACGCACGTGTGTGTATACGGGTTCTGTGAATTTGTTCCGGTCTATCCCACCACCGCGCCCGGGATGGAGGCAATTTGATCCTCCATCACAGCATCTAACGATGGATCTTGTTGGGCGGGGTGGGGATGAGCGTTTCGGGAGGTGCGAGGAGGATGAGGTGGAGGTGGATGACGGCAAGGGGGATGCGGATGGAGCAGCACGACAGTCAGGAGGGAGGAGCACGGAGGAGCACGACGGGAATGAGGAAGAGGAGGAGGAGTGCCGCGAGGAGGACTGATGCTAGGAGGAGGGCCTCACTCCGCCACGCGCAAGGAGTGAACTCTCGCCAGAGTGGCCTCTGGTGCGGGCTCGCGGGGGGCCCCCGAGCGCCGAATGCGCTGCCATAAGAAGCGGCCTGCGCTCTTGGGCCCGCCCCGCGCCCCACCTCCCGCGCCACCCCCCAAAAGCCGCGCACCAGCCGCCGCTCTTGTTTGTGGAGCACTCTTGCGCGTCGCCGATGCGTCATCCCGGCCCTCCCAGCCATGCCGTCTGCGGCGGCAGCCAGGGACGGCGATTGGAGAGCCTTGGCATCGCTCGGACGTGTGCATTTTTCCTTCGGCGAGGACCATCGAGGAGCATCCTTGATCATTTGGCGAAAAGGCCACGCACGAAACCGAATTATTCACTGCGTGGAGCTCCCCATATGTGCATCTACTCGCATGGACCTGTCCGCCGTAAATGTCTAGGCGCAAGAGCTTTCGAATATTAACGGGCTTCAGTTGTGACGGTCTGGACATCAATCTAACTGCGAATGAATTGGAGTGTGAATGAGCCTCAGTAGTACGAGCGCGTCTCTGTGCATGAGCCTGGGGCCTCCTGGGGCCTCCTGAAACCTACTGGAGCTTCCTGGGGTCTCCAGGAGCCTCTTGGGACTTCCTGGGACCTCCTAGGAAGGTTTCGTGCCCCAGGAGAGGCGCAATCTATAGCAACCGACGTACATAAAACATTGCGGATTAGAGCCACAGGAGAAGGGTAATCTATAGGAACACGCGTAAAACCAAGGACTCGTGCCCCAGGAGAGGCCCAACATATAGGAACATGAGTAAAACATTTAGGATTGTGTACACAGGAGAAGGACCATCTATAGAAACATACGTAGAACATCAAAGAATCGTGCTCCAGGTAAGGCCCAATCGATAGGAGCATACGTAAAACACATGGGATTGGAGCCACTCCTGTTGCCTTCTGAGGCCTCCTGCTCCTGGGGCCTCTCGGGGCCTCCTGTTGCCTTCCGAGGCCTCCTGGCGCTTCCTGTTGCCTCCTGGGGCCTCCTGTGGTTTCCTGAGGCCTTCTGGAGCTTCCTGGGGCCTCCTGGAGCCTCTTGGGACATCCTGTGGCCTCTTGAGTCTTTCTGTGGCCTCCTGATGCCTCCTGGGACCTCATGTGGTCTCCTGGGGCCTCCTGGAGCCTGTTGGAGCCTCCTGTGGCATCCTGAGAAGAATCTGCGCCCACGAGCCTGGCCACCAAAACAAGCAAACCGATCGAGACATCCTCAAAATCTGGCCCACCTGGGGGGTGAAAATGAGCGCCTCGCTCGAGACATCCTCCAAATCTGCTCCGAAAGCGAAGGATGTTGGGCCCAGAAACAAGCAAACCGCCTGAGACATCCCCACAAAATGGCCGCGAACGAGCCCGTGCAACCACCCCTGGCGGCTCCCCTTAGGGCCACGAGCCTGGCCACCAAAACAAGCAAACCGATCGAGACATCCTCACAATCTGGCCCACCTGGGGGGTGAAAATGAGCGCCTCGCTCGAGACATCCTCCAAATCTGCTCCGAAAGCGAAGGATGTTGAGCCCAGAAACAAGCAAACCGCCTGAGACATCCCCACAAAATGGCCGCGAACGAGCCCGTGCAACCACCCCTGGCGGCTCCCCTTAGGGCCACGAGCCTGGCCACCAAAACAAGCAAACTGATCGAGACATCCTCACAATCTGGCCCACCTGGGGGGTGAAAATGAGCGCCTCGCTCGAGACATCCTCCAAATCTGCTCCGAAAGCGAAGGATGTTGGGCCCAGAAACCAGCAAACCGCCTGAGACATCCCCACAAAATGGCCGCGAACGAGCCCGTGCAAACACCCCTGGCGGCTCCCCTTAGGGGTGCTGAAACCAGCGCCCCGCCTGAGACATCCTCACAATCGCTCTCCAAGCGAAGGATGTTGGGCCCAGAAACAAGCAAACCGCCTGAGACATCCCCACAAAATGGCCGCGAACGAGCCCGTGCAAACACCCCTGGCGGCTCCCCTTAGGGGTGCTGAAACCAGCGCCCCGCCTGAGACATCCTCACAATCTGCTCTCCAAGCGAAGGATGTTGAGCCCAGAAACAAGCAAACTGGGTGTGAGTAAGTTTGTGTATGAGTAAGTCAGTGTATGAGTATGTCTGAGTGTGAGTAAGTCTGAGTATGAGTAGGTCTGAGTATGAGTAAGTCTGAGTATGAGTAAGTCTGTGTATGAGTAAGTCTGAGTATGAGTAAGTCTGAGTATGAGTAGGTCTGAGTATGAGGAAAGAGGAGGAGGGGAGGAGGAAAGAGGAGGAGGGAGAGGGAGTAGGAGGCGTCCAAGTAATAACAAGAACCCCATCTTAGGATATGGGGAAAAAACACCAGGAATGGACGTCCGAGCGATGCCCAGGAGCAGGTGCGCCGATTGTGAGGGATCTTCTGGCGTGTTCTGGCGTCCGCCTCGCATGGCTGTCGCGTGGTTTTCAGCGCGGCCTTTCTCTGGAGGCTTCGCGGGGACTCTGCGGGGCATCTTCGGGCGGTCCGTCCTCTTGACCCCTCCTCGAAGCCCTCCCGCCCTCATGGGGCATTTGCGGCTCTTCCTCTCGGGGGGCGGCCACGGCGAGGCATGATTCCAGGGAGGAAAAACCACCCGGACCGGACAATTGGCGTTTACTAAACTCGGGGGCGGAAAAGAGGGGGGTGATGACTAGGGGGGGGTGGATATCATGGCGGGTGCCATGATATTTCCCCAGATCTCATGGCGCCCCTTCTTGTTTCATTACATACCTGGCCCCCCCGCCGCGGTCATGATTTGCACCCCCCCCCTCTTGGACACCCCCCTCTTGGCCGCTCCCGAACTAAACGGCTCTTGGCGTTTACTAAACAGCCTTGTCCTGTTTGATGCCTTCTGTGGGTGCGCTTACTGAACGGCTTCGCGTGTCGGGAGGGTCATTGTCGGGGTGGATTTTCTGCCTTCTAGTAGTGATGTCCCGGGGGGGGGTCATGGCTGGGGCCATGGATCATGGTATCTCCTCGGAGTCTTCTCTTCCAGCGTGACCCCTGGTCCCGCCTGGGCCGCGCACCTTGCCTCGGGCCGTGCTTTTTGCTACTCCCCCTGTTGGACGACCCCCCCCTTGGGCGCCCCCGATCTTCCGTGTTTCCTGGGGACTCCTAGGTTCGGATGCAACCCCTGGGAAGTCAGATTCTGTTTTCGCCCTGGTCCGAAATCCGGCTTTATCCAGCTGAATCCCGCTTAATCCGGCTTAATCCCGTTTAATCCCGCTCAATCCGGCTTAATCCTGTTTGGTCCGAGGCCTTTTCCGGCGTAACAGCTCCCAAGTGGGGCTAAATTCTTCTTAATTTTTCCTACGAAAACCTCCCAGTAGTTGCCTCCTGACCCTAGGGGCTCTCTTTTGTCTTTTGTCCCTGCTCGAGCACCTTCTGAATACCAATGAGCACGCTGGGGACCAAGTGCGACAAGACATCCGTCTTCACCACGTATGAATTGCAAGTCAATGTTGAGCCCATTGTGGCGACATTTGTGACCATGTCGCGCGCCGTGCGGCGGTGTCGCGACTTCGCTGTGTGGAGTCATCGTGAGGCAGGTATGGAGCGATTGTGCATCGACCTGCGTCCCCATGGTTCACTGAAGTATGTTCGATTTGTTTCTGGAACAAGAGCGCAGGCATTGCCGATTATTGAATACGCAGTCATATTACGTTGTGCTTGTGTGTGTGTCTGCTTGTGCATCACATACGGTGTTTGCATTCTAGCGCCGCGTCGAAGGAACATGCGTGTCTCTGCGTGTGTGTGTGTGTGTGTGTGTGTGTGTGTGTGTGTGTGTGTGTGTGTGTGTGTGTGTGTGTGTGTGTGTGTGTGTGTGTGTGTGTGTGTGTGTGTGGGGGGTTTCAGTTGCGTTTTGAAAAGGTGTGTATTGCTATGGACCCATCGCAAGGAAGCTGTAGACCAAGGTCTATCCCATATTCCTCCTATTTGGATCTGCTATGATTCGGTCTCGAGCCTGTTGTGAATCGATTGTGAAGCAATCGAGAGTTTATTGCGACTTCGACAAGCGAATCGATTGAGGTAATGGCTAGGTGGATGGGTGCATGATGTATAGAAACATGTGTGCCTGAAGACATTCAAACCAAGTGTGCATCCGCACTTCCGCGAGGCTCATCCAGAGCTGCAGTCTGGCCTACCAGGTCCATCCATCATGTTCAGGTGGCGTCATTCGCTGGCGCCACGGATATCACCCGACTCTCCGAGCCCGCCAACGTTCAGACTGCTCCCCCTCTCCCTCATCCATGCCCCTCCGTCCCCAAGCCCCCGACTTCGTGACTTTCTCGTGACGTAGGCCCATCAGAGGTCTGGACCCAGTCCTGATGACCAGGCTTCCTGGACCTGATCTTGTGTGGACGGTCCCAGGCCCAGGCCAGGCGAGAGCCCCCCGAGACGCCGGAAGTTGCAACAAGACGTCAGTCCGCATGGAATTGCTCGTGACGTCGGGGGTCTGTCAAGAGGGGGAAAAACCCAGACACAATTAATCGTCATTCCCAGGACAAGATGGGAAAGTATGAGAAGTGGAGGGGCAGACGAAAACCTGGAAAACATGGGAAAACATAGGGAATCCTGCTATTTGTGTCTATTTATTCGTGTGTCCCAGGGACCGTTCAGTCCGGGGTCGTCCTCCTGCCGTGAACGCGCTCACGGCGATGTGGGCGTCGGCACTGTGGGTGGCGGGCGGTGCGTGAAACCGGCTGTGGGAAGGCGCTGTTCGTGTGGTCCTACAGCTCGCCGTGCCGCCGTCGCTCGATGCGCTCGCGCACTGGGAACGCAGGAGAGCGTGTGGTTCGTGAGCTCCTACCGGTGTGGCTGCGCGAGCTCGGCGTCGCAAATGCAAACAACAAAAACACACACAAACACATTGTGTTTGATGTGTGTGTGCTCGATTCCCACAGTGTCTGTGGGTGTACGTGTGTGTGTGTGTGTGTGTTGATGTGTGTGTGTGTTTTTTGTGCGTGTGTGTATGTGTGTGCATGAGTGTGTGCTTGTGTGTCTGCGTGTATGTTGTGTATGTGTTGTGTGTGGTGTGTGTTGTGTGATGTATGTGTTGTGGTGTGTGTGTGTGTTTTGTGTGTTGCGTGTGTTATGTGTGCTGTTTGTATGTGTTATGTTGTGTTGTGTGTTGTGTGTTGTTTGTGTTGTGTAAGTGTGATATGAGTGTCGTGCTGTGTGTGTGTGTGTGTGTTGAGTGTGGTGTGTGTGTGTGTTGCGTGTGGTGTGCTGTGTGTGTGTCTTGTGTGTTGTGTGTTGTGTGTAATTGTGAGTGTTTTTAGCACGTTGTGTTTGTGTTTGTTATGTGTTGCGTGTGTGCTGAATGTGGTTGTGTGTGTTGTGTGTTGTGTGTGTCGTGTGTTGTGTGTAATGTGTAGTGCGTGTTGTATGGTGTGTGTGTGTGTTTTGCGTGTTTTGTTTGTGTTGTGTGTGTTGTGTGTGCTGTGCTCGTCTTGTGTGCTTGCGTGTTGTGTGTGGGTTGCGTGTTGAATGTTGTAAGTGTTTTGTGTGGTGTGTGTGTGTTGTTTACGGTGTGTGTGTGTTGTGTGTGCTGTGTGTGCTGTGTGTTGTGTGTTGTGCGTTGTGTATTATGTGTGTGGTATGTTGTGTGGGCTGTGTGTTGTGTTTTTGTTGTGTGGTGTGTTTGTTGTGGGCAGTGTGTGTGTGTTGTGTGCGCTGTGTGTGGTGCGTGTGATGTGTGTGCTGTGTGTGTGTTGTTTGTAGTGTGCGTTGTGTAGTTGTGTTTTGTGTGTTGTGTGTTGTGTGTTGCAAGTAATGTGTGTACTGTGTATGTTGTGTGTCGTGTGTGTTGTGTGTCGTGTGTTATGTGCGTTGTGTGTGTGGTGTGTTGTGGATGTTGTGTGTTGCGTGTGTGTGCGTGTTGTGTGTGAAGTGCTTTGTGTGGTGTGAGTGTTGTGTTTGTAGTGTAATGTGTGTGTGTTGTGCTTGTGTTGTGTTTGTGGTGTGTGTGTTGTGTGTTTTGTGGGTTGTGTGTTCTGTGTGTGTGTCTTGTGTGTTATGTGTGTTGTGTGTATGGTGTGTGTTGTGTGTGTTGTGTTTGTGTGTAGTGTGTGAATGTGTGTTGGAATGTGTAGGTAAGTGCGCATGTGTGTGTGTCTGATCCCCACCATCGCCGTTGACCACCATCGCCGTTAGCGTGGCCTGGGCCCCGCGCGGCCGGCAGGCGCAGCCGCACGAGCTCCCGCCGAAGCGGGAGCCGCCCCTGGCGCTGCTCGACATCGGCAGCTGCACCAACCCCTTTGTGGAGCACCAGTTCATGGTCGAGCCGCTGGCGCTGGACACACCCGGCGCTCAGAGAAAAGGAACAGGTACCCATATTGCTAGCTTTCGGCCGTTTTCCTGGTTCTGGGCCTCCTGGGAGGCCCTCGTCGCCACCGCTGGATTCGTCTCGCAATTCTGGTCAGGACGCACTCCTGGAGAGGTCCAGGGGTTAGCGGTATCCTTGCTTTTTGGTTTCCTTATTGCCGGCAGGCACAGGGGGGCAGCGGCACCTCACCGGCCGCCTGGCGGGCAACGGCCGTTCCCGGCGTTGCCTGTAAGGGATCAGCAGTATCCTGGCCGTCTCCTAGAATAATAGACGCACGTTTCAGGGACCCGCCTGGGGCCCAGCTGTAGCGGATCTGTTCGACACCAACTCGACTCAAGCTCGGCTCCAGCCGGACTCAAGCTCGACCCAAGGTCGACCCAAGGTCGACCCAAGTCGACGGACTTGCGACGCAGCACCGACGCATGAGTTCGGATGCAACTCCTGGGAGGTCAAATTCTGATTTTGCCCTGGTCCGAAGTCCAGCCTAATCCGGCTCAATCTCGCTTGATCCCGCTGAATGCCGCCTCATCCGAAGCCCGCTCTGGCACAACAGCCCCGCCATGGGGCGTGATCCTCTTTTACCTCTCCGGCGAAGGCCTCCCAGCAGTTGCTTCCTGACATGATCGGGAGCGGAAAAGAGGGGGGTGATGACCAGGGGGGGGTGGATAGCATGGCGGGGGCCATGATATCTCCCCAGATTTCTCGCGGCGCCCCTTTTTATTTCAGTGCGTCCCTGGCCCCCCCCCCGCTGGGCCGCGCACATGCCGCCGGTCATGATTTGCACCCCCCCCCTCTTGGACACCCCCCTCTTGGCCGCTCCCGACATGAGTGGGCCCGGTGTCTCCGGGAAGGCCCCCCGAGAACGAGCCTCCAGTCCAGCGCCGCGCCGTCGGGGCGCCGGCGGGCTGGCAGGCGTCCCGGCGGGCTGCAGGCCATGCGGGCCGCACCTCTCTCGGGCGCTGCGAGAGGTGCCCCATGGCCTCGTGGAGGACTCGGGTCGGGCGAAAGGGGGGGGTTGGGAAAGGGGGGGTTACAAAATTTGCTGCATGCAGCTGGTTTCGGCCCCACCGAGGGGCCCATTCCTCGATACATAGGGGCCCATTCCTCGATACATGGGCGCCGGGAGGCGCCGGGAAAATCAGCTACGTGAGCTGATTCTCAAACCCCCCCTTTGCTATCCCCCCCTTTCGCCCGACCCGAAGGACGATCGATGGAGAGGAAGCATGCTGCCACATAATTCCCAGATGTCGAAAAGATGTTTCAAACATGTTTTAGTCAAGTAAAAAAACAGGTTTCAAACATGGTTGGGACACGGTTTCGGCAATTCGAACACATTTTGAATTCGATGATCGGACTGATAGGCGGTCCACTGTCGTGGCATCCATAACCCTGGCCAACACTGACAGCTTGGCGCTGCATTTTTGTTCCGCGGGCGATCTTGCCTTGTCCCAGGCCCCGTGACCCTCCCACCGATCTGGCTCGAGCAAGGCCCCCAGAGAGACGGTGTCCCAGGGGTTTTGGTTAAGCTTTCCCGCGATGCTGCAGTTCTCGTGTTCGCATCATCGCTACATAAGGAAGATCATCTCGGAAGCCTCGCGCGGCGCGCAATAGTTGAACTATTTAGTCCGCACGTCCGCTCCGTCAGATCTGGGTTGACGTTCGCGCGGCGATTTGCAAATGTAAGTCCGACGCAATCCCGTCCATACTACCATCATTATCATTGTCCTCGCCGTCGTTATCACAAGCATCATAGTCATCATCATCATCATCATCATCAGCATCATCATCATCATCATCATCATCATGACCACCACCATAATAATCGTCATCGTCATCATCTTCATGTTCATCTTCATCATCATCATCATCATCATCATCATCATCATCATCATCATCATCATCATCATCATTGTTGTCTTCATCTTCAGCATCAGCATCATAATAATCATCATCACCATCATCGCATTACCACCATTCGACTCATATTCAGTATCATCATATCCAGCGTCTTCACCTTCATTTGGGTGCTCAGCATCATCCTCCTCCTCACCATCATCATCACCATCAGCACTGTCATCAGCATCACCATCATCATCACCACCACCATCATCACCACCATGGACGTCATGGCCATTGCCATCACCCTCGCCTTCACCATCAGCATGTTCTTCATACACCTCCCGGCCCCGCTCCTCCCCCCCGAGAGGCCGAGCCCTCGCGCTGCCTCCCCCCCCCCCGCGCTACCCCCCACGTGCGCGCTGCACGGCCCGCCTCCCCCTGCCCTCCTTGCTTTCGGGCCAGCACGCGCTCAGGCCATCGGGCGGCGACGACGAAGACCACGAGCGGCAACGACGACGACGACGATTAGTCTCGACGAGCGACGTCGGGGAGGCCCAGGAAGGTAGAAAGCAGGGCGGACTCGCATTTCGTCCGCTTTCGTTTCGTCCTCCTTCGCTTCGTCCTCTCGTGCTCCCTCCTCTTTCCTCCTCTTTCGCTTCATCGTCTTTCGAAGCCCGGGCGAGCCGAAGCTGGGACAGCCGAAGCGGACGTTTCGAAGCAGACGAAACGATGCGGGCGAATTCAAGTTCGGACGAAATTAGGCGGAATCCAAGAGATGTTCCGGGTAGGCCAAGTGAGAGGCGAACGTCGTTCCCGCAGAGCCTTCCAGAGCCAGAGCGCTCCTCGCAGCGACCGGCCCGTCCTCCAGACCCGCCGGGGAGAGTCGGTTGTCTTCAGGCTCGGGCGAGGAGGGGCAGGGGGAGGAGGAGGAGGAGGGGGAGGGCGAGGGCGAGGGCGAGGGCGAGGAGGAGGAGGAGGAGGACAAAATGGGCAAGTTGACTTGGGCTTGGGGGCTGGCGCGAGGCGAGGCCCGAAAGGAAATCTGGACTTCGCGACGGACCTTCGGCCCAGCGCTCTTCGAGAACGCGGCGGAGGGGGGGGGGGTCGGGGGGGGGGATCACTGTCAAGGTGAACTCTCCCGGTTCTGGCGAAGAAAACGCTCCTGGATGGATAAAATTCCCGACGCGTCCCCAGTCCGATTCTCGGCGGCGAGCGAGGGGGGGAAGTGAGAAGGGGCAGGCCTTCTCAGAAGTCTCAGAAGTTCTCTGGCCTTCTGAGAAATTTCCTGAGCCTTCCCCGAAGACAGTCAAGACCTCAGAAGGCACCAGGGCTTCGGGAAATTCCGCCGCCTTCCGAGAGGGCCTTCTCCTTCTCACTTCTCCCCCTCGCTCGCCGCCAAGATCCGTCCTTCTCCTGCATGGATAAAGATGTGGACCTCCCCGGGCCGTCCGCCGACGGAGCTCTGGAACGGCCGCGCCGCCCGATAACATCCTCCGGATAGGCCGGATCGCAAAGATCTCTGTGGCGTCCTGGGCCGATGTTGTCCCAGTCTTGGCTCTGACTTGAGGAGGGCAAGAGAGAGAGACATGGGGGCCCAAAGAGTACACACCACCACCACGTCGATTCCTCCTCCCTCCTCTTTCCAGCGAGAGGGAGGGGGGGAGGGAGGTGGTGGTGGTGTATCTATTTGGGCCCCCTGAGAGAGAGAGAGAGAGAGAGAGAGAGAGAGCGATGGAGAGAGACCGCGGGGCCCGAGCTAACCCGTGCTCGACGTACGTTTATTGTCAAGGACAGTTGTTATAGCCATTTCGGGCACGCCGATATTTAGGACAATGCTACGCTTCTCGTTTGAAGCCGTTTGTACAGAAGGTGCCCAAGCGCTGGCACAGTGTGTTCGACAAGGCACGCGGACGTCGGGATCCTGATTCTGGCTCGCGCAACAGGACAGAGAGAATGACAGAGAGAGAGAGAGAGAGAGATGGAGGGAGGGGGAAGAAGAAGTAGGGCGATCGAACGAGTGCCGAACCATGGAGCGACGGAGGGGGACATCCACTCCTGAGCAAGGGATGGAGGGATCTAGGGGAATGTGTGAGGGATGAGACTGGCTGAGGGTGAAGGACGCGCGGGCAGGCGGATGGCCAGTCAGGGAGGGGTGTCCGAGGACGCCGTAGGGGACGGAAGGGAGTTGCGCCACGCTCGCGCGGAAAGGCATGGAAAGAGGAGAGGGAGAGAAGGAGATTACCCCAGTGCGACCCTAACCAGAAGTTGGAGCCCCTAGGAAAGCAGCATTAGTTGCCATGCCATGCCATGCCATGCTATGCTGCGCTATGCTATGCGATGTTATGAGTTGCTATGCTATGCTATGATATGCTATGCCATGCTGCGCTATGCTATGCTATGATATACTATGCTAAGCTATGATGTGTCATGCTGCGCTGTGCTATGCTATGATATGTCATGCTATGCAAAGCTATGCTAAGCTGCGCTATGCTATGGTATGATATGATATGATGTGCTATGCTATGCTTGGCTATGGTATACCATGATATGCTATGCTAATGCAGCACTGCGCTATGCTAAGCTAAGCTAAACTAAGCTAAACTAACCCTCTAGGCAGACCCATGCTATGCTCTGCTATGCTCTGCTATGCTCTGCTGTGCTGCGCTGTGCTGTGCTGTTGTGTGCTGCGCTATGATATGCTATGATATGCCATGCTATGCTGCGCTATGCTATGATATGCTGTGCTGCGCTATGATTTGCTACGCTATGCTCTGCTGTGCTCTGCTATGCTAAAGCTCAGCGAAGCTAAGCTTAAGGTAAGCTAAGCTAAGACACACCTGAGCTAAGATGAAGCTAAGCTGAGCTAAGATGAAATAAGCTAAGCTAAGATGGGATAAGCAACGCTAAGCTAAGGGGACGCAACTGGGGGAACCGCGGGGCGGATCCTGGGGGAACCGCCCGGGGCGCATTACATTGCGCGGCCCTTTAAGCCCAGAGGGTAAGGACCCTTCTAGGCAGAGCCTAGGTAGGGGATCAGGATACAGGAGTAGATAGAAGGAGAGACGGAAAGACGTATTTGAAGAGAGGGAGAGCGAGAGAGGGAGGGCGAGCGAGAGAGAGAGAGAGGTAGAAAACGAGAGATAGAGGGAGAGAGAGAGGGAGAGAGAGAGAGGGAAACAGATGAATAGAGAGAGGAAGCAGCACGAGAAATGGAGATACGAAGAGAAGGAGGGAAGACAATGATGGAAGGAGAGGGAGGGGTACAGATGGGAGCGGACGGAGATGGAGAGGGAGGGATGAGGGGGGTGGGTCAGAAGACCTCGTCCCTGCGCGCGAAGCCGCGGCCGCCAGAAGTGTGTGTGTGTGTGTGTGTTTGTATGTATGTGGCTTGTGTCACGGTTTGTGACGTGTTGGGTCCGTTTGTCTCTACGTTGCCCTCCTTTTGGAGCCCTGCGTAGTAAGGGGTCATGGCCCGTGCTTGAACACCCGCTCTCTCTTTGTCCTCGGTCGGAAGTTTGCTTTTCCCATGCACGGTCTGCGCTCGGGGTCGGTTACGGCAACACCTCTCTGTGAAAAGCGGTTTGGGCTTGAGCCAACATGGTTACAGATGCTCACCACCCACCAAACCACCCCAACCCAACCCGAAGGCTCAGATTTACCCTCGATTTCCGGTGGGGGGGGGTCGGGAAACATCGAAACAACACATGTGGAACCCTTACCCCCCCAACCCGAAATTCGGGTCTTCGGGTTGGGTTGGGGTGGTCTGGTAGGTAGTCAGGTACACAGCATGCTGCGGTGAGCGCCGACTGGCGCCACCAGACCGGCCTCGAGACAGACGCGGGACGATTGCGGCTCCCCGGAGTGCAGCAGTAAGACAGGGCTAGGATCGGGATAAATCGCTCCAGAGCGTTCCGTAGCGCTCTCAGAGAGCTTGTTTTTTTTTAGACTCTGGCAAGTTTACTTGCATGGACGAGGGGGGGGGGGGGCTGACAAGCAAGCAAAGCCAGAGGGGGGGGGGGGGCCGGAAATCACTCAAGTCGAAAGGCGCTGCACCTCGTATTCGCTGAAAGAGGACGGAGGGGGGGGGGGGGGGGGGGGGGGGGGGGGGGGGGGGGGGGGTGGGGGGGGGGGGGGGGGTGGGGGGGGGGGGGCGGAAACGCCACATGCAAGTAAACTTGCCTGAATCCAAAAAAAAGCAAGCTCAGAGCGTTCGGGAACGCTCTGGAGCGGCCGCGGCGCCCAACACATCCTCCAAACCCGCCGATTCTCAGAGATTTCGAGTTATCCCGATCCGAGTTTGTCCCGATCTTCGCGTCGTTTTAAGCAGACGGCGAGGCCACAGCCCGCGGGACGACTCGAGGCGCCACGGGAAGCGCAGACGGCGAGGCCACAGCCCAGGGGAACGCCCAGAGGAGCGCAAGCCTAATTTCTGGACGCCCGAAATGGATACCGAAAGAATGTGTACAATGCCCAACAGCAGTTCCTGTTCATTTTGAACAGGCCTCGCTGTCGACGCCGCTGCGGCCTGTGTCCATTTGAGACTGGAGGCCGCCTGCCCAACAGCGGCCGCTGTTGGTTTGGGACAACATTGTTGTTGGGCATCATACCCATTTTTTCGGTACCCATGTCGGGCGTCCAAATAATTGTCGAGCGCGATGCGTAGCTGTCCCCGCCGCGTGGCCGACGCAGGCGGGCGCAAGCCTAAGTGGGGTCAGCCGGCACACTGGGGACCGGCCACCCAGCTGTGGCTCGTGCTCACGGAGACAATAGATCGCACTCTATATTGGTTGCATCCCGTATACTGGGAAACACGGATACCGCCACACATTCAACATGCCAAGTGCTTATGAGGACACGCTGTCCCACGCGATTCTGCGCCCCTCCGGGACCTGCATCGACCTCTTCACATGTGCGCGTGCGTGTGCGATCTCCCCAGCGGCGCTGAGCAGGGAGGCAAAGGGCGGGTGGGATGGAAGCCAGACGACTGTGCAGGATCGCAGGGCGGGGTTGTGCGGCCCCGCGCGCGCCCTGCCCTCAGGACCTGCAGCCGATGCACCCAGACGTAAGGAAGGCCAGCCCCGCCCTGGGGGCCCCCCCCGAGCCCGCTTGATTCACGGTGCAGCGAGCTCGCCGCAAGCATCCTTTCTTCTCCTCCTTCTCCTCCTTTTCCTCCTCCTCCTCCTCCTCCTCATCCTCCGCCTTCTCCCCTCCTCCTCCTCCTCCCCCTCTCCCTCCTCCTCATTCTCCTCTCTCTCTCTCCTCCTCGTCCTTCCCCTCTTCCTTCTCCTCCTCCCCGTTCGTGGCCATGTTGACTCAAGGTTGCCTGCTGCGAATGTTTTCCAAAACTATTCACGCCCCGATGGGTGTTTTTCTCCTCGCTGCCCACGTCAAGGGACAAGACCACCCAGTTTTTGAGCGTCGTGCGCAACACGCTGCTCGTGGTCTCCGCCTTCACCACGATTCCGCAGATCTTCATCAGCTCTGGCATCGGGACATTGTCGAGGACGCTTCTAAGTCTGGCCGCGTTCGCCGCAGCAGGGCCTCTTCATGCAGGACACCACCAAGAGCCGCAACGCCAGCTCGCACAAGGCCTGGACCTCCACCGTGAAGTTCATGTTCAACATAGGGGGCACATGCGAACCCGACCCTTAGGACGACTGGTGAGGAAGAGGAGGAGGAGGAGCAGGAGGAGGAGGAGGAGGAGGACGAGGAGGAGGAGGCGGAGGAGGGAGACGACGACGGCGCCCTTCCAGTGCCCGATTCGGGCACCCGGTGCGCTCGGACGCGGGGCGTCGGCTGAGGGGTGCGCAGCCAGAGGCCTTCTGCGAGAAAACGTGAGCAAGGGACCCCTGCGAAGACGAGGAGGAGGAGGAGGAGGAGGAGGAGGAGGAGGAAGAGGAGGAGGAAGAGGAGGAGGAAGAGGAGGAGGACGGAAAAGGAGGAGGAGGAAAGGAGGAAAAGTAGGGAGGAAGAGGAGGAGGAAGAGGAGGGGAGGAAGGAGAGAGGGGGGCAGGAAGAGGGGGAGCACGCCGACGAGGGGGGAGGGAACGACGAGGAGACGGACGCGGGGGACGAGGAGGAGGTAGGGAGGAGGAGGAAGGAGCCGAGAGGAGGAAGACGACCAGGAGGGGGAGGAAGGAGGAGGACGAGGAACCTGGCCCCCCTTGGGATGGAGGACAAAAAAAGAGAACAAAGAGACGTTATAAAAATGCAGAGAGGGAACCGAAAATGATCGGGGCTGGCCGAGACGGAGGTGATGACAAGGGGGTGGGATATCGTGACCAGGGCCATGATGTCTCCCAGACTCATTCACTCAACGCGACCCCCGGTGCCCCCCTTTGGCCGCGCACAAGTTCCAGCCGCGATTTGCGAACCATCTTCTTGGACGCCCCCCCATCGTTAGGGTCCGCGTCGGTCCGATCGATCCGATTCGATGCCGCTTCTGGCCTGGCCGATCCGGTTCGGTTCCGTTTTTCCGGCGATCCGATGCGGCCATATGTTTGCAGTGCGTTGTTGTGTTTCTTGTCTTGGCGCAGGCACAGGCGTTGCTGCTGCTTTTCCGATGCAACCCGATCCGATGAACATTCCGATCTGGTCCGAGCTATCGGTTTGATGCTGGTTGATCCTGCCTCCACGACGCCCCCGAGAGTGAGGAGTTTGAAGAGGCCCAGCGGGGCTGGCGGGGTGGGCGCGCGCGCCAGGCAGATTTCCTGCAGTTGCCAGTGGTCGACGCAGAGCCTGGCGCTGAAGGAGGCGACGCGCTCCCGCTGCTTTTTCCCCGGGCCGGTCCAGGCAGTGGCGAGGAGGAGGGGGAGCACGTTTTTTTCAGCAGTGGCGAAGCGTCCTGGCCTTAAGTCGGGAATGTCCATCTAAAGGAGGAATACTTGAACATACTAAACAATAGTCTGGGGACGATATTTGTTTACAATGTTTCACCGTTGGGGGCATGATTCCAGTATTTGTTTATTTGTCGTCCAGAGTCCGCCTGTCGGAGGACGAGCCCGACCGAATCCTGCTTATTCCAGCCAAAGGATATTATCATAACCTTGTGTTGTCTGTGCGAAAGGTTATCCGGAAATGTTTGGCGCCGAAGCTGCCTTGTGTAACTGCATCTGTTCGATGCTCATAGAGCATCGCCTATGTTTTCAGGACATCCTTTCATTCCGAAAGAATTTCGTGGTAGGCCTCACTACCCACCAAATCACCCCAAATCAACCCGGAGGCTCAAATTTGCCTTCCACCTATGTTGAAAAACACACGAACATATGTAACCCGTACCCCACACACAACCCAGCCCGAAGTTTGGGCCTCCAGATTAAGTTGGTGTGGTCTGGTAGGTACACTCAACGCGCCTAGTCAGGACGCGCGCCTTCATCTAGGGTGCCCTTGTGTCCTGGCTTTTGCGGCCCGTCCTTTGCCGTTTACCGTGGTCCCTCGCCGCCCCAAACATCCCAACTTCGGCCCGCAAGTGTCTTGCACCCTTCCCTGCTCAAGTGCAGCACTAGCGTTGCAGAGATGGGGCCCTGGGGGGAAGCGGCCCCGAGGAAATAAAGCCACAAACTGTGCAAGCCCAGCCTGCGATCTCCCCCTCCCCTCAGGGTCTCCTCCGCCCTCTGCTCCTCGTTTCCCTTCTCCTCCTACACCGCCGCCCTATCCTCCTCCCTCCTCCTGTCCTCCTTCCTCCTCACTTTCCTCCTCCCACGGCCCTCCCTTCTCCTCCTCCTCCTCCTCCCTCCTCCTCCTCCTCCTCCCTCCTCCTCCTCCTCCTCCTCCTCCTCCTCCTCCTCCTCCTCCTCCTCCTCCTCCTCTCTCCTCCTCCTCCTCCTCCTCCTCCACCTCCTCCTCCTCCTCCTCCCCCTCTTCCTCCTCCTCCCCACACTCCAAACTCTCCTCCTCCTCCTCCCTCCTCCTCCCCGCTCCTACCTCCTCCTCCTCCTCCTCCTCCTCCTCCTCCTCGTCCTCCTCCTCCTCCTTCCGTCCGCCTCTCCTCGCTCCTCGCTCCACCTCCTCCTCCTCCTCCTCCTCCCCCCCCTCCTTTCCCTCCTCCTCCTCCCTCCTCCTCCTCCTCCTCCTCTCCTCCCTCCCCCTCTCCTCCCTCCTCCCTCCTCCGTCCCTCAGGTGCGGGCTGGTCAAGGGGTCTGGGTGCGCTCCCAGGGAACGCGGGCCCCCCATCGGCCGCACCCATCGCGCCGCGCGGCCGCCATAGCAGCACCCGTGCGACCGAGCAGCACGTCGCGCTCGCGGCGAGCCAGGGCTCGCTCGCCCGCGCGGCACCGGCGTCATCGATCACGTCGTGCCCAAGCCAGAGTTTTCGTTCGGGTCGCCTCCGCACGCCGTCTGCGCCTAGCCCACCGCAGCTCGCCTGGCGATGGGGGGAAACCAGACAGCGGGGCCCCGCGTTGGGCCACTGGCGGAAAGCACGGGGACCAGCTCGCAGTCGTCGCCCTCCCCGGGGCCTCAGAGGCAGGATTCGTCGTGTGGCACTTTCC
>CAUYUJ010008969.1:260840-353340 GCA_963575745.1 Prorocentrum cordatum
AAAATAAGAAAAAAAATGTTTTTGTATTGTTTTTTACATGTCAGGATGGGACCACCCGGATGGGGCCCCTATCTGCCGGCCTGAGGGGGGAGTAGGAGTATATTCTAATAAGGAATAAGGATAGGAGTAGGATTTTTTTTGGGGGGGCTCCACGCCCTCCTCTAAGACCATAAAGGATCTGACACCTGCAGCAACGAGGCGGTGCAACAGGCCTGCAAAACAAATTAGGCATAGGTGTTGAAGCACTGCATAAGATTGCCTACATCAACAGTCACACCCGCTTTCTGCTGCCTGTAATGCGGGTGTTTGCCTTTGCACAGGGCTTGCCAGCCGTATTCCGCAGCGCGCGAAGGAGGCGGCTGGCACTTGGCGGCTAAACCACGGACTGAAGCTCCACTGGAATGCGCCTTGCACCTAGTGCAGATAAACAAAACCGAGCCATCAGAGCAGTCGAACGCAATCGTACGATGCTCGAGGGCGTCCTGACTGGACGCGTGAAGCCGAGACTCCTGAGAGCAGACACCAGGCAAGGGCCTACTCTGAGATCGCTTGCCTCTGAGGCAAACAGCACAGCGCCACACTCCAGACCACATTTCCCAGCCGTGCCCTGCGGAAACTCCAGCAGTGGCAGGCGGGGCTAAAATTCGTCCTGCCTCGGAGAGGTCCAAGGAAGGCCACGCATGCAAAACGTGGGCCGCCAGCCTGATCGTCTGGCGAGCCTGCGAGACAAGCTTGTCCGCCGCCGCTAGCTTGACTGGACAAGAAGGATGAAGACGCGCTGCGTGCTTGGCAGCTGCGTCCGCGTGATGATTGCCGAGGCGCCTCCAGCGCTCAGCTGCGTCGATCCCCGCCTCGTCCAGCTCCTTATGAGCTGCGACTTTGGTGCACGTTGATGGCGATACACCTTGAGCGTAGAGCTGGAGGAAGGCCCCAGAGTAAGCCCTCTTCCCACTCAGCTGCTCGGCCTTAGGCCGACAGGCAAGATTGACCACATTGCTGCAGTCGGAGAACACAACGATGCTGGCCGGCGCGAGCACATTGGCCCAAGTCCAGCAGCTGAACTCAGCCGACTGTGGCGTCTGGGGATAAGGGGCCCACACAGGGGCCCGAAATTCTGCGACGGCCGACCCTTGGTCGTCGACCATCACCGCACTACAGCCAGCTCTGGAGAGCCCCCGAACAGTGTGGCGGCTGCTAGAGCCGTCAATGAACACATTACCCCAAAGTTCAGTGCCAGGCTTAGCCCCAGAGGGCGACGAAATATCTTGGTAGTGCCACACAAGAAACGGGCCATTGTCCGTCTCAGAGAGGGGCCTGGGGTACCCGTCGGCGGGGTGGCGGAAAGCCCCAGATATGAAAACGAACACTGCTTCCTCGTCGTCCTTAGCAGCTAGGGCTTCGGCTACAGTGCTATCTTCAACTAGTGAGGATCTAAGCTCAGCCACTGGCTCGTGGGGGCACTCCCACAACCTGTGGAAGATCGTGTCCGTGGCGCCGCAGAACGGGCAATTGCCGTCCACGACGTAGCCTAAGTTCACAGCACGATCTCCAGTGAAAAAAGCCTCGGTGGCGAACGCTCTGATATGGGCCTTCTGAAGGGCCGTGTATTTCTTGGAGGCCAAGGCCTCGCGCAGCACATCATAGCATATCCTGGGGAGCACTCCCCTCTTCTCAGCAGAGAGCCCCTCCAACATCTTAAAATACCCATCCTTGAGCAAAATCCTGAATAAAGCCGGCGAGATAATGCCGAGGGGAATCGAAAAGCCACGGTCATCTCGCACCGTCGTGAAGTTGTCCATGGACCAGCCCAGCCTGGCCAGGGACATCCGAAGGGCCGACGCGGGGCCCGAGACCACCCTCCAGGAGCAAACAGGGTTGGAAAAAACCGCTTCCCACGCACGACGCAACGATGGAAAGTCCAACCCCCAAGAGTAAGCCCCAGTCTGAGCCGGCCAAATCCCTTTGGACCAACGGAGAATGGGGGCGGTGGCAGTGCGCCAGCACGGATCATAATCGAGCAAAGCCGCCGTCGTCAAAGATCTCAGCTGAGATCGGGGTCGGACCACAGAAAACACTTGACGACGAAGCCGAAGCAACTCGAGGTCACTAGTTTCAGTAAGGTCGGAGCCATAAGAAGCCCCCGCAAGAGGCCCCGAAGAGAACACCCTAAGAACCTTCGGCCTAGAGATGACTTTGATCTGACGCTTTAATATCTCGGCCGCCCTCGCAGCCTTGGCGATACGCATTTTAGACTTCACCGAGCGCCCTGCCGCCCTAAGCGCGCGGCCAGCCGTGTAGTCAACGCCTAAGTTGACAGCGCTAGACGTAAAAATGCCTCCTAGATGCGAAATTTCGACAGAAACCTCCTCCCCCAGGGCCTTCGAAGAAGCAACCACAGCAGTCTTGTCCAGGGCAAGGGAACAACCGAAACAAGACTCAACGATACCATGGAGCGCCTTAGCCCCTTCGACGATCGATTCGACCACGGTCCGATGTTGGCCCGTGCACGAGAGCCCCTGGTCGTCGATATACACGTCGAGGTCGAGCCCGGGGATGGCAGGAAGAGAGTCGCATCCGTCCTGGCAAAAAAAAAACCGAATGAACGTGGTGGCCATCGAGCAGCCTGCGATGACCCCATTCTGGCAGAAGTAGGGGCCTTCCAGCCACCCCCCTAGACAGAGAAAGCGCCCACACCTGTAGGCATAAATGCAAAGACGGGCAATCGCAAGAGGGAGTCCATGTTTCTTGCAGCGGACCTCAAGCTCTTTCAGACTAATGTTCTCATAGAACTTGCGGAGATCGAACAGAACCGAACATGAGGACTCCCCGATGGCAAGACCCGTCTCGGCGGTGACCGCTTGACGCCAAACCACATCGGCGGCTCCTCGAAATCTACCAGCAGCCCAGTACCGTTTGGGGTGTTCTTGCTCCCAGTTCAAGGCAAAGGGCCGCCGACAGCGGCCCCAAACCCTGAACCAGGAGCAGAACACCCCAATCGGCCTGTAGCCACCAGTGGGCTTCGGCAGAAGCGCCAACGTGACAACAGAGATCTGCGGAGGAAGGCAGCCTAGCGCTTCCATGATCGAAAAAATGGCGCTGAGGCAATCGAGCGCAGCATCTGGCAACAACGAAAAATGCTTGCAGTGAAATCCGTCCACAGCCACAGCCGAAGAATCTTTGTAGGACTTAGAGATATCACGGATTTCGCTGGCCGTGGGTCGAGGAAGAGGCTCGAGGACCTGACCATCAAATTCGGCCCCCCGACCCTCACCCCATATGCTGCTGAACCTCTCTCCCTCCGCCTTGAGCAGGGAGAGAGGATCGCTGACAACGCAACCTGAAGCAGCGAGAGTCGAAGAAGGGACCCATGGAACAGGATCTTTAATGCACTGATGAACCCTTTTTGCCCCCTTATTGATGCCAACGTGCAGCCATGCTGCCCAGTCAGCTCGGCTCTTGGCGGCGTACTTGGCGCTGGCGGCCTTGACGGCCTCGTGAACCTGAGTGTACAAATCAGCGAGAGACTCAACATCCCCACCAGAGCCAAAGGCGGAGACCTCCTGAGCCGCACGCTTGAACAGCGGCTCGCAGTCATCCACGGCGGCCGAGATGCTGGGCGGGGGCTCCACCAACACGCAACTGAGCCTGGCAGCAGTGGCAGCAGCGCCTCCGCGCCGAGCGTGCATGAAGGCGCGAAGCTGTTGCCCGAGCCAACGAATCGCGCGATGACCAGGATAACGCACCTTCCCGTCCTGGCCCAGGATAGATTTCCACACAAGTTGAGGACCCAAACCCCTGGAACCTAACTTGGGAGGGGCAACGCCCACCAGAGGAATGAGGTCACGCTCAGCATGGTCAGCCCACTTCCTGTAGAGCGGACCCAAAAGACGCTTGGCCCCCTGACCGTCACCATTCTGGAGACAACGTTCAGCCTCTGACGCCGGCGCAAGTTCCCCAGCCCAACAACTTTCCCTGGGGGCAGGGCCGAAAACCACTTGGCAAGGCAAGGGGGGAGGCTTCCTGAAAGAGAGAGCGTGAAGCACCGCCAGCTTGGGATGGAACACCAACTGGACGGGCCTATGGGGGGAGAGCTCCGTATCCAATCTCGTATCGACCGACTTGAGACCCTTCGCAAGACCGCCCGAACAAAGGAAGAAGTCGAAAGTCGTGGGAGGGCCCGCAGGATAGTGCGTCGCGACAAGGGGGAAAATGAGGGAAGCCCTCAACTCAGACACAAAACTTGAAGACTCGAGCTCAGCAGGCTCCAAGTTAAAATCGGCACCGACCACCCACGGCTGGCCAACGGTCGACAGTTGCTCGCCGAGCCTCGCAAGCAACGAAAGATTACCATCGCTGAGGCCTTCTGAGTGGTGAAGGTAGGCAGAGGCAACCAGGATGGGGGGGGTCCCAGGGAGGTGCGCGGAGCACGCGATGCATCGCCCAGGCGTCGTGATGGCGCCCTCGACCTCCAGAAGCCCCAGCCAAGAGCGCACGAAAATGGCAACACCCCCACTCGTGTCCTGCGCTTGGGTGGGGATAGCAGGGGCCCACACCGACTTCCATCCATGCCTTATGCACCAAGCACTGGCCTGCTCGATGTCCCCCTTGGAAATCAGACGGTGCTCCTGACCGAGCACAATGAGGGCAGAAGAATCTTCGAGCAGACCCTTCAACGTACCCCACGAGTTGGCATTAATGGTCTGAATCGTGAGTGGCACCAAACTGTCAGAGTTAGAAACCGATGGCTGCTCGCTGCCGACGAGAGGAGCAGGCACAGGCAATCTGACATTACTGACAGAGCGCGCCGTTGACTTGACATAATCAGAGGGGCGCTGCACCCTCTGAGAATCCAAGGGTTCGAATTTGCCATTGGAATGTCCTGACTTAAAATCTCCGAGAGCGACGAGCTCAACGTGGGGACGAGATCCCCCCTCCATGGGGGGGCAAACAGGAGTGGCCACGTGCGGGACAGCCCCGTCAGTGGCATCCTTGCGCGCTGGCTTACCAAGGGAGTGAACAGGATACAAAACCCTTGGCACCGCGAAATCAAGCAAAGACACATGGGCACAGTCTGGCGTCAGATCAGCCTTGCGACGAAGCGAACCCCTCTTGCGGAGGAGGGCAGCTTGCGCTGCTGAGCGGAAATCAGCGTGCCGAAATACTAAACGAGCTTCAAACCCCCCCTGGAGGCAGCCTTCCGAGCGAAGGACCTGCGGACCCCGATCAACCGACGACTCGAGGAGGCGACGAGTATCAGGGCTGGCCTCCAGGGGGTAGCTAATCATTGGCTGCGTGAGTGGCCGCGGCAATGCGGTCAGCGCGCTCACGAGCAGTGCTTGTCGTAGCAGGCGTGGTCGGAGCTGCTGCCGCAGCGCCCGCTGCGCCTGGCGCGCCTGCGCCGCCTCCGCCTGGAACAGCTCCTTGCAGAGAGGACCGCTCTTGCCCGCGGACAGGTCGACCGTGGCTGTCTGCGGAGTGCCTGGCGCAGGTGCCGTGCCTGGCTCCGCCTCGGCAGACGGCGGCTGGGCTGCACCTTCATCTCCTTCGGCAGGATCACCAGCATCAGGAGGTTCCTCGAAGGCCGCCTCCTGCTTTACTCGAGGCCGCTTGGCCGCCAGCCTCTTGATGTGCAGCGCGTGGGCGGACTTGAGGCCGTCGACCTTCTGCTTGGCCTCGGCGAAGAGGGTGCTGGCCATCGCCGCGAGCCCTGCCTTGAGCTGCTGCACGCGTGACTCGATCTCGATGTTGTCCGATTCGTCAAGCTCCACACCGTCACACTTGAACAAGTCCGATACGCTGATGTCAAAGACCTTCGCGAGACGCTCCTTATCCATGATGTCCTCCAATGCAAGCTTGACCGTCGACGTGGGTGGATGCTTAGCTGCCTCTTGAGACTCAACCAAGTCCTGCAAGAGTGTCGCGTGTTCACCTTCGGCATTGGTGAGCTCCGCACGCAGCTCCAGCACCACCGTCTTCTGATTGTTGAGCTGAGCTTCGTACTGTTCGTACTTCTCAACAGCCGACTCCAAACGCTTGTTGATACCATGCACTTTCCAGTGAGCCCGATTGAGACGAACCTGAATAGCTTCTTCTGCTGGCTTCGGCGCGGTGAGGGCCTTGGCAGCACGACGATGGGCAGCCGCACCTGCAGAATCTCCCATACGCTCAGCGAAGCCTGCCATGGTCTCGTACTCAGCGGCTGTGAACTTTGCTGCAGCAGCGCCAGCAGGGGCGGGTTGCTGACCACCTCCCTGGGGGAAGCCGCCTCCAGCACCTTTCTGTCGCAGTCCTGCGTCACCACCGCCAGGTCCCTTGCCCCACGCAGCGCCACCGTTGAGCTGCCCGTAGCCGAACAACTGACGTGCTGCATCTCCAGACCATGCCGAAGAGGGGACTTGCTTGTAGGCTCCACAGTGCTTGCAATAATAGAAACGAGCTGCATTCTTGGCGCACCCGCAAGCCTGGCACTTCCACTTCTTGCCTGGCTGCTGGTTGTCGTCCTGATCCTGCACACCGCCGCCGCCCTTGCCGAACAAAGGACCAGGCACCAGAGGAGGCCAGACATCGGTGCACGACACGCCTTTGCCTCCGCCTTTGGCCTTGCCCCACGCCATGCCGAGGGAGAGGCTGGATGGACTGACCACCGACCAGCGCACAGCCTAGTCGTGGTGAAAGCTGCGATGCGTGGGGCGGACCACGCACCGCTCTGCCTGGGGCGAACCAGGCGAAAGATGAAAGCTGGCCGCGGACTAGCGGTATCCACTTTGTTCCCAGGGGAAACCAAAACCTTGAGCCAAAATGGCTACGGACGGATAGGAGTAGGAGGAGGAGTAGGAGTAGGAGGAGGAGGAGGAGGAGGAGGAGGAGGAGGAAGAGGAGGAGGAGGAGGAGGAGGAGGAGGAGGAGGAGGAGGGGGAGGGAGGAGCAGGAGTAGGAGTAGGAGTCAAGCTAGCCAGCTCGAGCGAGTCAAGCATGGCATGCCCAGTCCCACCCGCCCTCCCACAACATAAGAAGCAAAGCTGGCACAACTGGGGGCCGAAGTCACACCGGCCAGCCGGTTTGGTACAGCTGATGCGGCCGCGATGGCGGTTGCCGACGGGAACTGGCGAGCGCGTGTTGAATGCCGCGCACGCATTGCCAGACGAGTCGAGAATGGCCCGGTACACCGCAGGAAGCCAGAGGTGGCCGGAGGAAGCCCGACGGTCTGACAGGACACCCCAAAGCATTTTTGTGAAAAAGCATTGGGTTTTTGATGTTTTTATGTTGAAATGCTTGCAAACACACGGTGTTCGGTAGGATTCTGACATGAACGCGCGAGTGTGCTCTTTGTGGTATTTTTTGCACAGGATTCGCGGCCTGGGTGCATGACAGAGCATCGCGAGTGCACCGCGCGATGACGTGAAATCGCTGGATTTGACAGAATTCTTAAGATTCCTATGGTTTTCCTATGATTTCAGCAAGAGAGCCCGGGCGGGAAATTTGTACAATTTTTGTGAAAAAGCATTGGGTTTTTGATGTTTTTATGTTGAAATGCTTGCAAACACACGGTGTTCGGTAGGATTCTGACATGAACGCGCGCGTGTGCTCTTTGTGGTATTTTTTGCAATGGATTATCGCCGTGGACGACAGGACGTCCATGTCGAGAGGAAAAAATAAGAAAAATGTTGATTTTGTATTGTTTTTTACAGGTTAGGATGGGACCACCCGGATGCGGCCCCTATCTGCCGGCCTGAGGGGGGAGTAGGAGTATATTCTAATAAGGAATAAGGATAGGAGTAGGAGTAGGAGTAGGAGTAGGGAGTAGGAGGAGGAAGAGGAGGAGGGAGGAGGAGGGAGGAGGAGGAGGAGGAGGAGGAGGAGGAGGAGGAGGAGGAGGAGGAGGAGGAGGAGGAGGAGGAGGAGGAGGAGGAGGAGGAGGAGGAGGAGGGGGGAGGGGAGGGAGGAGGAGGAGGTGGAGGAGGAGGAGGAGGAGGAGGCGGAGGAGGAGGAGGAGGAGGAGGAGGAGGAGGAGGAGGAGGAGGAGGAAGGAACGAGGAAGGCGTCGCGCACTGGGGGGCCATCAACTTGGGGGCAGCGAAGGCTGCAGAAACGGGGTCTTTTAGGGCCCCTTGGCAGGCCCTCTATGGCCCCAAGGGGGGCTTTCGTGGCACGATAAGTGCGCTTCTCTTCCCCCCACTTATCCTCCCCCCCAACTTGCGGCGCCCAAGCGAGGCACGAGGATCGCCATCGGGGAAACGGGTCCTGAGGGAAACCAGTCCTGATGTTTTTCGCCGTTTTCGGACCTTTGGGGCTCTCCACGGGCCCCGGGACTGTCAGAACACGACTCGGGCTTTAAAATTGGTCCTGGGGGAAATGCCCCAGGGTCCAGGACCCGTATCCCTCAGGACCCGCTTCCCCCATGCTAAGAGGAGCGGCCTCCATCAGCAGCCAGAGTCATGGCCGCCTCCTTCTGGTCCTCTGGGATTCTCTCTTTGAACCGCGGTGCGCTGTCTGCGCGTCTCGGTGATGCTGGCCAGGTCCCGGCCTATCGGTGAGCTGGGCGCCCGAGTGCTGGAATTCTCGGCGCATCGGGCAGTCACCGTTGATGGGCCAGTTGTCCGCCACCACTACCATAGGTAGGACGGGTGAGAAGGGAGGACAAGGAGGTCCTCCTCCTCCTCCTTCTCCTCCCTCTCCTACCGATGGTAGTGGTGATGGAAAGTGGGCCCATCAACCGTGCACCCTAGGTCGCACGCAGGGGCGCGCAGAGACTCGTGCTTCGCGCGTCGCTTGGCCGAGCCAGAGTCGCTGCCCCTTCTCCAGGACGGCGGCTTCGAGGGCGCGAAGAGAACCGCGCGTCGCGCATGGCGGGGCGCGACGCGCAGAGACACGTCCGTGGCCTGCAGAACGGACTGGACAGCCGAGTGTGACGCGAACGACGGCAGGGCAGCGGCTTCTGCGAGGGTTGGGAGCAGGAGAGAGGTGGCGGAGGGGTTAGGGAGAGGGGGAGAAGCGGGGGCAAGTTGGGATGATGACTGCGAGGGGGAAGCAGCGACGTGGGGAGGGGGGGTGGCTTCGGGAGGGTGGGAAGGGGAAGCATGGAGGGAGACTATGCAGGCGGCAAAAATGAATCAAGGCGCGTAGCTTAGCGATGGGTCCAGCTTCTATGCAACATCGACGCGCTCCCCGACACCCAACCAGACGGCATTGGCTTCATGTGTGGGGGGTGGTAGCTCCACCGATGCGTGGATCTGGCGCACACGCACCAGATTCCGGCGTTATCGGGCTTCACTGTCGGATTAATTCGGGCTAATCCCGCTTAGTGCCCTTTTTCTCAATCGGGCCCAAAATATTGCAGAAGCTGTTCTAGCAAAGGCCCCTTCGATAGCAAATCATGGTAGCCCTGTATGTCCTCGTACGTAACTCCGTCTTTAGAGTACACTCGCGTGCGTTAGCGTCTGGTCATCGATGAGTAAACATCGACCAGCGTCGATTAGTGTTGGTCACCAGAAGTCAGCAAGCTGGCATGGGAAGCCCCCACCAGTTGCCACAGCAGACCTCCCAGGAGGTGCCTCCTGACCCTCCGCCCAGCTATGGCGCTCCTGGCCTCTCCGCCGCCAGAGCGCTTCACCCTGAACGAGGACGGGAGCCTCCGCTCGATCACCGCCGGCTCGTTCGACGTGGCGGTGTTGTCGCTGGTGTTGTCCTACGCCGCCGCCCTGGCCCCTTGTTCATCTTGCCGCGAGGGCATTTGAGGGCCGCCTTGTATCACGAGCCTTCCGTCCTCCTTCCCTCCGCCATCTTCCATCCTCCCTCCCATCATTTCGAGTCTCGGGGTTCGGCCGCGATCCTCTGCTGAGCTGAGTCACCGATGCGGGCTTCGTGCAGTTCGCATTTCCTTGCTGATCTCTAGTGTGTCAGCCATGTGCAAGGCACCAGCGCGGCCTATCCACAGAGTCGTATTTATCCGCCCTCCCTCCCCTGCCGTCCCCCCATCCCTCCCCATCCCTCCCGCCTCCTCCTCTGGCCCGCCTCCTCCCGCCGATTTTCTGTCAATCGGGGTCGCCGATGCATCGGCGATGCGCTGCTACGTTCTGACCCCACTTGCTCGGTCTCCGTTCGGGCGGCCTCCAGCAGGGTCGCCCCAGAGGTCGCGTTCGAGGGTCGGAGGAATCGGCATTCTTCCTCGGCGGGAGGCTCGCGGGAGGCGGCGGAAGTAAAGCGAGGCCGATTCCGCTGGCGGAAGCCAAGAGATGCCACGAGTTTTATTTCTTGAAATTCGGGCGAGGTGACTTGCTTGGAGGGGGAAGGCGGGGGGGTCGTGGCGAGGTCCACAAGGGAATCTGGACTTCAAGGCAAGTCGGGACGCACTTGCATGCATTTTCGGTCCAGCGCTGTTCGAAACGGTGGCGCTGTTTGCAGCTGTGTGTGGGGGGGGGGGGCGGGGGGGGCGGGGGGGGGGCATGCAAGCAGACATGCCAGCATAGAAACCAAAACAAACTCCGAGACTTGTTGGTTCAGGGTCGGGGAAACGCAAGACTCACGTACTTCGGAACTCGGGTTTGCCGACGTCTTTTGACGAGCGCGTCTTGGATTTTGACGGTCCAGTTCTCGTGGAATGTCTGCAGCGGGCCTTCGCGTCAAATGTCAGATTGGCTTTCGTCATTCTTCTGATGGCCCCGTCAGGCCAACCCGAGTCCCCCGAACCCGAGTCTTACAGTGGAAGCCCATGCCAAGACACACCCTGTTGGCCTCCAGGGTGCCCAGGGTTTGATTGCTGTTGTCATGGAACGCGTGACGTCCCCACACTAGACTTCAGTGGTCGTCTTGGGGTTCCAGGGTTGGGCTTCCTGGGGAAGGTTCCTTCTGGTCGAGCGCCTAGTGTAGCCCACCCCGCCCAGGAGCCGCCTCCGATGCTGCTGGCGGAGCCCGGGGGGGAACGGTGGCGGAAACAACCCGACCTCCATCCGCGAGGCTGCTGCCAGGTGTCACGGCGAGCGTGCGCGGCGCGGAGGCGACAGCCGCGTTTGGAGAGAAGGCCCGCTCTCCCTCCGTGCAGCTGCCTGCAGCGCGTGTAAGACGGATACGCCCTCGGCGCGGATGCGGGGACCACATTCTGAGAGCGACCCGCCCCCCATCCAGGAAGATGCGAATTCTAGACACTTCGCATAACCCAGCCATCGTGTCTCCTTGCCGGTCCGGTCGGCTGTTGTTAGGACAGTCGGTCACTCTGTCCTGCTGCCCGCCCTGTTCTGCATGTTGCACGTGTGTGGGTTGGCGCCCTCTTTGGCGGTTTCCTCCTTTCATGGCCTGGCCCTCACGAGTTATCTGGCATTGCGCCCCACTGCCGGTGATTGACACGCCCTCTGGACTTTTCCTTGCGGGCCGCCGACCAAAAAAAATAACCCAGCCATCCAGACGCGCCCGCCCCGCTTGGAGCCGCCAATCAAAAAAAATAACCCAGCCAGCTTTCCTGGCTGCTGCGTTCGCTAATTCGCACTGTGCCGCTGCCCCGGACACTGCTCTCGCCGCCAGACCGTTGTCGCGCGGCCGCAGTCAAACAAAAACTAACCCAGCCAGCCCATCCAGAAACGATGCCCAGAGGAATTGCCTCGATCAGGGAAGTGGGCAGCACACAGAGGAATGGTCCCCCAGTGGAGGCCTCTTGGAGAGTCTTGGGTGCCTCGGAGAGCGTCTCTTGGGAGCATCGTTGAGGCCTCTTGAACGCCTGTTGGGGCCTCCTGGGCGCCTCTTGGGGCCTTCTGGAAGCGCTCTTGGGAGCCTTGGGAGCGCTCTTGGAGCCATCTTGGAGGACATCGATCAAACAAGCAGTGAGCATTCGTTAGCGTTGCTCGGGAGCCCAAACAATCGCCTCTTGGGGCGCTTTTGGAGCACTCTTAGGCGCTCTTGGGGCCGTCTTGGGGCTCTCTTGAGCCTCTCTTGGGGCCCTCTTGGGCCATCTTGGAGCCATCTTGAGGCTTCGGATGGCCATCGGAAGCGTGAAGGCGAGACAACCAAACACACCGATGTTCGTAAGGTTTTGGCCTCTTCGGGGCTCCTGGGGGAGGGAGCTCTTTGGCCACTTGGAGCCGTCTAAGAGCGGTCTTGGGACATTTTGGAGCATCGTGGGAGCCATTCTGAGACATCTTGGGATATATTGAGCCATCTTGGAGGTCATCTTGGGCTCCCCCAGGCGCTCTTGGAGTCATCTTAATCAGTCCCCCCCTAGAGACCAGCATGTGGCTAAAACCTGGGTAAACTCAATGGTTTGGCAGTCTTGGGTGCCTTTGGGAGGTCGCGTGGGTCCTCTTGGAGGTCTATTGGGAGCCTTTGGGGGGCATCTTGGGGGCCTCTTGGGTTTCCTGGCCAACTCTTGGGGCGCCCTTGGGAGCCGTGGGGACCCTTTTTTGGCCATCTTGGGCGAGATCGATCACATGAGGGGGGTCACTAATCAGGGTCCTCCTTCAGGAGGCCCAAAATGGGGCCAACACCTTAGTAAAACCAGTGATTTTGGCTTCCTCGCCGAGGCCGCTTTGGACGCTCCGACGACTCGCGGAACCCCCTTTCCAAATCCAGGGGGGGGGGCTAGGGGGAGGGGTCAAGAGTCCCCCTCCCCGCCCGCAAGCCGTCTCGCTCACTCCCACCCGCCTTCCCAACATATATGTAGCACCCGAGCCGGGCCCGAGCCGCAGCATATGCAGCAGTCGCCATTGGATGGCCAGCTACTGGGGGCCAATCCGCCGCCGCCGCCTCCGCCGCCGCCGCCGCCGCCCGCCGCCGCCGCCGCCGCTGTCCGCCGTCGCCGCCGCCGCCGCCGCTGTCCGCCGTCGCCGCCGCCACCGCGCCGCCCGCCGCCGCCGCCGCCGCCGCCGCCCCCGCTGCCAAATCGCCGCCGCCGCAGCCGCTGCCGCCGCAGCCGCTGCCGCCACCGCTACCGCCGCCGCCGCCGCCGCCGCCGCAGCCGCCGCCCTCGCCGCCGCCCCCGCCCCCGCCGCCGCCACCGCCGCAGTCGCCGCAGCCGTCGCCCCCGCCGCAGCCGCCGCAACCGCCGCCGCCGCCAAGTGTACTCTGTATTGTTTTTTTGACAGGGGTGGTGGGGGGAGGCCGCATCGGGTTCGCTGCGCATGTTCCGAATTTGGAAACAAAGTGGGTTGTGTATTGTTTTTTACAAAGGATGGTGGGGGCAGAGTGTGTGTTTGTATTGTTTTTGTGTACAAAGGATGGTGGGGGGGCCCGCTGGCTCCCAGTCGCCTGGGGGAGGGGGTGTCTACTAATAGGGAACAGTGAGAAACCCCTCCCCGGAGGAGAAGAAAGAGGGGCGGAAGAGGAAACGCCTTAAACCACCGACGCCCAGAGAGCTGGTGGGATTTCAAGCGCCAGGCTCAGATGTTAGGGAATCGGACAATGACATAAACATCAAACATCGGAGGTCCAGCTCCGCAACGGGGGTCCAGCGCGGATCCGAGAAATCCGCGCAGTCCTCTGATTTTTAATGTTTTGATGTTTACGGCAGTCTTCGTTCCCCTCGATGTGGTTTCTTGTGGTCGAGCTCCTACTGCATGTCCAGCATCACGCACCAAAAAGCCGTTGGGCGCCGGGGAAGCCCTCGCTCTGCCGCGGCCCCCAGCGGCCCTCGCCGACGGGGGCCGCCGAGCCGACCGGGGGCCGGCCCGGAGACGGACCGCTGGCGCCATACGCTTTGGAGGGTGAAAGAGGGGGTTTGCAACAGGGGGTCTTCAATGGGGGCTGAATGGCCCATGTATGCTCAATGTATCGCTCATGTATGTGATTTGGTACGATTGGCATCCAGTGTTGGCGGTCATGGAGGGCCAGTCGTTCGTGCCCGCGCGTTGCCCGCGCGGGCAAACGCGCCGTCCATCCATTATCGCTCATGCGTGCGGGCGTTCTTGCACATTGCGCGTGGGGCGGCGAAGTGGAGTGAAAGTGTGTTTTGATTGTGCGATTGATGATCGCGCAAGTTCCCAAACGATGACTTGTCGACCCCCAAGACAGATTTGGAATGGGTCCCGCGATTCTTCCAACATTTGAATTCACAGCTTTTTCTTTTTTTCCAAAATGTGAATGCACATTTCCCTTCTTTCCCAACATATGAATTCACAATCTGGCCCCTTCGTGAAGACTCCCACACAAAATTCTAACATGTGATCTCACATTCTCCTTTTATTCCCAAAATGTACGTTTACTTTTTTCTTTGTCCCAAAATGTGAATGCACATTTTGCCCTGGCCTTCAAGACCCCCAGAACTGAGGCGCAGTATTCCGCATGTCAGATGGGCCGGGCAGATTTTGACACTCACCTCAGCGCTGTCGTTTATTCAAACCTTTTCGTTTGCGCTCTCAGCGCATGTTGCCTTCGTCGCATTTCCCGAGCCCACCCCCCTGCTTCGTTTACCCTGAAGTTTCGCGCATGGGTGCAAGCGGGGAGCTTCAAGTGGTTCCCCCGCCGAACAAAGCAATCGAGGATGTATCGCCCAGGCATGGCCCATAAAACACCATTGCCGGGACCCTGCGCCCGACCCCCACTTTGACCTTTCAAACGTTCGGCTGGGAAGAGGAGGGCGAGGAGCAGGAGGAGGCGGAGGCGGAGCCGTAGGCGGAGGAGGAGGAGGTTGTTGTTGTTGTGGAGCGACCCAAAGTCAGAGAAAACGATTAAAAGACCCCCCCATCAGAATCAGAGGTCGCCTCCTGGCGGGGCCTACCCGCGGCCTGCCCGAGCTCCCTGACGTCTTGCAGGTCCTCTTCGGACAGGCCGAACGCACTGAGGACCTCCTGCCTGGAGGCGAAGCCAGTCCTCGCACGGGCAGAAGGCCTCCCTGCGGGCGCGGCCGCCGAGGGAGCACAACGGACAGACAGCAAATCTCGCTCCGCCTGAGAGAGGCAGCGAGCCGACGAGAGGGTCAGGAACTTCGACGAGGCTCGACCATGAGGGTGCTTCCCTTCCCGAATTCTCTTCAGCTGATGCTTCACTTGTGGGGACCTCGGCCTGTGCAAGCAACTGTCCAACAGAAGCACACCTGGGCGGAGATCCTCACAATATGCACCGCACTTGGCGCAAAACACCAGCGGCATTCCTGACTTCTGAGGCGGGTCGATCTCGCATCTCATCAGGGCATGCCCGTTCAGGTAAAAGGCACAGGTGGCGACCTCTTCCCAATCGAGCCCATCCGACCCCCCAACGTCCAACCCCTCCCCGCCCACAGACTCATCAATCTCAGGCTCAGGCTGAGGCGGCAACTCGTGAGAGTCAGGTGCACACTTTTCCTATGCTTCAAGGCCGACAGTGTCCAGACGCTTTTCCGCCCGACCTTGCAGGTGCACCTCTAAATGTGCAGCCCACTTGGCAGACTCTTTCACAAGACACTTGAGACCTCTGTACAAGTCAGCGTCCTGCTGGCAAAGTTGGTGCTTGGCAGCACCCATCTTCGCATAAGAGTCTACCGAATCGTTGGCTCGCTTCTCCCACAGGGTCGTCTTGCCACTGTGGACATCCGACATCGAGCAGTGAGCTGCCGTCTTAAACGCCGTGAAATCCCTTGGAGAGAAACTGGACCAGAAGGGGGCCCACAGGTGGGCCCTGGGCCCACCAGCCGAGGCCCCAGCCCCTTGGCCACCCCAGAGGACATCCAGAGTTCCCTGGCAGTCACAATATAAATCAAACGGTGCCATCGCACACAGATCCAGCATGTAAACAGCATAGTCTTCCCCATCCTTGGCCGTTTGGCGAGGCCCATGGGAGAAGGGGGCGGGTCCGTAACAGGCCGAGATGGCATTGCCCAGGGGATCGGCCTGGACTAAGGCCCAACCAGCCCTCGAAAGCCCAGGAATCCCTGGCCAAGAAGCGGACCCATCCGAAAAAAATGAACCACTGAGGCGGCCTGTCTCAGGCCTACTAATCCAAAACACAGTCTGTTCAGGCTCCTGGGCAGGGAAGAGCGCCAACGGCGACGGAAAGATCGCGCGCGCGAATCTCTCGGCAAGCTCCCCCCCTCCCTCGAGCACGCGGGCCGCCCGTCTGGCTAGCTGCGGCGAGACCATGTCCCTCCTGAGCACAGCGCGGGCCGAGCAACGAAATTGTTTGTGAAAAAGCGTCCCCGCTTCCTCCTGACACAGCCTACACTTGCCGCAACTGTGATACCCATGCCTGTGCACTCTGGCTTGAGGCCAGTGCACATTACTCATGAGGCTCCTGAGGGCCCTCTGATGCCGGGGCTTCCAAGAGGAGGAGGAGGAGCGAAGGAGAGGCCTCACAGCATCCCAGAAAAGAGGGTACCCTTGGAGCTCATCTCCTACCTGCATCAACGCCTGCCTGTCCGACGCTCTGACGGCCGCCGCACGGACCTGCAGCCGAAACTCTACAGGCGCGATCTGAGAGAGATTCCAGACCTGCCCGAGGTCTGATTCGACCGTTCGAAAGTCACGAAACGTCCAGCCCACACGAGCAAGACTGAGCTCTGCCACATCCGCAGGTGTCGCAGCTCCCATGCCATGGGTGCCTTTTCGAATTGGCTCGAGCTATGGCCGCGTCGGCCGTCGCATTCAAAATCGAAACCTTGGGAAAGCTATCCCAGACCGCATTGGCCCATTGAAAGGCCACATGGCCAACATAGGCCACAAACGGGTCAACGATTTCTCCCGGACGAAAAGAGCGCAGCCTAATTCCCAGGGAAGCCCCTTTGGGATGACGCCCTAGAGCGTGAGCCGCCGAAAGCCTTAGGCCGTGCATGGCCGTCGGCGAAATTCCCAAGACACTACTGCCCCAGAGGGCCGATGCCGTGGCCCCCATTCTCTGTACAAGAGCCACATCAGCCCCAGCCCCCCTCAGCAGTCGAAGTCGCTTCGAGCGCGAACCTGCATCGATGAACCTCGCTCGCTGCGCTCCAACACGTCGTCGTGAGCCCGTCGTCGCATCCGCGCCGAGGTTGCGCGCATGCTCGACCCGAGACGTACCAGGCAAGCACCAGGAGCCCACAACATGGGCCTGCACCTCACGAGTGCACAAGTACTTCGTTTTCTTGATGTTCACAGGCAGGTGGAGCTCCTCAAAGCACGCGAAGAGCTGAGTGACGGCACTCGATAGCACCTGAGCTACCTGAACTGGCCGACCACACGCCTGTAGCGCAACGTCGTCTACAACGTTGCGGATGACTAGATTCGGCCTACCTTGCTGCGTGAGAAGAAGCGGACGGAGCAACACTAACTTAGCCAGTGTCGTCGCTCCTGAGCATCCAGCCACCACAGCTGCATTCGCCAAGTAGGCCGACGATACGGCACCACCATACATCAGAGCTTTATATCCAGCATAGATCGTACAGCACCCTCTGAGGACCTTGATGGGGAACCCATACTGGAGCCCCGCAGCCCTGAGGTCAAGGTGCCTAATGTGCTCATAGAAGCGGCTCAGGTCGACCAAGACAGACCCACTCTGAAACCCGACTTCCTTGCAGAAACCTCCCAAGAGATTGTGGACCCAGCCAGCTCTCTCACAGGTATTGCGTGGCCCCGTGCCCCAATGGAAGGCCTCTGCATGCTTCTTCTCCCATGCCTGACAGTATGGCTGGTGGAGTCGCGACCGCAAGCGCAGCACCAGGCAGAGGAGGCCGATGGGGCGCGCGCCGCCGTCGGGCTTGTCTAAGAAGACCACGTTGGTCAAGAAGGCGAGAAGATCCTGTGGTCTGTCCTCAAACCTGCGCAGAATATCTAAAAGCCTTAGCTGGCGTTCCTCCGTGAGGTTCAGAACCCATCTTGTGTGAAAACCATCCCACCCCAAGCCTGCACCAGGAGCATACTTACGACAAACTTTCAGGAGCCGATCCAGGGCAACAGGTTCCAATTGGGCTCCATCAACAGGGACAGGCCATTGGGATGGGTGCTCATCCTGCCTATCAGCTACACACCACAGCGGCACCCATTGATCTAGAAGAGCCGAAAGTGCTCCAGCACCTACTTGAGGGACGCCCTCAGCATCGAGAAGAGAAGTGACATCGGATGCCTTCTGCTTAGCGAACTTATGAGCTGCCTTCCCTCCTCCTTTAACACTCTCAACCGCCCAGGTCCTCCACTCCTTCAGTGATACCTTTGAGTCCTCCCGTCTCCTTCTGTCCACCTCCTCGTCCATCTTATGCAGGGCATCGTGGACGGGCTCATCGCCCGCGGCGGTGACATCAGCGAAGGTGCACAACAAACTGGGCGAGAGCTCGGCGTCAGCAGTGAACGGGCCCATGTCGGCGACCCTGGCCTTCAGGTCCCTGGACCACTGAGCAAGGGGCATTCGGCCCTGGCGGCCTGCTTTGCCTACACGAGTCTGACAGGTGCGCCTGCACAGTGCAACATGAGAGATCCAAGCCGTCGTCGCTCGAGAAAATCTGCGCCTTTGGTCTTTTTCCCAAACCGAAGCCAAGGAGACAACTTTGGATTTCGGTCCTGCAGCCCTGCCCACGAAAGCCCTGGAGTACTGGGGGTCTATCCCGTGGAACTGGATCAGGCGCCTCTCCGAGAACTCAAACCACTCCTTCACCATGAGGTTGAGATCTGCTGAGGCACCCACTTCCCAAGACCAATTGTACACCACTGGGGCCTGCATGGGGCCTATGAGCTCCATTGGGAAGGCTTTGAAGCGCACTTGCTGTTTGATCGTCGACATATGGCTCAGATCCTTTAGCTTTAAGACGACAGGCGCGTGCGGGTAGAGCGGAGCCTGGTCCATGACCGAGATCTCCTCCACACGCGAGGCCAACACCTCCGCAACCACAAAGAAATCGAGGATCCTACTGTCATCTGCAGCTTGGTCTGACCCATCTGCTCCACCCGAGGTGACCCAGTCGTCCGAGGTGCCCTGCGGGTCCTTCTGAGGTACCTGTTGGGCCTCCTGAGGGTTGGAAGTCCTGCAGGTAGGGGTTGCAGGAGCCATCAACACCCGCCTCAGGCTCGAAATTGAAGTCTCCTTGGAGCACCCAGGGCCTCTCTTGGGCCATAATGTAGGCCCCGACCGTCTGCAAGAGGTCCAGATTGGGTCCTGAGAGCGCCTTGCCCGTCACAAAGTACACACTGATGACAACGAGGCCCTTTGGGAACCCCACATTGACGATGTTGGCCACCACCCTGCTAGAGCAGTCCTCGAAAATCGTGGTCGCCGTTGGCGCCGAGCCTAACAATGTGCAAACTCCGACTGCCACACCAGAGCTGCTCTGCTGCTGCGATGGCCCCGTACCATGAGCCATCCCAAACGAAAAGTGATACCCATGCCTACGCCCCCAGCTCATCGCGGAGACCTGCTTGGTGTCACTCTTGATGCGTGTCTCTTGGATGCAGCAAACTTGTGGGAGCAACTGGGCCCCGCCAGCCTTGGAGTCGTCCGCTATCCACTCCATCACCGATTCAAACGTGTTCCAGGCATTGACATTCATGCCTGCGATGACGAGCCTACTGACAGCCACAGACTGAGGTTGCAGCCTCGCCTCCTTGGCAGCGAAGCTCTTCTCTACAGCGGGGGCAGCTGCACGCCGCCCTCCGTCGGGTCCTGACTTGCCAATTTTCGATAGAGCGCCCAGCTCAACATGGGGAGTAGGGTGAGCGGCTCGCAGGCCGCCAGGCGACGAGGACTTCCCCCGAGGGTCGGTACCCTCTGGCTCTCCTGCAGCCTGGCCTGGGGGCGCTGCGCTGTGCGTGCCGATGGCGCCGGCCGAAGGCCGGTACCCGCTAGCGCCCCGATAGCCTGCTGCCAGAGCTGAGCAGTGCGTACCCTCGGGGGGCGAGGAACCCAACGTTGGCGCAGTAGCCGTCAGCGTCGACGCGCATGCCACCCACGAAGAAGATCTGGCCTCGCAGCTAGGAGATGTCCCCAACCCCGAGGAGCGGGCCAGTTGGGGCGGTAGCCTCTGTGCTGTACATGTCCCCAACCCCGGGGAGCGGGCCAGTTGGGGAATATGCCTCTGCGGTGCACTTGCCCCCAACCCCGAGGAGCGGGCCAGTTGGGGGATCATCAAGGATGCCGAAGTCACCGTGCTCGAACTGGAAGCCATCGACGATGCGGGCAAGGGAGTGTGACTTCGAGGGGCTGAATCCCTCCCTCCCTTGCCCAAGCGGTACGACGACGTGCTCCTCGCCAAAGCGGAACCGAGCACGGGCCAATCCTTCTCGTCCAACTCCATCAAAGCTCCGTCACGCTGGCGATACTGCATCGAGTCGAACAGCAGGTCGTCGCGCAAGACTGGCACAGCGAAGCCCGTGGCCTGCTCCCAGTCATGGTCGATGATGTTGCACCTCAGGAAAGCATCCAAGCTGGACTGCTCTTCAGCGCCACTATCAGGAGGAGGACCCTCCACTCCAGCGTCCAGACCAGGAGCACGACCGAGCCCGCTTGACCCCAATGGCCTCCGCAGCCTCGAGGTACTTGCGCTTGGCTGCGTCGAGCTGCTCCTGACTTCCTCCTTTGGCCTCCTTGAGCTCCTGGGCGGCCTTGTCGAAAGCTACCCTGCGTTCATCGAAGTCTTCTCCATCCAGCAGATCCATGTCGATGTCATCGCCATCGCCTGCAGTGGCTGCAATGTGCTCGCCGCTGCCTGCCCCGCCTGTAGCAGTCCCAGGAGGAGCGCTTGCAGCAGCAGGCCCGCTGGCCGCTGCCTTCTTGGCCTGAGCCTCGGCCTGCAGGCGCTGGAGGGTGGCCAAAGCAGCTTGTCCTTCATCAGACTGGGCGACGGCCTCGTCTAGAGTGGCCGTGACTGCTCTGAGTGGATCTCCATCAGCTTGGACTCGGAACAGCGCCTGCTCCGCCTGGCCGAGGTCCTCTTTGAGCTTGTCGACGCTCTTGTCGAGCTCAGCGATCTCGGCCTGAAGATCCTCCTGTTGCTCGCGCAACGCCGCCGCACGCACCTCCGCCTTGGAGAGCTTGGTGCGGAGGTTCTCGACCTTCCAGTGCGCGGCCCTGGACGTGGGCTGCTTGACTGCCGTAGCCTGCTTCTTTGCCAGTTCTGCTTCTTCGACCTTCGCCGTGTCAACGCCCTCATCCTTGAGGAACTGCAGCACCTCCGCGAACGAGAGCTTGAGGAGGAGGAGGAGGGGGAGGAGGAGGAGGAGGGGGAGGAGGAGGAGGAGGAGGAGGAGGAGGAGAGGAGGGAGGAGGAGGAGGAGGGGGAGGAGGAGGAGGAGGAGGAGGAGGGGAGGAGAGGAGAGGAGGAGGAGGAGGGAGGAGGAGGAGGAGGAGGAGGAGGAGGAGGAAACACCACCAACCAGATCACCCCAACCCAACCTGAAGGCCTCCATTTGCCCTCCACTTCCAGAGGGGGGGGATCGGTGAACAGTGAAAAAAACATGTGAACCCCGTACCCCCCTCAACCGGAATTCGGGTCTTCGAATTGGGATGGTCTGGTAGGTAGTCGCCCTTCCTCGAAGACCAACAAGTTGGCATCGCTCGGACGTTTGAGAAAGACATAACGCCATACGCATACATGTTTGGCGCTCCGCGCGGAGTTCTTGGATCCGCGCGGAACCCCCTTCACCACCCACCAAGCCACCCCAACCCAACCCGAAGCCCTTCGTTTGCACTCCAGTTCAGGGGACCGAAAATCGGGTCTTCGGGTTCGGGTGGTCTGATAGGTAGTCACCCTTCCTCCAGAAACAAAAAACTTGGCATCGCTCGGACGTTCGAAGGAAAACATCCGGAGCATAAACTTGTGGCGCTCCGCGAGGATCCAAGAAATCCGCGCGGAGCGCCAAGAGCTTATGCTCCTCTCTATTCTCCTTGCGACCCGCGCTCTTGCTGTCTCTGCAGCTTCTCAGCCCCAAAGCGCCCCCCTCGGCCGCGCGCGCGGGCGCCTTATGCAGGCGATCGCGTAGGTGGCTCTCCAGGGCGCGGGGGACATTCTTTTTCGGGGGGTGCGGGCCGCGCTCTGCGAGCGGCTCGTCGCCGCCCCCGTTTCTGTGCTTCAGGACCAGGGGCCTCCGCTACCGCCTGGTCCACCCAACAGGCAGACCCGCCTGGGGGTGAGGGGGCCGTTTGCCCCCTCCCCTCGGCGGGCTCTGCCTGTCCCACCGTCTGCCTCGGGCAGGCGGTGGAGTTGAGCAGCGGGGCCTCTCCCCGGCTGCTCTCGACGGTCGCTGCCCTCCTCTGGGTGACGGCCGCGTGCAGCGCCTGCGCAGGCTGCTGCTCCGGGCTGCTGGGCCCGTGCCTGTGGCGGAGGCTCTGGCCCTTCGCCTGGCCGCGCGGTGCGGCGCCTGCTCCGCTCGAGCAGGACCGCCGCGCGGCCCGAGCGCTTGCTTGCGGGCCAGGAGCCCAGGCGCTCGACAGGGCTCGGGCCCTGCGTCCCGGGGTCGGTGCCTTCGTCGGCGCCCGCTCAGCGCGCCGCGCTCAGCTCGAGGCGGCCCTCACCGCCTCGCGGGGCCGAGCCCCTCGGACGGTCCTCCTGAGCCGTTCCGCGCGAGCTTCGCTCGCTCGCGCTCGCTCGCGCACGCTCTGCTCTTCCTCTCCCTTCTGGCCGCCTGGATGGCGCATCCGCTTGTCGGCGGAGGTCCCATCTGGCCCGACCTACGCTCCTTTGCTACAGCTGCTGCCGCGCGACCGCTCGCCGGCAGGCGCTCTCGCAACGAGACTGCTCAGCGGAGCGCTGCCTCAGCGACGCGAACCCAAAAGCTCCCGCCTTTCCTCCCCTCGCCTCCCTCTTCTTCTTCCATCGAGGCGGGGGGAAACGACGAGGACGAGGAGGGGTACGAGGAGGCTGAAGACCTGGGTCTCCGCAGCGAAGAACAAGCCGCCAGAGGGAGGAACGGTCTACTGCTCGCGCCCCACCAGCCACCGCCGCGCAGTACGCACCGCCCGCAGCCCACTGCAACTCTGAGCCAGCCTCACGCCCGCCGAACCGCGGGCGAGGAGGCAGAGCGCGCGAAGGGAACCGCCTTGGGGACGGGGGAATGGGAGGAGGAGAGTCCTGCTAACCTCCACCTCCTCACTCACTCCCCTCCCCCCCTCACAACGCCATGGCTCGACCGGGGCCCCGCTTGCTCAGCGGGCACCGAGTGGCCGCTTCGCGCGGCCTTCCGGGTTCCAGGCACCGACGCGGCGGGCCTGTCCTCGTCCTGGTGGGACGCGTCATCAGCTGAGCCACCCGCTTTGTTGGCGAGCGCCTTTGACGTTCAGCGCGGTGTGCCCCTTATCTGCACCCTCCCGCCGCCGACGCTGCAGGGCAGGCGTCCCCTGCCGCCCCCAGGCCTCGCCGAATTGGGTATCGGCCCCCCTCCGGGCCTTGGCCCTCCATCGGCTGCCGAGCGAAGGCCGCCGTCGCCACGGGTTCCGACGGGGTTGCCTCCTCGTCCGCCACCCGGTTTGGTCGCGCCGTTGGAGCCGGATGTGTGGCGTGTGGAATCGCTTCCGCGTTTCTCCGGCATGGAGGCCGGCGCTCGGGTGCCGCCTGCGATCAGTCCGTGCACGCCCGCGGAGTCGTTTCTCGTCGGTGGTGGATCGCCCTTCCAAGCCGGGCGGGCGGGGCCGCCGCCAGGTCTCGCCGACCCAGAGGCGCTCCCGTCGCTCCACCGTAACGCTGTTGATCCCGCCTCACTTTGGGCGTGCGCTGCCCGTGACTTGGGTTGGTATGGTGATTTCGGAGGGCTCCCACCGCCTACCAGCCTCGTGGGTGGTGTCGGCGCGCCCGCCGCCAGTGGTCCATCCCCGCGTGCGGGCGCCCGCGATTTGTTGCACTCGCTCGGGCTATTCGGGGATCCAGCCTCATCCTTGTCAGCCCTGCCGCCCCACATGAGGACATATGCGATGGCGTCAGCCGCCGATGCCGCTGTTTCACGGGGGGTTCTCGTTGCGGCTGCTTGCCAGGCTACTCCTCCACCCGCCGCCGCTGTGCCTTCGCGCGGTGCTGCGGGCTCGGGCACTTGCGACTTGCCGCGGTCGCTCGGGGTGCATGGGGACCCCCCCACGCCCCCGCCCGACACAGCGTCGGTGCTGGCAGAGTCTACTTCTGAGTTCGGCTGCACGGGCGACCCGGGCGGGCTCTGGCCGCCGACCTGTCCCGCGAGCGGGGTCGACGTGTCAGGTGCACGAAATCCTACTCCATGTGGCGCGGGCGCGTCCCGCGTTGGCAACGGGACGTCGTCAGCCCACGTTCGGTGCCCTTCTTCTCTGCGCCGACTCGACGCGTCGCCGGCCGCCTTCGTGTCTCCTACGAGCGGTGCTATCTGCTCGAGTCCACGCGACGTGCTGCGGGCGCCCAGGGTTCGCGGCGACCTTCCCGCGCCCCTGTCAGACTCAGCGGGTCATTCGAGCGCTCACGACCTGCCGCGGTCGCTCGGGGTTCCTTCGGACCTGGCTGACGTGGCCGACAGGATGGCTGCATTGCCCCTGGCCACCCCAAGGCCATCAGCAAAGCCTTTCGCCGCTGGGCCCCGCGCCTCCGCCTGGGCAACACGACCTTGCCTCGGTCGGCGGCTTCGCCGAGGCGGGCGGCGCGGACGCCGTGGACCCGCCTCCTGCGGCTCCCCAGTCGGACCTCAGCATGGCGCTGATGTGCTTGCATCAGTCTCCAGCCCTAGCCCTGCAGCAGGGGCGGGGCTCCCGCCCAGCAGCTCATCCGCTACTGGGGTTTCTGAGCGACTACGCTCAGGCCCCGTCCGCATCTTCGGGCGACCTCAACTCTTCGTCCACTCAGATGCGGGGGATCGCACGGCGGCGCGCTTGGCATGCTACCTTGGCGCAGCACGGTCCCGCCGTGCGAGACCCGCTCGGGGTTCAGACGCTGCTGACCTGCCAGTGCATGTTCATCGATCAGCAGGCGGGGGACCGCGGCTGCCTAGAGGCCGCATGGTTCCTCACGGGGGTGGAGCCCACTCCATGTCGCGTCACCAGTCAGCACACGGAGCGCGAGGCGCAGTCCCCGTTTTCACCCCTCGTGGACTTCCGCTGGCTGTCCGCGCAGGGCGAGTACATGAAGGAGCTGCAGGTTTTTCGGACGCGCCTCGACGCCGAGCGCGCCGCCGCGCTTCCCCAGCAGCCGCCTCACGTACCCAAGCAGCCCAGGACTCCAAAGGTGCCTCCCAAGGTACCGAAGGTGCCACCCCAGAAGCAGTGACGGGACCGCTGCTGCCCGTCACCTGCGAGGGAGCTGCCTCCAGTGGCCGAGGTTCAGCGCCGCAGTCAGTCCGTGCTGACGCTGCTGCGGCTGCTAGGCGCGCTTGGGCGCAGCGAGGCCGTGAGGGTAGGAATGCGCTCTTCCAGCGATGCTGGTGCGGCCCCGCAGGGAGGAGTTCGTTCCGCCATCGCGCCTCTCGCTTCGCTCCGAGCCGCCCCTCGTATCCACCCGGCCATTTTGGCCACCACTGCCCTCAGTCGAGCTCCCCCCGCACGGGGTGTGCAGCCCCTGAGAGCGGTGTCCTTGCTGGCGCGCGTCCTGTCGCGTGCACCCCCGCTGCCCTTGCTAAAGTCGCGCCCTTTGTCGCTGACGTGTCTTCCTTGCTGCGTCTTTTTCCTGGCGCAAACATCGATATCACCCACTGGGCAGCTGCGCTGTCTCAGGTCGGGATGGGTGCTCGTTGTTCACTGGGCTCATTCTCCCGCTCATCTTTGCGTGCGTTGGATCGGGACGACCCGTACTTTTTGGGGCCGCCTCCCCGCGATCCTTGGCCGTGTCCGCCTGCCCCACCCTTGGTCCCCCGCCTGATGGTCTGTCAGCGAGGCGCAGGGAGCGTTGGCGGCTCAGGCGCGCGGCACGGACTCTTGCGCAGTATTCCGTTATTGCGTTGAACTGGCTCACGCTGGGTCACCCTAGCTTCGCTCCCGCCGAAGCCCGAGTCCGCGCCACGGCCTCGCCCTGCCAGGAGGGCGTTCGCTCCCGCATTGAGCGGTTGTGTCGGATCGCAGTTCGCCTTGCCCGCGGTGGCAAGAGCGACCTTGGTCGGGCTTTCGCCAAGTTCGACTCCACCGAAGTCTCGCTCCATGGCCTGGCCACCCATGTCGTAGCTCTTGAGGCTTCCTTCACCTCCTCCTCTTCCGTGCCTGCCCCCATGCGGCACTGCCCGACCAGCGCTCCGCCCGTGCCTGGTTCGTTGGCTTCTGCGGCGGCCTGGGACCCCACCCAAGCCGAGCCCTTCGACCTCAAGGTCCGGGCCTCCCGCATCAAGTGGGATTACTCGCCCGAGTTCGATCCCACTCCCTTCCTCTCCGACGCGCGTGTGCGCGAGGCGTTCCTCGACCCCGAGGTGATGCGGCTGCCGTCGGCAGAGTGGCCTTCAGGCCAGAAGGGTGCACGTGTCCATATGGACCGCGCTGAGCTGTGGGCCCTGCTCCAGAAGTGGGACGCCTGCGGCGCTCTCTACCTGACTCCCGCTTCGGACCTCGCCTGGGATGAAGCTTGTGGAGCTTTCAGGGTTCCAAAGGACAGCGACTTCGATCGTCTGATCCTTAACCCTACAGTGGTCAACAGCCGCTGCGCCTCCATCTCGTCCAGCACGCAGCGGCTCGGCCAGGGCTTCCTGCTGTGCCGCCTGGGCCTGGAGCCTGGCGAGTGGTTGGCGGTCTCCTGCGACGACTTGCGGGAGTTCTACTACACGTTCCGCGTCCCCCCCGCCCGCGCTCGGCGAAACGCTCTGCGAGTTCGCCTGCCTTCGGCCCGCTTCAAGGCATTTCGCGCCTGGCGGCCCGAGCTCGAGGGCGTGGACGTCGCCCCATGCTTGAACGCTCTTGCGATGGGCGACAACATGGCGGTTGAAATTGCCAACTCAGCCCATGAGGGTGTTCTGCGCAGTTTCGGCGCCTTACGACCTCACGAACAAGTCGTGCATCGGTTGCCCTTCCCCCGGGGCCCTTTCGTGGAGATGCTGAACATTGACGACCATACTGGCTTCCAAAAGCTCTCCTGGCGTGGGACGGCGCCTCGCCCTGACGACCCTCATCGTCGGGATCGCGAGGTCTTCGCCGCCTGCGACAAAGGGTACCCGCGCGTGGGCCTGGTGCAGCACCCAGGCAAACGCGCCCGCGGGGAGACGCACAAAGTTGTGGTGGGGGCCGAAGTAGAGGGACGTATCGGTATCGTCTGCGCCCCCCTGGTGCGGACCGTTGCCCTGTGCAGGCTGACCTTGATACAGATTTATCTCGGCATCACTACACGGTCCCTCTTGTCATCTCTTGTCGGTTGTTGGGTGCAAGTTTTCCTCTACCGCCGCCCACTGTTGGCCATATTTACGCATGTCTACAACTTTCTGTCACGTCTGGCAACTGAGGACGGGATCGAGTACGATCTTCCTCCCTCGGTGCGTGACGAACTTTTGGCTTGTACCTTTCTGGCCTTCACCGCTATAACCGACCTTCGGGCGCGCCCCTGCTCCGAAGTGTTCGGTACGGACGCATCCCTCGGCTGGGGGGGAGTGGTCCGCGCTCCGATCAGCTCCCAGTTGTCTGCCGAGCTGTGGCGGCGATCTGAGCACGGGGGGTGGCACACGATTCTGCACAATCGGAGCCTCCTCGCCGTTCTGAGCCGCGGCGAATCCTTGGGCCCTGAGCTTACCCAGCTGCACCGCGACCTGGGGCTGCCTTCTCTTGAGCCTCCCGTCGCGCCGCGCTGGGTAACCGAGCTCTCGGAGGCGATTCGCTTTCGCTTGGCGTATAAATGGGAGTTCCGCATGCCGCGTCACATCAACATCCTCGAGACCACCGTTTATAAGAGTCTTTGCAAGTACTGCTGTATTCGGATCCCAGACTCCCGTATTCCAGTTCTTCTGGACTCGAAGGTGGCCCTGGGGGCGTCCGCTCACGGGCGTAGCAGCTCCCCTGGGTTGTCCCACGTTCTTTCCACCACTTTGCCTTATGTGATCGGGGGAGGTCTTTATATGGGAGGGTTATACGTGCCAACGGATGTGCATCGAGCAGACGATCCTACCAGGAATCGCCCCGTCAGGCCCCCTTCTATACCTCCACCGTCCTGGCTGGTTGAAGCCGAAGCGGGAGACTTCACCAGGTTTGATTGTGTCGCATACGCGGACTCCCGTGCACCTTATCCCACATGTCTGTGGGGACGCCTTGTCGCGTTGCTGCTGTCTCGAGGGCTCCTCGACAGCCCCGTGGGCCACAATGGGGCGGCCTGTTCCCCCCTCGCGGCGGGCGTGGGGCTGACCGCCGCTGCAGACGACGCCGAGGGGCCAACTGCCGGAGCCCCTGGCGCCTGCAGCGCTGACGGGGCGCCCGCTGAGGCGCTCGGCCCCCGTGTGGGGCCGCGGAACGCGCTGTTCCAGCCGCGCGACGAGGGTCCCGGCAGCTGCGCGGAGGGGGCAGCCCGCCTTGTTGCTCCCCCCGCGCTCTCGTCGGCCCCCGACGCGCGTCCCAAGACGCGGTCGGCCCCCCAGCCTGCCGTCGGGGGTGGCCAAGCTCGCACAGTTGGGCGCGACTTCCCGACGGGCCGCGAGGCCGCGACACCTCACGCCTTCCAGCGCGCCGCCCGCCTGGGCCGAGCCCGCCAAGTGCTCGGGGTCGCGGAGGGCGCCCACAGGGACGCGATCGAGGGCTCGTTCCGGCGCCTCTCGGTCCCGTGCCGTCCCGACAAGGCACCCGCGGGGTTGACAGCTGCCGAAGCGGTCGCCCGCGTCCAGCGGTGGAAGGACTTGTGCGACGCGAAGTCCCTGCTGCTGAAGGCGGCGGCGCATCAGTCGGCGTCCGCCGTGCTCGCGCCTCCGCAGGCGAGCCAGCCGTCCAGGCTTCCGCTTGGGCCGAGGCCGTTGGCCAGGGCGCCCGCCGAGGGGCCCCTCCCGCAGAACACGCGTGCCGTCCTGCACAACGCTGAGGTCAAGACGGGCCTCGCCAACGAGGAGCGCGCCGCTCGCGGTGGGGACGCACCCGCGTCGTCTACTGGCCGCTCCTTGGCCGAGGTGGAGGCCGAGGATCCGCGCGCCCTGGCGCGGCCCGCCGACGACCCTGCGTCCCGCTTCAGCCTCCGTGAGCGGCGCGCAGTCCGCGCCCGCCCGGGCCCGCGGGATGAGGCGGTCGAGGACCAGCCCAACCGCGGTGGTCACGCGCCGCACTCCGCCTCGCGCACGGGCGCCGCGCGCACCAGGCGCGCCGCCAGGCAACGGCGGGCTTCGATGGCGGCGCTCCCCGCCCCTGAGGGGGGAGCCGCCACGGCGCCTGGCCGCAGGGCGCGTCGCACAGCCAATGCGCGCCGCTGGGCAGGCGTGGCACGCCCCAGCTCCGCCGCGGGAGTGGGCTCCCCACAGCGGAGCCCCAGCGCTGCCCGCGGCCGTACGCGGTCTCCAAACCCGTACGGGAGGGACCACACCTCTCCCTCGGGGGGCGGCTCTTCGCCTCCCGTCGACGGCCCGCTCTCGCCCGAGGAGCCGTCGGAGCCGCCCGCGGGAGTGGCACCGGAGGGCCCCCACGCCAGAGCCCCGAGGTGCCCCCCGCGCTCGCCCGACGGGTCACCGCCCGCGAGCGTTCGCAGCCGTTCGAGAGCGGAGCCCGCGTGCGACGAGGACGAGGCGTTCGACTCCGACGACGCCCTTCTGCAAGAGGGCGCGCTCGCCTCTCTGAGCGCCCTCGCGGACTCTTCGATGGACCTTGAGCGCGTCGTGGCGGGCATGAACCCCGAGGTCCTCCGCCGCCTGCAGACGGTTTTCCCTGGTGGCTCGGCTGAACGAGGACCCCGCGACGAGCGCTCCCGCTCTCATGAGCGCTCCGGCAGCAGGAGGGGTTCTCCCCGCAGCCACGGGGGCAGGCAGCAGCGCGGTAACAGGGGGCACCCTCCTCGCCGCTCGGGGGGCTCCCCGCCCGCCGCTCGCGCCTCGGCTCGCAGCCGCTCTCGGGGCCGCGGTCCGCGCGTAGGCTCCGAGCCTCCGCGGCCCTTGCTCCCGCCGCCGCCTCCGCCCCCTCGCCCTTCAGACAGGCGAGAGGCGTCGCGCTCCAGGGACGCCCGCGGCTCCCCCCGCGCGCCCTCGCGACAGGTGACGTCGCCTCGGCGTCGCGAGGCGCGCGCCCCTCGGGTCGCTCCGAAGCGGCGCCCGAGCCCAGCTACGGCGCCTCGGCAGGCCGCGCCCCGCCAGGGTGCGAGCTCGGGCGGCGCCCACGCAGGCAGCTACCGCGCGGGCCCCGCTGCTCAGGCCCCCCCGTCCTCGGTGGGCACGCGTTCCTCCAGCGATGCTGCTGCGGCCCCGCAGGGCGGAGGGCGTGCCGCCGAGGAACGGGGGTCTTCGAGCGGCCTCGCGCCTGGCCGGGGCTCGGGGCGCGAGCTGCATCCCAGCGGCACCCACAGCGGCGACCCCGGGAGCGCCGCGGCTGCAGCCTTCGCAGCGCGGCGCACGGCTTCCGAGGCCGTCGAGCAGCCCTTGCCCACTCTGACTCAGGGGAGTGCGGCCCCACTGTCCCCTATCTCGGATTCCCGCGTTCCGCGTCTGAACTTCCCTCACCTGTCCGCCGACGAAGCGGCGCGCCTGGGCCTGCAGGCGCCGACCGTCGAGGCCATCTTGGCCAGGGCCCCTGGGCCCCCTCAACGCGTCCAGACCTGCGCTCTGGTTCCTGCCTCCGCCCTAGTAGCGGCTTGGGGGAACAGGCGGGGCAGTGGCGCCTCGACGCAGCCGCCCGCTGCTCTCTCCCCGAGCATCCTGCCGCCCCTGGGGTTGGCCAGTCTCGATGAGGGCGCAGGCTCCGCCGAGGTGGCCGCAGGTGACGTCAGGGGAGCTTGCGCCGAGGCTCCCCAGAGGACCCTGCATCTGGCCCTCGAGTGCCTCCTTATGGCGCTCGAGCAGGGCGCAAGCTCCGCCGAAGTGGCCGCAGGGGACGTCATGGGAGCGTGCGCCGAGGCTCCCCAGACGACCCTGAATCGGGCCCTCGAGCGCCTCATTTTGGCGCTTCGGCAAGGCGCAAGCTTCGCCAAGGTGGCCGCAGGGGACGTCATGGGAGCGTGCGCCGAGGCTCCCCAGACGACCCTGAATCTGGTCCTCGAGTGCATCCTTCTGGCGCTTCAGCAGGGGAGCCACGTTTCACGACACTGGCTTAAGTAGCGGCCAGATTGTTCAGCCGACGACGCTGCGTCGGCCAGAGCAGGGGGGTAAGCATTTGGACTTCACCGATCCGCTCCCGCCCTGCGCGCGTTGCGGCTTCCGTACTCGGTGAAACTATTTGCTTTCGGCTATTGGCGTGCTGATCGTCTAAACGGCCTTCTCGCCCCCCTACGAGCTGTCCGCTCTCCCTGAGCCCCCTTTGTGCTCAGGTCGCCTGTCGTACTGTCAGTTGCGACCTCTGTCGCTGCCCGCCCGCGACGTCCTTGTCGCTTCCCTTCTAGGGGTCGGCCCTGCTGTATGGACCACCCGTCTATCGGCCGCCCGCCGAAACCTTGTCACTGCGCAAGGGCTTTGAGCATGGGTATGGCTGCATCGCCGTTTACGGCGACCAGGCGGACTCCACCGCCTGAGGCGGCGCCCCGGCTCGGGCGCGCGGGGCGGGCCTGCCCATTTTGGGCCGTTCCGCGCGCGCGGCGCCGCGGCCCCGCACGGAGACAGCTCGCTTGCGCGCGAGCGGGAGAATGCTCCTCTCTATTCTCCTTGCGACCCGCGCTCTTGCTGTCTCTGCAGCTTCTCAGCCCCCCTCCCTCCTCTCCCTCATCTTGGCTGATGTGGCGCTGCATCGCCGTTTACGGCGACAAGGCGGACTCCACCGCCTGAGGCGGCGCCCCGGCTCGGGCGCGCGGGGCGGGCCTGCCCATTTTGGGCCGTTCCGCGCGCGCGGCGCCGCGGCCCCGCACGGAGACAGCTCGCTTGCGCGCGAGCGGGAGAATGTGTATTCAGCTGTTTCTTCTTCTACTCGTGTGCATTTGTTCTCAGCGAGGGCGATCGAGGAGCATGCCGGCACGTCTCACGGAACAAATAATGAACGCACGGCGTTGAGAAGGGCACGGGACATGGACGCCCGAGTGGTAGTGACGAAAAATCGGCACAGACATAATTTTTGTTGGAGCTCCGCGCGACCCACTTCTCTGACGCGCGGAGCGCGCCCGCCAGGGGGTCCCAGCGCAGATCCAAGAAATCCGCGCGGAGTTCCGAACGTTTACGGCAGGTTCATATGGCGTTGGCGCGCCGGCGACGGCGGGGAAGGCGTTCAAGGTCGAATTCTGTGACGCGGAAGCACCGAGGGACGCGGCAACGCCAATGAACCCGACGGAATCCAAACCTTGAACGGTCGGGGCCGCGATCGATTGAAAGGTTGAACGATGTACGCGGTGTTAAGAACTTTTGCGCGCGCCGACGCCGCGCGAACGAAACGGCCTTCCAAGGCCCTTGCATCCTTATCGCGCGTCCTTATGATGCGGGTCGACTGTACCGTATGGTTGTGCCGATGGCTCGTCCTCGACTTCGGGTCCGCTGCTTCGCCCTTATGCGCGGTGCGATCCGCCAAACAGGCCCCGATAGGAGCGGGGCCGGAAGCATCTGGGGCTGTGGTTCGGACTCCCGGGGCCCCGCCTTTGGTTACGTTGCATCTTCGGGGGGCATCGCCTGTCCCAAAAATCGGTGTCTTTTCTTATGGCCGACGCGGGTTCGATGCGGAATCAACGCGGAGGTGGCGCGGATTCGACGCGGAGGAGGAGGAGGAGGAGGAGGAGGAGCAGAAGGAGGAGGAGGTGGAGGAGGTGGGAAGAGGGAGGATGAGGAGGAGGAGGAGGGGGAGGAGGAGGAGGGAAGAGGGAGGATGGAGGAGGAGGAGGAGGGGGGGAGGAGGAGGAGGAGGAGGAGGAGGAGGAGGAGGAGGAGGAGGAGGAGAAGGAGGAAGAGGAGGAGAAGGAGGAGGAGGTGGAAGAGGAGGAGGCGCCCAACCGAGCTTCCCACACTCGCTATGGTGTGCCCTAAACGAGAAGACGGGAGTCTCTATTTGGTTTGTGGGAAGCGTGGATTTCTGGGGAGTGCTAGGGCCCGCCACTTGCGCGGGGCACGTCGCCCTTCGGCAACCTCCGTGAAAGACTTGAGGAAGCTGTGGCACGGGAGCCTGCATTGGGGATCGGGGCTCAGATTTTCGCAGAGCCCTGGCCCCTCCATGCCACATCACCTCCGTCCTCTCTGCCTGCCTCCTCTTCTCGGATGCTCCTCTGCCTCAAAGAAGGCTCGACGGCCAGCCGAAGGCGGGCGCCCTGCTTCCTGGTAGGGTCTCAGATCGACCGGGTCTCAGTTGGCTCACTGGCCCACAGGGGAGACTGGGCCGCACGCGGGGGAGCGAAGGCGATGGCGCTTCGCAGTCGTGGTTAGGGCCCCGGCGGCTGCCCTGCTCCAAGGGGGCGCGCGCGAGGGCGACGCTTCGTGGGGCGCGGCTCACGAGGCGATGTGACCCAGGCTTGGCCTGGCGCCAGCTGCGTGTCCAGCGGCCGACACGCGTGCGACACGTTTGCCGAGCAGAGAATCTGAGATCTTGGGTTGCAGTGGCGCCGGGGATCTCGCCGAGGGCTTCCTCGCGCCTTTGTGGTCAGGACGCCGCGGGCACCGCAGCTGGCGGGACCAGAGTAGCCCGCGGAGGATCGGCGGTCTGGAGATGAGGCCCTGAGCGGTGGGGACCTTAGGCTAGGGAAGGATCCCAGGTTGAATTTAAACGGCTTGGGGCCCGTCGTCTCTAAGGCCGCATCCCTCAGGTCTCCATTTTTGAAGCGCCGAGGGGAGGAGAGATGGAGGACATGAGGAGATGAGGACGAGAGTGACGAAGGGAAATCGGACGGGGATGTGGAGGAGAAAAAGACCTGATTTCCGACCTGGCAGGTCGGAGGTGGGATTTACTACGGTGCCGCCCGCCAGCACTGCATACCGCGACCCATAGGCCATGAGTCCAAGGTAGCCTGGCGGTTCCTTGAGAGTCCCGCCCCGCTATGTCTGACAACCGCGGCCGATAAGCCCAAGTTACAGTTGCCAACCTATTTCATGACGGCCAGTCATCAAGGTCATGCATTGAGAATGTGCACTCAGAACAGGCATCAATATCGCACATGAGTGGATTCACCATTTGCAGGCGTCGCTGCCGCACCTCGAGCACGCGCGTTGGTATGGATCTAGACGCGATCAACGCTTAAAAAAGCAGTACCCATACAACATGAGCCACTATCCATGACAGAACAGCAGCCAGTACGAGCACTATGTACCACGTGTCGACATCCTACATCATACATCGCCTTCAAAAGCATGCGCGCAGACATCGGACATCAGGACCACACAGTCCCTAGCAGCAATCGACAATGCGCTACGTGTTTCGACTCCTCCAATAGCACGTGCCCCCAACATTCCAGCAATAGTCGCACGCATCAGTCCCATGAGTAACTAATCTACATCAGTACACCATACATTCACACCTCGACCACACATACTTGACTGGCACGAGTAGATCACGGCAGCGGCCTACATTGATCATACACGCATGCAGCAATCCAGTGCACGAATAACACACATGATTGCCGTCCAGCCATCCTGGACAATCATATACATAACATAATCATACACGAAGAGTCGGCACCTGGTAGTGATCCACGTACGTATTGAGATTTTCGCGGCAGCATTGTGTTAGAGGGCGAAAACGCGTTGCTGCATGCATGACACGTGGGGCACGGAAGGGCAGCAGCACGGCAGAAGCACAACGACGACGAGGCAGGAGGAGGAGGAGGAGGAGGGAATATAGGAGGGGGCCCCGGAGGACAACATGTTGAATCACACTGGGGGGCGCGCAAGGGGGGGGGGGCGATAGAGGGGGGGCGGCGAGGGCTGCAGAGGAGGGGCCCTTCAGGGCCTCTTAATGGGGCCCTTTAGGGTCCCAAAGGTGGCCCTCAGGGCCCGGAAAGGTAAACATTGCTCGGTTCTAATTCTTCGAGAGTTTTGTGTGTTTCTTTTGGGGGGGGGGGAGCAAGATCCTTCCATTTCTAATTCTTCTATCCTGGTCCTCTTCCTGGCAAGTAGGGGGCCAGGAACAATTAGAAACGAGCGCAACTAGAAATGAACACGAGTAGAAATGAACGACGTGTACCATTCTCCCCCCCCCCCATGAATCGCCCCCTCAGGCTTAAATCGCGCCCAATCATAGCGTTGGCGGGCCCTCCGCGCGGTCGAAGCGCGGCAAAGAGGGCAAGAAGGGAGCGTGCGGTTGGGGGGGGGGGGCAAGGGGTGAGTGAGAGAATCGTGACGATCCTAGGCAGCGCCTGCCCAGGGTTTAGAACCCTGAGAGGCTGGCATGGGCAGACGCCCACGGCGTTGCCACAGGAGGGTTGAAATGGGGAGAACCTTGCCGGGTCCAGGGGAAGCATCAACGGCCATATTCGGAGTCGAGTGTGTGATTTGGCGGGTCACAGTGGCACTCAAGAGGTCGCCATCGATCAACGTAGATGGTAGGAAGTTGGGGAGCATGCTTGTGGAGTCCGTGCGGGAGCGCAGTTTCCGTAACAGTTTCGCCGCCGACCCACGTTAGAAATAGTGGTATGCGGGGCAGTGTGATGCTAGGACGTCGCAGGCGAGATCGTGCGTGTTGAGAAGAGCCGCCCTCCGCCCATGCAGCTGTCATGCATCAGTCGGGGAGCGGTTCGACCTTTCTTCAGGCCTGAGGGCCAGAGAATTTTTGAGTCGGAAAACCTCCTCCTCCTCCTCCTCCTCCTCCTCCTGCGCCTGCTCCTGCTTCGGCTCCTCCTCCTCCTCCTCCTCCTCCTCGAGCTTCTCCTCCTCCTCCTTGAGCTCCTCCTTGTTCGTCCTCCTCCTCGAGCTCCTCCTCGAGCTCCCCCTCCTCCTCCTCCTCCTCCTCCTCCTCCTCCTCCTCCTCCTCGAGCTCCTCCTTGTTCGTCTCCACGGTGTGTGGCCCGCCTGTGCGGCATGGCGGAACTCCCACAGCACGGCGCTCACGGGGGCCCTGCGCGACGGCCGCGCGGCGACCACGGCATGCCTGCCGCCCGTGCAGCAGCCGCACATCCTCACTTGTCGGTGTACACGCTGCTCGTTTCTAAGTATTCGGAAGTTCTTTGTTCCCCACATCCTGAGTGGGGTTCTTGTTTTCCCAGAACACCCTCTCCTTCTCCTCCTCCTCCCGCGTCCTTCTCCTAAACCATACCATACCAAGCCATACCATACCAATACCTTACCATACCAATACCATACCAAGCCATACCAACCAATACCAATACCTTACCATACCAATACCATACCAAGCCATACCAAGCCATACCATATCAATACCATACCAAACCACGAACAGAACAGAACAGCAACCAATACCATACCAATACCATACCAAATCATACCAAGCCATACCATACCAAGCCAATACCATACCAATACCCCATACCATACCAAGCCAATACCATACATGCACATTGTTATTTATCAGGTTTCGTGCCCCTCCCACCCCTCCAGGGAGGCCCCGCCTGAGCGAGGAGGGTATTCGCATCACCTGTTATTTATCAGGTTTCGTGCCCCTCCCACCCCTCCAGGGAGGCCCCGCCTGAGCGAGGAGGGTATTCGCATCACCTGTTATTTCTCAGGTTTCGTGCCCCTCCACCCCTCCAGGGAGGCCCCGCCTGAGCGAGGAGGGTATTCGCAATCACCTGTTATTTCTCAGGTTTCGTGCCCCTCCCACCCCTCCAGGGAGGCCCCGCCTGAGCGAGGAGGGTATCAAGCCATACCAAGCCATACCATATCAATACCATACCATACCATACCAATACCATACCATACCATACCATACCATACCAATAACATCCCAAGCCATACCAAGCAATACCATACCAATACCATACCATACCAATACCATACCAGGTTATTTATCAGGTTTCGTGCCCCTCCCACCCCTCCAGGGAGGCCCCGCCTGAGCGAGGAGGGTATTCGCATCACCTGTTATTTCTCAGGTTTCGTGCCCCTCCCACCCCTCCAGGGAGGCCCCGCCTGAGCGAGGAGGGTATTCGAAATACCTGTTATTTATCAGGTTTCGTGCCCCTCCCACCCCTCCAGGGAGGCCCCGCCTGAGCGAGGAGGGTATTCGCATCAACTGTTATTTATCAGGTTTCGTGCCCCTCCCACCCCTCCAGGGAGGCCCCGCCTGAGCGAGGAGGGTATTCGCATCACCTGTTATTTCTCAGGTTTCGTGCCCCTCCCACCCCTCCAGGGAGGCCCGCCTGAGCGAGGAGGGTATTCGCATCACCTGTTATTTCTCAGGTTTCGTGCCCCTCCCACCCCTCCAGGGAGGCCCCGCCTGAGCGAGGAGGGTATTCGCATCACCTGTTATTTATCAGGTTTCGTGCCCCTCCCACCCCTCCAGGGAGGTCCCGCCTGAGCGAGGAGGGTATTCGCATCACCTGTTATTTATCAGGTTTCGTGCCCTTCCCACCCCATCCAGGGAGGACCCGCCTGAGCGAGGAGGGTATCGGAAACCAATACTATTTACATGGTTTCGTGCCCTTCCCACCTCCCCAGGGAGGCCCCACCTCTCCAGCTTCTCCTTCGTGTTGATGTTGTCGTACCCCATGGGTCCCACGAGACCGTTAATATCTTTATGTGGGGAACTCCGTTAGCATAATTTTTTTTCGGGGGGGGGGGCAAGATCCTGCCATTTTTAGCTCTTCTGTCCTGGGCCTCTTCCTGGCCACTGCGGGACTAGGAACACTTAGAGACGAACACACTGCTCGTGTCTAATTATTCGAAAGTTCTTCGTTATTTGTTTTGTTTGGGGGGGCAAGATCCTGTCATTGTTAGTTCTTCTGTCCTGGGCCTCTTCCTGGTCACTACGGAGCTAGGAACACTTCGAGACGAACGCACTTGCTCGCGTCTAATTCCAGTTCTTCGGAAGGTATTCGACTTCTTCGGGAGGTATTCGATTTTTCGGGAGGGCAAGATCCTTTCATTTCTAATTCTTCTATCCTGGGCCTCTTCCTGGCCACTAGGGGGCCAGGAACAAGTAGAGACGAGCACAATGTGAAATGAGCACGATTCGAAATGAACGACGTGCAGCGTTCGGTGGTGAGGTCTGAGGCGACACGTCCAAGCCTCCCCACTGATGATGAGGTTGCGTTGCAAGCGCGGGGGGAGGCGCTGCAGCACGACCGGGAGGTGTGGTGAGGAGATGCGCCTGCAAGCGAGAGAGACGGATTGAGAGAAGAGGGTGGACGAACATGATCACGCGAATGCGGAATGGGGAGGAGGCGGATGGGGAGGGGAAAATCGAAGAGGAGAGGGATGATGATGATGATGATGATGATGGTGATGATGATGGTGATGATGATGATGATGATGATGATGATGATGATGATGATGATGATGATGATGCTGATGATGATGATGATGATGATGATGATTGAGATGATGATGATGATGTGATGATGATGATGATGATGATGATGATGATGATGATGATGATGAGGAGATGATGAGGCGGAGGAGGAGGAGGAGGAGGAGGAGGAGGAGGAGGAGGAGGAGGAGGGCGACGATGCCATCAGCACGAGGGCGAGGCCAAGGTCGACGAGGAGGACGAGGAGGACGAGCAGAGGGAGGAGGCGGCGGAGCAGGAGGAGGGCAAGCAGCAGGAGGAGGGGAAACCGCAGTAGGAGGAGCACGAGGGGGTCAGAACTCCCCTGCCCCTCATAGCCTCCTCTCCTGCCCTACCCCTGCTTCCGATCCCACTCCTGTCACCTCCTCCTCCTCCTCCTCCTCTTCCTCCTCCTCCTCCTCCTCCTCATATTCCTCCTCCTCCGCCTCCTCCTCCTCCTCCTCATAGTCCTCTTCATAGTCCTCCTCCTCGTCCTCTTCCTCCTCCTCCTCCTCCTCCTCCTCCTCCTCCTCCTCCCCCTCCTCCCACTCCTCCTCCTCCTCCTCCTCCTCCTTCTCCTCCTCCTCCTCCCCTCCTCCCACCCCTCCCCCTCCTTCTCCTCGTGCCCCCCCCCCCCCGTCCTGTCGCCTCCTTCCGTCGCGCGCGCGCTCTCCCTCGTGCTCGGGAGCGCGCTCGGGGGAAGAACAGGAGTTGGGGAGAACGAGCCAGCTTGCCGAAGAACGAGGGGGACGATGAGAGAGGAGGGGGGGATCACGGGGAGGGGGAGGATCACGAGGAAGGGAGGGAGAGGAGGAGAAGGAGGAGGCGGGGGCGGGGAGGAGGAAGCAGAGGAGTGGAAGGGGGAGGAGGAAAGGAGGTACACGAGGAGGGGGAGGGGGAGGAGGAGAGGGGGGAGGAGCCTCCCGATCCCCGCCCCGCCGAGGTCCCGACCCCCCTCCAGAGACTCGAGATGATCCGCAAGGCACTTCGGGCGCCCTGCCTGCTGCACTGAAGGGGGTGGGATGGGGGGGGGAGCGGTGTGCATTCGCGCCGGGTGCGGCACGTGGATGTGCGGCGAATGCCCGGAGGCGGCGACATGGGGCGAACAGCCCAGGGGCGGGTAGTGCACGCATTCGCCAGGGAAGCTTCGCCGAAGAAAGGACCATCGGCGCTCCAGGATGCGTGCATTGCGCTGCGCTTCTTTGGGCCACTCTCCCCGATCGTCGCCTCTGGGATGCGTGCGGTGGCCGGACTTGGCCGCACGGCCTGATCGCGTGCCCCCCCATCAGGGCTCTCGTCCCGACCTCACGACGGTAGCGCTCAACCCGTACATGCTGATACAGTCGGCACCGATTAGTAGGCCGACCTTGCCAAATCAAGGGTGCCCTCGTGTCCTGTGCCTCGCGACCCGTGCCTCCCAGATTCCTGTGGCAGCGTGGCCATCGTATGGGTCTTGTGCCCTCTCGCGTGTCCTGCCCAATCAAGTCCGACTGTAGGCTGCTCCGTGCGAGTGCACTTGGCAGGGGGCCACATGCGAACCCTACCCCTACTCCCCACGATTTCTGAGGGGGAGGCTGGGGTTCACTTCGTTCGGCTCGCATATAGTCCAGCAGTTACCTTGTGTACGTGCACGTCCTGTCGTATCAGCGACAGTGCTAGTTGGTCTTCGTTGGGGGGTGTCATTCTCGTGTCCCCCCTACAGGACAATGCGAGAAAGTTATCATCTGCATGGTCTTCTGAGGTTGTGCCTGTACCGTCATGAGTGTAGGCGTTGTTGTCTATGATGCCGATGTGTGCCATATCATCCGTGCTGTATCAGCAAGTAGGTGTGGATGCACCACTGGCAGCGTTATTCGATCTGCATCCGCGTTCCGTGACCTATGTATACCTTTGTAGATGTTGTTCGTGTGTCTTGCATGTGACATGTATTGCTGCTCTGTCTTTGTATGCTCCACATTCGAGGCGTTCGTTATATGCCATGTGCTATCGATTGCATGTCCTTCATATTTGCATGCTATCCCCTTCCGGGCCATTTGTATCACCCCCCCATGCCTCTCATGTGTTATATCCATGTTCGTAGCACGTTCTTGGTTTCTGTATAGTGTATTGTTTGGTACTGTTGTTGCACCTGTTGGCGACACGTTGTCGGCTGGCCGGGCCTACGAGAAGCAACGCAGGCTTCCATTAGGTCGGGGACCCTCCACACCACCCCGATCCTGCTTCCGAGGTCTGCCAGGCCATGGCGGTCGCGCGCGGCAGACGGGCACCACGCACGCTTGCGAGGACGGCGCTGCTGCCGCCGGAACCTGACGATGCGAAATCGCACTCGCTAGCACAATCCCCACCTCTCGGCTTATGGTGTTCCCGCCTACGTTGGCCTTGATCACCAGAAAGAATTTCGAGCACCAAGAAAGTACCGAAACTTGAAGGTGTTCACGTGTCGGGCCCTGGGAGGCGACACTCGTTCGACACTGTTCCGACACTTGTCTGGATGCTCGAAATCATTTCTGGGGTGTGGTCCTTCAGTACGATGGGAGCAACATAACTCTCGACGTGAACCAAAAATCACGACGAACGCTTTTGGGCAGTGTTTGGCACGCGGGTGCCCTGACGGGTCCCTGGGACCGTCGAAATAGAGTTCGGAATGATAATTTGTCCCAGAGAAGGGGTCCGGATCTCCAGGTATCCGCGTTGTGAAAAGACACGACGTCGGAGTTTTGGGAGCATTACCCCAGCCAAGCCCCAGCAAAGCATCCTGAGCACCCCGATAGCCGCAAAGGTGAAGAGGCGGGTCGAGAACAGGGGTAAGAGCACGGCCATGTGCCTTTGTGGGATCGTGGCCGTCCGGGCGAAAAATGCAGCTAGCATGGAGGCGAGAGCACGCGTCCTAAAGACAAACTGTGAGGAGGTCTCGGGCGAAACGGCGGTCGGACGGGCTGGCAGACTGGGCGGTCGGGGGCTCCCCGTCTCCCTGTCGTGGGACTCCGCCGTGGTCCTGCATCGTTCAACGGAAGCCCAGTGGTCAAAATCTGTCATATAGGCAGTGTAAGCAGTTGATGCCCGCGCAGCCGGCCGGAAGCATCCGCCGAGCTGATTGTCAAGCAGTGGCAAAGCGTCCTGGTGTGCCTATAGTCCTGCCAAACAATGTTCTAAGAACCTTTTGCGGTTCCCACGAGATTTTCTTTTGTAGTATTTCTGGCCGGGAGTGGCTTGATTCATTGGCTTACGCCACAACGCCGACCCCTTAGGGCGGCAGGAATGCCAGGACGGGCGGTCCCTACTCAAGAGGTGACCTCGCACCCAGTGCCGACATCCAGATTTGAGCCCCGCCTGCCTCAGGCAGGCAGTGCGAACTGAAGGCCTGTTCGCTACCTCTTGCAGGGTAGCATATATATATATATATATATATATATATATGGTAGCCCCCCCCACATGATCATACATATTTCTTTTTTTGCTACTCTTCTTCCTCGCGCGCCCTGGGGGGGGAGGGCCTGGGGCTTCCTGGGGCTTCCTGGTCCCTCCTGGCCTTCCCGAGTCTTCCGAAACGCTTCCTGGGGCTTCCCGAAGCCTCCTGGGGCTGCCGAAACACTGCCCTGGTGAAAAACGCTGTGTTTTCCTGATATTCCTGACCTTCCCAGGGATTACCCCTGAGAAAACGCTGTGTTTTCTTGATATTCCTGATATTCCTGACATTTCCAGAGATTACCCAGGCGCCGAGGCCTCCTGGGGCTGCCGAAACATTGCCGTGGTGAAAAACGCTGTGTTTTCCTGATATTCCTGACCTTCCCCTTGATTACCCCTGAGAAAACGCTGTGTTTTCCTGATATTCCTGATATTCCTGACATTTCCAGAGACTACCGTGAGCCTGCAGGGTAGTCTCTGGAAATGTCAGGAATATCAGGAATATCAGGAAAGCACAGCGTTTTCTCAGGGGTAATCCCTGGGAAGGTCAGGAATATCAGGGAAACACAGCGTTTTTCACCAGGGCAATGTTTCGGCAGCCCCAGGAGGCCTCGGCGCTTGGGTAGTCTCTGGAAATGTCAGGAATATCAGGAATATCAGGACAACGCAGCGTTTTCTCAGGGGTAATCCCTGGGAAGGTCAGGAATATCAGGAAAATACAGCGTTTTTCACCAGGGCCATCTCTGGGAAGATCTTGGAAATTTAGAAAATATGGTAAACGGTATTTTTTTCAAGAGCAGCATGATGATAATCAAATCGTGTAGCTTCAACAGGGCAGCGTTGGCCGTCGGCTGCCCCCCGTCAGTTGTGAACGCAGCTCCCCAATCAGTTCTGCGAGCAGCCTCCTGCTACGAAACATTACTCGCAAAACTAGCTGTGAACGCCGCTCCACACCTAGTTTTGTGAGTGATGTCTTCCTCCTCACCCTCGTCATGCTCCTCACCCTCCTCTTCTTCCTCCTCCTACTCCTCCTGCTCCTCCCCATCCTTCCTCCTCCTTCTTTTCTTCACTCAACCCCACCTCTCCGCTTCATGGCGTCACTCACAAATCTAGTTGCGAACGCAGCTCCGCAACCAGTTTTGCGAGCAGCCTCCTGATAAGAGACATTACTCGCAAATCTAAATGTGAACGCCGCTCCACACCTAGTTTTGTGAGTAAGGTGTTGCTCCTCACCTTCGTCATGCTCCTCACCCTCCTCTTCTTCCTCCTCCTACTCCTCCTGCTCCTCCCCCTTCCTCCTCCTTCGTTTCTTCACTCTACCCCCACCTCTCCGCTTCGTGGCGTCACTCGCAAATCTAGTTATGAACGCAGCTCCACAACCAGTTTTGTGAGCAGCCTCCTGCTACGAAACATTACTCGCAAAACTAGCTGTGAACGCCGCTCCACACCTAGTTTTGTGAGTAAGGTGTTGCTCCTCACCTTCGTCATGCTCCTCACCCTCCTCTTCTTCCTCCTCCTACTCCTCCTGCTCCTCCCCCCTCCTCCTTCTTTTCTTCACTTTACCCCCACCTCCCCGCTTCGTGGCGTCACTCGCAAATCTAGTTGTGAACGCAGCTCCCCAATCAGTTCTGCGAGCAGCCTCCTGCTACGAAACATTACTCGCAAAACTAGCTGTGAACGCCGCTCCACACCTAGTTTTGTGAGTAAGGTGTTGCTCCTCACCTTCGTCATGCTCTTCACCCTCCTCTTCTTCCTCCTCCTACTCCTGCTGCTCCTCCCCCCTCCTCCTTCTTTTCTTCACTTTACCCCCACCTCTCCGCTTCGTGGCGTCACTCACAAATCTAGTTGTGAACGCAGCTCCCCAATCAGTTCTGCGAGCAGCCTCCTGCTACGAAACATTACTCGCAAAACTAGCTGTGAACGCCGCTCCACACCTAGTTTTGTGAGTGATGTCTTCCTCCTCACCCTCGTCATGCTCCTCACCCTCCTCTTCTTCCTCCTCCTACTCCTCCTGCTCCTCCCCATCCTTCCTCCTCCTTCTTTTCTTCACTCAACCCCACCTCTCCGCTTCATGGCGTCACTCACAAATCTAGTTGCGAACGCAGCTCCGCAACCAGTTTTGCGAGCAGCCTCTTGATAAGAGACATTACTCGCAAAACTAATGTGAACGCCGCTCCACACCTAGTTTTGTGAGTAAGGTGTTGCTCCTCACCTTCGTCATGCTCCTCACCCTCCTCTTCTTCCTCCTCTACTCCTCCTGCTCCTCCCCCCTTCCTCCTCCTTCGTTTCTTCACTCTACCCCCACCTCTCCGCTTCGTGGCGTCACTCGCAAATCTAGTTGTGAACGCAGCTCCACAACCAGTTTTGTGAGCAGCCTCCTGCTACGAAACATTACTCGCAAAACTAGCTGTGGACGCCGCTCCACACCTAGTTTTGTGAGTAAGGTGTTGCTCCTCACCTTCGTCATGCTCCTCACCCTCCTCTTCTTCCTCCTCCTACTCCTCCTGCTGCTACGGCTCCTGATCACTCAGCCCCCTCCTCTCCACTTCGAGGCGTTACCCTCCAATCTAATTGCGAATGCAACTCCACAACAAACCTTGCGAGCAACCTTCCGCTACGAATCATATTCACAAAACTTGTTGTGAACGCCGCTCCACAGCTAGGAAGAGGCGGTGGAAAATGGGGGAGGATGTTGCTCAACTATGGCTGGTGCCACTGGAGCTCGGCATTCACCAGATGACGCGGAGGAGGAGGAGGAGAACAAGGGGCTCAATTTTGAGGAGTAGGGCAAATATGGTTTGGAGGAGAAGGTGGAGGAGGAGGTGGTGGAGGGGGAGGAGGAGGAGACGATGAGCAGGAGGACAAACATTGGGAGGAGGAGGAGAAGGAGGAGGGGGAAGAGGTGAATGAGGATTCAGAGAAGGAGGAGAAGGAAGAATAGTAGGAGGATTCTGATGAGGAGGGCAAACATGAGGGAGAGCTTGAGGAGAATTTAAAGAATGAGGAGGGGAAGGGAAGCAGGAGGAGGACAATGAGTTTAAATTTGCGGAATCGAAATAGGAGGAGGACAACATGCCGAAGAGGAGATGGAGGAGGATTCAGAGAAGGAAGATGAAGAGGACAACGAGGAGGAGGAGGAGGAGGAAGAGGAGGACAAGGAGTTTGAAAGTGAGAGGGGGTAGGAGGAGGAGAATGATGAGAACAAACATGAGGAAGAAGTGGATGAGGATACATACATAGAATGAGGAGGACGAGGGGAAGGAGAAGGAAGAGGAGGGGGAAGAGAAGAGTTGAGGCCAATGCATTTGATTTTGAAGCGGAGGGGGAAGAAGACAAACATAAGGAGGAAGAGGATGTGGAGGAGGATTGGGAGACGGTAGAGGAGGAAAATGAGGAGGAGGACGAGGAGGACAGGGCGTTTGGTATCGAGGAGGAGGAGGAAGAGGAGGTCGAGGAGGAGAGGACAATTATGAGGAGAAGGTGGAGAAAGCTTCAAAGAAGAAAGATGAGAAAGAGAAAGAGAGGGAGGGGGAGCTTGAGGTTGAGAAGGGGTAGGATGCTGAGGAGGAGGAGGAGGAGGAGGGCATCATAAACATGAGATGGTGATATTGGATTGCAATGCGCCGCGAAAGACTGAAGTCGCTTCGCGCTGAAGTGTTTGGATTGCAATCGACGGAATTGCGGTTTGCAACGTAGCAAACCATCATGAAGAAAAACAGGAGGAAGGAACGGGTTATGATGACTGGAGGGATGATGGGAGAATGTGTATGATCATGTGGGGGGGGGGGGGGGGGGGCGAGCATATATACACGGAGAGGGAACATGTTGCCAAATAATTTCCAGATGTCTGAAACATGTTTTAAGCATGTAAAACATGTATGTTCCAACATGTTCGACATTTTAACTTTTTAATTCAATGATCGAACTGTTAGGGTGTCCCTTGCCGTGGCATCCACAAGCCTATTCGCCACTTTTTGCAGGGTAGCACGTATCTTTGGCTGGACGTGTCGGCCCCGCTCGCGCGCACGCCATTGGAGGTAGCTCAGTGGCTTCACGTTTGCACCACCGAGTTCGTCATCGTGCCATTGCGTCCGCTCCCCACCTCCTCCCCTCCAAAAGAGCGCTGGACAAAAGAGAAGGCGAGGGGGTGAGAGGAGGAGGAGACAGAGCGAGGAGGGGATTTTGAGTTGCGCAGTTGATGAGGCTCCAGCACCTGTCAGACCTAGGAGCGGCACTCCATCGGCAGAAGGAAACCGGAGCTGGACCTCAAGCAGTGCACAGCAAGCACTGATTGAGGAAAACAACATTGGTATGGACATTTGGCGTGGGCGCCGATATCAGAGCAGTAAGGGCAAACCAAAGCAACCTCCATGACAAACACGAGGGGACGCGCCGTCTCGAAGCGCAGAGGCTGGTGAGAGCGAGGGAGCGGGGGGGGCCAGGAGGAGGGAGGAGGAGAGGAGGGGGAGGAGGGTGGCGAGGAGGAGGAGGAGCAGCAGCTGCAGCATGGGGAGGAGGAGGGGGGAGACCAGCTAGGTGCGCTCGCATCATATGCGACGTCCTACCCCTCTCTGCCATCCCTTACCATTGCGTCGATATCCTCTCCATTCGCACTATCGGATGTCGTAGCATGGCATAGCATTACATTGCATAGCATGGTGTTGAAGATCAACGCGTAGCATGACATTGCATTGCGCGCCGACGCCCCGAGGTGGAGGGGGCTTCCGCGGTCCAAAAATTAGCCTGGCAAAGGACCCAACCATATGCAGCTGTGAATGCCGCAGTTCTGAATATCATCTTCGCCCGCGTCTCCATGGGGCCATGAGCTGCGTGAGGGGCGTGCCGACATGCGTGGCGGGGCACACAACGCAAGCGAAGACGATTGGTCTATGTGTGAGAGACCGAAAGCGAGTGAGTTTGATTCTGGATGAATCTGCGCGCGCGCGAGTTTACGTGCATGCATGTCGACGCCCATGTCGGCGCGCCTCTCACGAGGATCGCGCCCGCTTGCTTCCCGTTCGTATTCTCCCTCTTTGCCCGTGCACGCCCACGTCCAAGGCTACGGGCGGGGCGCCGCACGGAGTCCCCGCGACGCGCGCTGGTCGCCCCGAAGGGGTCCCGGCGACGCACGCGGGTCGTCTGCTGCGCGGAGCAGAGAGAGCGAGCAGGTTGGCTCCCGCCCGGGATGCGCGGCCCAAAAGCAGCCTCAACAGCTCGAATACGCAGATATACGTCTGGATACCGAAAGTCGCTGCCGTGCGAATTCCGCCACTGGGCCGCCATGCCCCGGACACCTTAGGTGGAGTTCCCTGTGGGGACACGAAGCACTGTACTGGTGGATGGCGCATGCGGGCGGTCCAACTGGGGCCTTCGGTGGAGCCCCCTATGTGGTACTGGGTGGTGGATGACGCACGCGGGCAGTCCCACTGGGGCCTCCGGTGGAGCCCCCATGGGGCCACGAAGCGCTGTGCTGGGTGGTGGGTGACGCATGCGGGCGGTCCCACGGGAGCCTTCGGTGGAGCTCCCTATGTGGCCACAAAATGCTGTGCTGGGTTGTGGATGACTCCTTCAGATCCACATGGGGGTGGCGGAGACGGGGGGGGCGATCAAACCGCCGCTGAGTGAGCCAAGGGGTGTTCAAAACACAACCAAACACGCTCAAAACACAACCAAACGCACGCGGCTGCACAACAATGCGCAACGTCCATGGACGCCGCTATGGAGGAGGGCCGCCACGCGAGACCACTTCGACGCAGCGGGTCTGTAGAATGGGCGCTTTGCAACAATATTTCGGCGCAGTCACACAACAGCGCAACAGATATAACGACGCAGAGGTTTCGTACATTTACACAAGCGAACCGCCGCCAGAAGCCTGATCGGACCCCTTGGCGGCATCCCCAAGTCCACTGCGCCTGCAAGCATAAACCAGTTGCAAAATGACGACAGCAACGCATCGTTCCTGCAACGCACAACGTACCACAAATTCGGATCATCATTATTTCGGCATGTGCATCTGTATTTGCACATGCACATGTGCATATGTTTGTGCGTTTGCACTTTGCAAGCCCCCCGGAGGACGAGCCCCCCGAGGCATCCAAAGGCTTCCAGACATCCCCGACGACCCCCGAAGAGCCCAAGCAGACACCAGGGACCACAAAGGGTCCCCGAGGGCTGCCATGGACCTCCGAGGATCGCAAGGGGGATTCCCGGAGACCACCGAAAGCCGCCAGAGGCAGCCGAAGCCCCCCGAAACCCACCGGCCCCCAAGACGATCACCAGGACCGCGAGCCCTGGCGGCTTCCAAGGGTCCCGAGGACCCTGGAAAGGCTCGGGGTTTCCGAGAGCCTCCAGGGGCGGCCGACAACTTGCAGAGGCTTCGGACATACGCCGAAGACCTCGCATGACTGCCAAGGACTCCAGGGACGGCCCTAGGAGGAGCGCTGGAGTCCTCCGACGGGGCCACGCCGAAGGGCTTCCCACCGGCGCTTCGGGGAGCCCGCCCTCCCCCGAGCAGCGGGCCCAGGGGGCAAGAGGAGCGGGCGCCGGCCAACCGCCGCCGCGACGACGACGACGAGGGGGAGGGGGGAGGAGAGGGACGGAGGGAGGGAAGGGGGGAGGCAGGAAGGGAAGGGGAGGGAAGGGGGGAGTGATGTAGGGAGGGATGGAGAGTCAAGGCGGGGAGGGAGAGGATGGAGTCAAGGCAGGGAGGGAGAGGGTGGACGGGGACCCTATCCTCGATTACCTCGAGAGGCAAGGAAGCGGGTCGGGGAGCCGAGGGCATTCCCAGGGACGTCGCGAAAAGGTCTTTTGAGAGAGCAACGGCCCATCAAGATGCTGTTGTGTAGTAGCGCTTTCTCATGGTAAGCTATATTGAGAGGAATTGAGAATATTTCAGAGATTTTGAGAGGAATTGAGAGAAATTGAGAGAAATTGAGATATAATATCCCGGGGACGACCCAAATTGAGAGAAATTGAGACAGAAAGGTTCGCTTGGTGAGAAACTTTGAGACAAATTGAGACAACTAGTGCCGTCTGGTTCAGGACAATTGAGACCGCGTAGCCTGACTTGGCGAAGGCAGCTGAGCGTGTTCGATGGCAGACCGCATCGGAGATCCTCGCGGGACCGCGGCCGCGCAGTGGCACCCGGACGCCATCCTCGCTTCTATTCCCTCCTCCTCTTCCCTCCTCCGCTGTCCACTCCTTCCTCCTCGCCCCCCATCCTTCCTCCCCCTCCCTCCTCCCCCCCGCTCTCCTCCTCCTCCCTCCTCCTCGCTCCTCCTGCCTCCCCCCGCCCCCTGGGCAACGACGACAGCAGTAAGAGGCGATGCGCTTTGAACGCGAGGTGCAGCGATGACCCTGGCCTGCCCAGGTAGGGGCTTGGGGGGGGCAACGGGGCGGGGAGGGGCGTGCGAGGGGCCTCGGACAGGGGGCCAAAGTACTCTCGTGAAAGGGCCCGCTAGCATGCACCCGTCCCGCACCAGTCGCGAACACCAGAAACATGAAGATAGCGGGGGCGGTGTCTAAACGAGCAGCAGGGTCAAACCATGCGCCCCCGCGATGTTGTCTCATTACATCGTGTGCCATTCTAGCTACGAGGATTCAGACGCGGCCTTGCTCAGAGAACGCGTCGTCTAGAGTACGATGGGCCTTGACCTGGGATCAAGAAATCCGGGGCCCCGGCGCGACGTGGCCCCGCGCCCTCCAGTAGTGGCTGAAGAAGGTGGCACCCTTCAAGATTTAGGCGCGCTGCGCGACTCCTCGGAAATGAGCCATGCAATCCACTGCCAATTCTAAGGATCATTCGAGAGCGCGACCTTAATGGCGCATCACTTCGCGCGAGGACAAGGGCCATGCCAGACGACCGCTCCTGAACGCTAATGCGCGCGCGCCCCAAACCTGTTCGCTTCGCCCGAGCGCGAAGCCGGCCGTCACGAAGCCCGCCCAATCACCAAACTGCAACATGGGCACCGCGACGGTGAACAACTCGCGCGCAATGGGCACCCTCCGAGGAAGATAAAGATCATCTCGCGCCGGACGGCGCGCTCAACTTTCGCCCCCCCCGTCGACGCCACCCCCGTGTGGATCTGCATGAATGACGCATGCGGGCAGTCCCTCTGGGGCCTTCGGTGGAGCTCCCTATGTGGCCACGAAATGCCGTGCTGTGTGGTGGATGACGCATGCGGGGGGTCCCACGGGGGCTTTCGGTGGAGCTCCCCATGGGGTCACGAAGCGCTGTACTGGGTGGTGGATTACGCATGCGGGCGGTCCCACTAAGGCCTTCGGTGGAGCTCCCTATGGGGCCACGAAGCGCTGTATAGAGTGGTGGATGACGCAAGCGGGCGGTCCCATTGGGGCCCGTCGGTGGAGCCCGAAGCGCTGTTTTGGGTGGTGGATGACGCATGCGGGCGATCCCACTTGGGCCTTCGGTAGAGCCCCCAGTGGGGCCACGAAATGTTGTACTGGGTGGTGGATGACGCATGCGGGCGGTCCCAGTGGAGCCTTCGCTGGAGCCTTCTATGGGGCCACGAAGCGCTTTACTGGGTGGTGGATGCGGGCGGGCCCGTTGGAGCTTTCGGTGGAGCTCCTGAGTGAGCCACGGAACGCTGTGCTGGGTGGTGGATGACGCACGCGGGCGGTCCCACTGTGGCCTTCTGTGGAGCTCCTTTTGGGGTCACGAAGCGCTGTCCTGGGTGGTGGATGACGCAAGCGGGCGGCCCCACTGGGGCAATCGGTGGAGCCCCCATATGGGGCCACGAGGCACTGTACTGGGTTGTGGATGACGAATGCGGGCGATCCCATTGGAGCCTTCGGTGGAGCCCTCTGTGGGGCCACGAAACGTTGTACTGGGTGGGGGGAAACGCAGGGAGGAGGGAGGAGGAGGGTGAGGAGAATGGAAGGAAAGAAGAACGCTGGGACCGTCTCTTCAAAACGAGGACCCAACACCACAGGATGTTTGGGAAACAAGCGAATCGGCACCGAATGTATAATCACTTCCGATGTTTTTTTGTTTCGGAAACCCAGTTCCTAGATGTTGGGGCCTGTTTGGAAGGACCGAAGACCATGCCGTGGCATGGCATTAGAAATAATGACGCCAGCGCTGCAGCGTGAGCACGATTCGGGACGAGCGGAAACGCGGAAAAGAGGTCAACGCTGCAGCGGGAGCAAGATTCGGAACGAGTGGACGCGTGGAAATGATGCCACCGCTGCAGCGGAAACGCAATCCGGAACGAGCGGAAGCCCGAAAACGAGCCCGAACATGGAGCAACATATTGAACACAAAAATCTCAAACGAAAACCGAATTCCCGGGAATCCTGTTTGTAAAAATACAGTACGCGGAAGGGGGCAGCATATCTTCCGGACGTCATCAGGGGATAGAGGAGAGCAGTATACAGATTGTGTAATGGCGGAGAGAGTAGGAGCGATGAGACAGGAGGAGGAAGGGAAAGACGAGGAGGAGGAGGGAAAGGCTCGTGGGGCGAGGTGGAGGAGGGCTGAAATAGAGGAAGGAGAAGGGAGGGCAGGGAGGAGGAGGGATTGGGGTGGGGGAGGGAATGGCTCCACTGAGCCTGCTGTTTGTCCCTGCCTCTTCCGCCCTCTGGCGCAAGGCGCGACGCTGCTTGACCGACGAGCGCGGCCTCCTCTTCGTCGTGGAGGCGGGGCGAGTAGTGCCGAGCAGGGAGTTCTACGAGGCGCGGGGGGGGGGGGGCTTGTCGTAAGTCGGACCCGTCCCTCTACAGGAGGAGTATTCAAAAATATTTAAAAAATAGTCTGAGGACTAGTTTTGTAGCATTTTTGACCATTGTGGAACATTGTTGGGATATGTTTTACTCGTCGAACGTCCCCCTGTAGGGGGACAGGCCCGACGTAAGGCTTGTCACCGAGCAGGGGCGGCGAGACCGGGGCAGCGCGAGCGTCGGCACCGGTAGGCGGGTGCAGGGGAAGCCGCAACGGCCAGCAGCAGCAGCAGCAGCGACTGTTCATCTGGCAGCAAGCGTTAAGTTGGGGCTGTCCCACTACTCACCACCCACCAAACCACCCCAACCCAACCCGAAGGCCCCAATTTATCCTCGATTTCCAGTGGGGGGGGGTCGTGGAACATCGAGAAAACACGTATGGAACCCGTACCCCCCCGCAACCCGAAATTCGGGTCTTCGGGTTGGGTTGGGGTGGTCTGGTAGGCATCCAACTACAGGGGGAACATTCGAAAATAGTCAAAATAGTATGGGGACCATTTTGTGAGTATGTTTGGGGCATCTTTTGAGCATTTGTCTGGTATTTGTTATTTTTCGTCGACAATCCCCCTGTAGGGTGACAGGCCCGACTTAAAGCAAGCGTAGCAATAACATCGATTGCACGTAAGAGTGACCCTTCGCCAGAGTTACCTTTGGTGCGGGCCCATTGGGCCCCACGATCGCCGAATGCGATGCGGTATTAGCGGCCTGCGCGCTTGTGTGCGTCCCCCAGCGGTCCCCAAAAAGCCGCGCCCGAAGGGTCACTCTTACCCAGGGTCACTCTTGCGCGTAGTCGATGACAGAGTCGTGTTCCCGGCCAGAGGCAGTGCAATGATGCACTGATGGGGGCATCAGCGCCTGTGCCATTGACCTCAGAGGAGCCTCCCGGGGAGCCTCATGAAAGCCTCCTGAGGGCTCTTGGATGTTCCGCGGGCGCATGCTGGAGCCCTCTCAGTGCCTTCTTCCAGACTGCTGGGACAATCTTGCGCTCTCTGGGTGCACCTTGCCGAGTATGGGAGTTGTCTGGAGGAGTCCTGGTACCGTCTTGGGGACCTCCTGTACGATCTCAGAGCGGAGAAGAGGGTCGGGGAGCAAAAGAAAAGGGGATCAGTGTTCGGTCGGGTGACGCTGATGTGGGGTGGGGTGGACTGGATGGGTAGACCCCTGAACATCTCATGTATCCTGCCATGAGGGCAGCGTCGCCGTGGAACGACCTGGCGTGCCAGGGGGCACGGTAGCGTCGGGCCGGACGAAAGCGGGGGATTGGGAGAGGGGCGGTTACGAAGTCTGCTGCATGCAGCTGGTTTCGGCTCCACCGAGGGGCCCATTCCTCGATACAAAGGCGCCTCCGGCGCCGGGAGGCGCCAGGAAAATCGGCTACGTGAGCCGATTCTCACCCCCCCCCCTTGCTATCGCCCCCGTTCGCCCGGCCCGATAGCGGACGGTGACGGGCGGGGTCGTGAGAGCCGCTTTCCGCGGAGTCCGAGCCTCGAGCGGCGGGAGACGGCCTGAACCTGCGCGCCATGCGGAATGCGCCCCTGGCGGCCCAGCGGCTCGGCCCAGCTGTTCGGGATGCTGGTCGTCAGGTGAGCCTGTTTGGGTGGGGCGGGGAGGGGGGGCCGGGCAGGGCCCTTGCGGCAAGGGGAGCGGAGGAAGCACACGCCCCCCCCGGAGCTCGCTGGCCGAGGGCGTGAGCTCTCGCGTGCTGCTTTCTCGAGTTGCGCTGCCGGGCTCCGCCAGGTCCGCCAAGTCGTGGCGTGGCGGGCGCCCGGGGGGTGGGTCGCGGGCGAGGACGACGACAACAAGAAGTACGAACCAACACAAACAACCACCAATCAACAACGACGAACAAGTACAACCAGCAATAAGAACAACAACACTCATGTTCATATTCGTCGATCTTTTTTGCTCGCGTGTCGCTCAGCATGTCAATTCCAATTCCTCGATTCCCACTCTCTGTGTCTTCGATCGTACCCCCCTGAGGGTAGATCTTCCTTACCTGCCGCGTGCAGTTGACGCAGCCCGTAACACAGGGGAAGGGAGGGAGGAGGGACAGTACAAGAGGAAGGGAGAAGGATGGAGCACGAGAGAGATTAGGCAGGAGAGGGGGTAGGAGGATGAAAGCAAACGGCAGAACCAGACGGGCAGATCGGGCGGGTGGAACTCAACGGGCGGGCTGGGCGGGCGGGTCGTTGAGGGGTCAGTCCGCATGAATCGTGAGGAAGTCACGAGCGAGAGCGCGATTCCCAAATACATCGTTAGGAGATTCAGAGCGAGAACGTGATTCCGGAGCATCGAGGGTGTGACGCTTCGATACATTGCGCGGAAGTCCCACGCGAGAGCGCGATTCTTGCACACATTGTCAGGGAGTCCCGCGCGAGAACGCGATTGCTTGCATTTGCGATGCAATATCAGGCGGGGGCCGTCGGTGTCGTTGTTAAACCTTTACTACCGAAGAATAGTTATTGTTGATCCCCCCCTCTGGCGAGCAGTGTAGTTTTTCAATTGATGTGCTTCCCCCAGGGCTCGCACCCTGCTGCTTTATCAGGGAAGGTCACTCGGCTCAAACTGGGCCCCTGGCCCCCCGCTTAAGTCAATATCGGCTCCCGCCGGATACTTCCTCAGAATGTATTCCCAAATAGCGTTCTAAGGCGGGATGTCCTCACAAATTGTATACGAGTCGCGCTCTCGCGTGGGATTTCCTCGCAAGTTATTTAGACGATGCGCCCTCGGCGCTCAGGAATCACGCTCTCGCTTTTGGTTGTTCTCACGACTTACTTGGGAATCTCTCGCTATCGCTCGAGATCTCCTTGCGATTCATGTAGGACCCACGCTTCAGCAACCCGCCTGCTCGACCTGGTCGCTTGGGCCCGCCTTCCCGACCTGCCCGCTATGGGTCTGCCCACCTGATCTGCCCGTCTGGTTCTACCACTTGTTTTCTGCTCCTTGCACCCCTCCTGCTAATTTCTCTCGTGCTCCATTCTTCTCCCTCCCCCTTCCACCCGTCCTCTCTTCTCTTGTTTTAGGGGTTGCACTAAATGCACATGGCAGGTGAGGAAGATCTACCCCCAATGGGGGTACGATCGAAGACCACGAGGGCGGGTGCCGAGGGTCTGTGATATACGTATTGATTGGCACAGGAGCAGATAGGAGCGAACAGTCTTATACTGATTGTTGCTGTTGGTGCTGTTGTTGTTTGCTTGTTTGTTGGTGTTGTTGTTGGTCTTGCCGTTGTTGCTGTTGTCAGTGTTGTTGAACATTATTTATTCTAAAGAATAATTATTGTTGGGCCCCCTGGTGCGCGCCCCCCCTGCGCCGCCTAGGCCGCAGCTACATTTTCATCATTTTCGTGAGGAAGCCTCAGAAAAGAGGGTGTGTACAGGATCCGGCTGTTTTGTTGTAATCCGCTTTCCCTTGCAAAAAACAATAGAAAATGACATTTCTTGTTCTAATATAATCAAATTTCAAGAATCCCTTGCAAAAAATAAGGTAAAGTGGACATTCGCGCGCGCAAGACGAAATCCTTCCAAAACCTTAGTGTTCGCAGCGATTTTAACATAAAAACATCAAAAAACCAATGGTTTTTCAACAAAAAATTGTCAAAATCTCATCCCGCGCGCTCTTGCGGATTCGTAGGAAACCCAACACTTTTTAAACATTTCTGTCAAACGGGCTTTTGCGAGCAACTTTTTCGAACTTCTGCGACAACGGTTGCGCACCTGCCAGGGCCATCATCCCTGTCAAATAATACCATGCGGGACACATTCGTTTTTTCTTCGCGCGCGCACGCCGAAATCTCCAAAAACCATTGGGCTTCTTAAGAATTTTAGCACCGCGCATCATAAAATCACACGAATCGCACCGTAGGTCCTCGAAAAACACCTGCACGACTTTTCAAAATTTCTACCCGCGCGCGCTGTCCGAATCCTAAAAAAACCAATGGTTTTCCAACATTTATGTTACATGAGCTCGCGCGAGCTACTTTCGCACGCTCTTGCAACGGGGTTCGCGCGCCTGCCAGGGGCCACAATCCCTTGCGGTTGCGCCATAGGTTGCGCCCTCGGCCGCCGAGAATAAAACGTCCCCCTATTGGTTGCGCCATAGGTTGCGCCATAGGTTGCGCCCTCTTGTGTATTCCCCCACCCCCAGGAATTTGCCCTAAAGATGTGATCAACTATCTTGTGAGTACGTATCATGTGTATCATGTGTATCATGTACCATATGCATCATATGCAACAGATGTTCTGTGGAAGGCTTAACAACTTCTGTGGGTTAACAAGGCTTAACAACTTCTGTGGGTGTACGAACGTAGGCTTAACAACTTCTGTGGGTGTGTACTCCACGCCAGTGTAGTAGCCACGGTCGTCCGCAGGCCACGAAGTGAAGTGTCCGAACGTCATAGGGCGGGAAGCTGGGTGTGGGTGGTGGCGAAGAGTCGTGTGGATATTTGGTAGAGCTTGCACTGCCCCCCCACAAAGTGGGGGTATTGGCTGGCGTCGCATGAAAACCCTGGCACTGGTGAGAACACTGAGCGTTCGGGTAAAGTGATTGAACATTATTAATTCTAAAGAATAATTATTGTTGGGACCCCTGGTGCACGGCCCCCCCGCCGCGCCTAGGCCGCAGCTACATTTTCATCATTTTTTCGCGAAAGCTTCAGAAAAGTGGATGGGGTCCAGATCCGGTTGTTTTGTTGTAATCCGTTTTCCCTTGCAAAAAACACTATAAAATGACATTTCTTGTTCTAATATAATCAAATTTCAAGAATCCCTTGCAAAAAATAAGGTAAAGTGGACATTCGCGCGCGCAAGACGAAATCCTTCCAAAAGCTTAGTGTTCGGAGCGATTTTAACATAAAAACATCAAAAAACCAATGGTTTTTCAACAAAAAAATGTCAAAATCTCATCCCGCGCGCTCTTGCGGATTCGTAGGAAACCCAACACTTTTTAAACATTTCTGTCAAACGGGCTTTTGCGAGCAACTTTTTCGAACTTCTGCGACAACGGTTGCGCACCTGCCAGGGCCATCATCCCTGTCAAATAATACCATGCGGGACACATTCGTTTTTTCTTCGCGCGCGCACGCCGAAATCTCCAAAAACCATTGGGTTCTTAAGAATTTTAGCACCGCGCATCATAAAATCACACGAATCGCACCGTAGGTCCTCGAAAAACACCTGCACGACTTTTCAAAATTTCCACCCGCGCGCGCTGTCCGAATCCTAAAAAAACCAATGGTTTTCCAACATTTATGTTACATGAGCTCGCGCGAGCTACTTTCGCACGCTCTTGCAACGGGGTTCGCGCGCCTGCCAGGGGCCATAATCCCTTGCGGTTGCGCCATAGGTTGCGCCCTCGGCCGCCGAGAATAAAACGCCCCCCTATTGGTTGCGCCATAGGTTGCGCCCTCGGCCGCTGAGAATAAAACGTCCCCCTACTGGTTGCGCCATAGGTTGCCCCAGGAGGCCTTCAAGAGGCCCCAAGAGCCCGCCGTGAGGACCCAATAAGCCCCCAAGAGGCCCCAAGATGCTTCCAAGAAGCCCCCCAAAGCCCCTCAAGAGGACCCCAAGCGGCGCCAGGAGGCTTCCCCCCTTCCCCAAGAGGACCCCAAGCGGCCCCAGGAAGCCTCCGACTGATCACTGTCACATCCGTAGCCATCTCGGATCAAGGTATCGCCTGTGTTCTTGGATGGGTCATGGCTTTGTCGGCGAAAGCCCTTGACGACCAGTATGGCCCAGAGCTGTCGCGGCCTCCCTTGGCCGACTGCGAGAGCCCGTATTATTTGCATCAGGCGCTCGTTGCAAAGGGTATCCAGGTCAGTCACCAGGCGTGCAAGACTTGGTGGGGCAAATATCGGGTTGTGCCTGGCAAGGTTAGTATTTCTAGCGCCCAGGAGCTGGAGGAGCAGCACGGTTCTGCCATCCGCCACCTGGGCATCGAGTATAATACACCTTTCAAATTATGCGGGGCGCTCCGACAGTTGGATCCACCACTGTATGTGACAGATCAGGTCGCAAAGATGTGGCTACTGCAGTATTCTTCCAAAGAGACGCTTGTCAAAGTGCAGAACGCTGGCCATCTGGAGACCTGGTATGGAGAACGTATTCGCAAAGACATGCCCGAGGGGACTACTGACGGGGCCGCGTTGAAGCAGTGGCTCCTGGGACATTTATCTGTATCTGCTGACGCCAGGGTATGCCAGAAGTGGCTCAGCACGGAGTGGGGCGCCAAGGGAGCATTGAATACTGCCCAAGCTGTGGAGGAATGTATAGGCCAGCGTCTTCGACTCAATCAGTATCGGGAGAGCTTCGCCGATGAGGCCGCCGCGGAGGTCCTCTCGCAGCTTCTCTCGGAGAGCGACCCTCCCGTCGCTGTCAGCGGTATGGTTTTGAGGCAATGGTACGTGAAGTATCACCCTGACTCTGGACCTTTGCAGTATGACACGGCTGAAAAGCTCGACGCGGCACTTGGTGACCACATGCGCGCGGTATATCCAGGGCTGAAGTACCACACCTTGCATGCCGCGTTGCGTATGCGACGGAAAGCTGTCTTGGTGTCCCGAGGAGTGTTGAGACAGTGGTGCGATGCGTATGCGTCGGTGAGCTCTTCAGTGCAGGCGACGGCTTCATCCGCCCAGGCCGTCACCAGGCGTGTATTGAAGCGCCCGGCGGCGCAGGTCGCAGGCGGGGTATTGAAACGGCCAGCCGCCGCCGGATCTGCCCGCGTGGCCAAACGGCCTGCCGCGGTCGACTGGGAGGAGCCCGTATCGAAGCAGCAGGCCACGGCAGCTTCTTCCTCCACAGAAGTGGTTTGTATAAAGCTGCTGACGGGGGATGCTGTAGAGGCGGCATGCGGCAAGCGGTATCGAGAGCAGGTCTCCGACTTGGGCCTTGGCCTCACTTACCAGAATATGCAGGTGCGTCTGAAGGCCTGGGGGTATGAGGCGGGTCCATATGCCTTGCGAGAGTGGCTTTGCAAGTATCGACTCGGAGACGGTGCCAAACATGGCAATTGCGCCGTCTACGCGTTGTCGCGCAGGGACCTCCAGTACTGGTATTTCGTAGAAGGCTTGAGGGGGCGAGCGCTGGTGGACAAGTATCGCGCGGAGACCGGGGTATTTGCAGGTTGGAAGGGCCTGGAGGTGCGGCTGAAGGCGCCCTCCCAGCAGCTGGCGCTACTGGAGAATGCTGAGGATATACACCGCCACGATTGCGGGGAGTATGTCTTGGAGCAGCTGCAGAAGGGCGTCTCGGCCGAGGAGGTGAAAAAGCAGTTACTGGCGCAGTATCTCGTGGATTGCAGGACCACGCAGCGGCTCGTAGCGCATCGTCGCTATCGCGAGCAACGTGGCGAATACTGGACCAGCGACCACCTAGAGCAACAGGAGTGGGAGTTCTTGTATTCCTTGGTTTCTCTGGATAGCAAGCTCGGCCACAACTGGGAGGTTGCTTCGCGCTCCCTGCGCGCCCGGGCTAGATCTGGTTTGGAGGCTGTGCGTGTATCCTTATGTCAGCGCTTGGGGGTGGCGGAAGAGTTGGTGCCTTTGCACAATCTATCGGTATTTTTTGGTGCCCACGAACGGCATGCCAAGTTGGCACTCGAGTATCCAGATGCCTTCGTATACAAGGATGTGCTGCCAGGTCCCGTGGTGGAGGCCTACGAGAAGACCTTCCAGGGCCAGGTGCTGCCGAGGACTGCACGCGCGTGTATCTCCGACAAAGAGCACGGCTGGTATGCGAGAGCTCGCAGCGTGGCGACAGCTGACCGTTGCATAGTATTCCCGAAAATGGCGGCGGACGCTTGTCTTATTGCTGCGTATGCCATGTTAAAGTGCCAGGAGGTATTTCAGCGACAGTCTTGGTCCATGTCATTACTCACCAGTATCCAAGCCACCTACACGAAGCAGTATAATCTGACAGACTTTGCGTTCTGGGTGTGCTACGGGAGTTGGTCCGCTTGCGAGGCCTGCGGTTCGTTCTTCTTCAATGACGAGTATTTCTCGAACCGTGTATATCAGGATCGTAGCACGTCGGAACAACCAGACATGCTGGCGGCGTATCGTCGGCAAGTACCGCAGGACCCGGTGGTGCACGCCTGTGGCCAAGTTGGTATATCTTCGAGATGGTGGTATAAGCCAGGCATGTACACGCCTGTGGTTGCCAGATGCCCTTGCTGTTCTGGTACAGAGACTCCTCTCGAGAAGTTCAACCGCCGTATGCAGAACCACGGGAAGGCCCTCAAGGTTGCAAAGACGTCGGAGCTGCATAGGATCCCCTTGGCGACGAAGTCGGGCTACGAGGCAAAGGAGTGTATCACCTGGCCTCGATACTCGTTTGGGGAGTTTTCGCTGGACCACAGCACTGGACCCTGTATGCACGAGATGACCGTGGACGAATGTCGTGCTCTGAGCATCGTCGTCTTGAGGACCTCAGTACAGCAAGAGAGGCATGGCGCTGCGCACCAGTTCAACTGGAAGAAGGTGGGCCTCTCGCGCGCGTACTTCAAGAAGGACCTGGTCTGCGAAGCGAGTACGCCTACCGTCCGGTGCAAGGCTGCATTTCATTTTTTGAGGGAGCACAGCAAGTATTACCGCGCCTTTCTGACGGAACAGAGGATCCTCCTCCGACGACGACGACGACGACGACGACGAGAGCGACGGCGACGACGACGGCGACGACGACGACGACGACGACGACGACGACGACGACGAGAGCGACGGCGACGTCGACGACCACGAGATTGACTAACAAAAAACAAACAAACCATAAAACACAAAAAAAAAAAAGGCTAGCAAACAAAATAACAAAAACAATACAATCAACAACTATTCATTGGAATAGGGCGCATACCAAGTATGACAGTAGCTTTCTGACTCTCCTGAGGAGCCGTATCGAGAACCGCAGCTCCTTGAATCTGTCCTCCTACGACCTCTTTGTGGTCATGAAAGGTATCGAGTGTGCCATGTACCCCGTCTTGTACCCGACCACGGACTTCACTGATACGGGTATAATGGAGCACTACTATGCCGAGACCCAGGATAGCACGAACCGTGTGGTATCCATCGGCCTGTCTTGGACTCGGAAGGTGTTGTCCAGTGCCCGCGTATATGGCGAGCAGCGGGACCTGCCGTTCTTCCTGTACGAGAAGCATTTGGCGAACAAGTATTTCAATGCACAAGTCCGTGCCAAGAGCCTCGGCGTCACGGGGGATGTTATGGCTCGAGATTCGCAGGCGTCTGCGGGGTATTGGGAGATCGTGCAAGACTCCCTCGCTGATCTGGTGCGTATCATGCTCGTGCGCTGTTACGACGAGAAGAATTATGAGGCCCTGTATCAACGCTGCCGGAATCTCCGGGGACAGGTATGGCTGTGCGCGTTTCCGAATCTGTTCATCACCATCGCCCCCGCGGAGTGGAAGTTCCCGAGGCCGTATTTCATGGAGCCGTACCTGCGCTGTATTTTTGCTGGTGCCTATATGATGTCACTCCATATGTACTTCCTGGTTCGCTGTATCTGGATGTTCTTGGCGAACCGCTGGGGCCACAGGTTCGTCTTCTTGTATAACAAAATTCCAGGAATTGTTTTGCGAGTTTTCATGTGTGTCATATGTATCATGTACCCCATGTATCACATATAACAACTGGATGTGTTCGAAAATTTGCCCCAAAAATGTGACCAACTCTTCTGCGAGTTTGTCTCATGTGTATCATACGCATCATGTACCATATGTATCATGTCACAACAGTGTGCCAAAATAAATAACAGTGTCCAGGTACTTCATCGTTTACGAGTGGTGTATGAAGACCGAGTACCAAGGCCGTGGCACCCCGCACTGGCACATCTGCGCGTGGGTTGTATGCTTTGGGCTGTTGCAGTATCTCCAGGGGCGCACTGGGACGGCTGTGGTGTCGGCATTCGTCAAGTTCCTCTCGCTGGTATTCTGCGCCGAGATAGATGTTCAGATAGGCAACGGCCGTCTGAACTACATTTCTGGGTATGTGGCGAAGGACCATGATGCCGTCGACGTCGGGCTCGGCGAGTATGTGCAGAAGAATGCAAACAGCTCCTGGCTGACCGCGTATCGCTTGCTCAGCAAGAGCAGCCCGTGCTTGCCGGAAGTGGCGATCCGTTTGGCGCAACTGTCGGAATTTGAGCGGTCCTACTCTCATGTATTGCTGTATCCACCGCAGCCGGCAGCCATGGTGAACTATGACGGGCGGCAAGGCAACTTTTCCTCGAGGATGTATGGCTTTTATCTGCAGGAGAAGAGGGAGCAGCTGGTCGCAGGGATTCACGTATCGGAGAGTTTCTTGGTATGGCACCGTGGCAGGGAGTATGACTCCTTCAACCACTGCGTTCATTTCCGCGGCGGCCGACGTAATCAAAGGTATGAACCTACGCAAGTGGTCGCCTGCAGGTACTGGTACGAGCTGACGGACGGGTATTGGGGCCAGCATTCACTGACTGTGCTGCCACATGTATACGCTGCACAATTACTCCCTCGGACGTTCAAACACCTGGACAGTATGAAGAATTTCGTGGGCATGATCGAGTATCTCATGTCCTGGAAGTGGTCGGGCTCTGTTGATATCGTGGAGACGTCGTGTGATCTGAAGTTCCATACTCATGCGCTTCCGATGCGAGTGGGTGATGACGGCCAGATACTTACATTCGGCTCTGAGTATACTGCCGGAGGCCCTGTATTTGCCAATGACAGGGCAGCATTCGAGTACCTGCTCTCGCTGGCCCGACGCGATCTGCAATTTCGCGGTATGCGCGATGAGCGTGTCGGCTGCTTCGAGCAGAAGCAACACGCGAATTTTCTGTTGTATATGCGTGTTGCTCAATGCGATAACGAGCCAGAGTACGAGTGCCTTCGGCAGGAGTGGGATACCTTGAACAGGCCGAAGTATCAGCAGCGCACGTGGAGCCCAGAGCAGGCTGACGCCATCGAACGGGTCAAGAAGGGTGTATCGCTGGAGGACGAGGAGGAGAAGCAGAACAGTAAGCGTTTCTTGTATATCTCTGGACCGCCCGGCAGTGGGAAGACGGCAGTATTGTTGGAGCTGGCCATTTGGGCATGTGAGTCTCTTCAGGTCTTGATCGTGTGCCCCACGGGGTATCTCGTGCACCAGTACAAGTCCAAGCTGCCGGACAGACCTGGTATTGAGAATATCCGAGTGGACACGATACAAGGAGTCTTGAAGTATAAGAGGGCCGGGAAGGACGGCAAGGTCCGCTGGGCTCCACCCTCGGCTTTGAGAAGTATTGATTTGATTCTTTGCGATGAAGGCAGCCAGTATGAAGACCAGGAATGGATGCGTTTTTTTGCCTCGGTGCGGGAGCAGCCGCACAAACCCTTCACTGGTATCGTCGCCGATTTTAAGCAGTTGCAGCCAGTATTGAGCGGGGGCCAGTGCGAGCACTTCTGCAACCAAATGGACAAGGTTGATTTGAAGACCGTGTATCGCACCGCAGACAAGCAGCACTTGGTTTTCCTGAATCGTATACGCGAGGCTCAGCCAGATCGAGCGTGTTTGACGGAGTATTTTGGCGACCGCCACTGGCATCATGAGTCCTTGGAGGCTTGTGTTGAGCGCGGTATGGCGTTGGCGTCGGAGAAAGGCCATCCGTTTTCTTGGCTCACGTGTACGAACGCAGGCTCGTCGGAGGTATGCAGAGCGGCTCTGGCATTACTCGGCATTAGTGAGGCCGATCTGCAAAAGGGTGGGTATTGCGACCCGACCACGAAGTCCGACTTACGTATTTTGGCCAGACCTGGTATCGTCATTCGCCTCAGTCGGAACTTCGACAAGCAGCGAGGCTTTGTGAATGGGGCGTTGGCCACGGTATGCGAGTCGCTTCGTGGAAACTCCGTGTTTACAGCCAGGCTGGTGGGCACGGGAAACATGGTATTGGTGCACCCCATCGAGGAGAATGGGGAGGTCTTCCTGCCCTGCTGCTACGGGTATGCGACCACGGTGCGTCGAGCCCAGGGTGCGGATCTCTTTCACGGCTGTATTTACTTCGAGCAGAAGAAGAGAGTGGCTGCGAGAGGGCATGGCTACGTTGCCTGCAGCCGCTTTAAGTCTCGCGAGGGCTGTTATGTATTCGGCGAGGTCCGCCGCAGTGACTTCCTCCCGGCTGGGCCTGAGCAGGCTGGCGAGGTGCTGGAGCGCGGCTACGACTCGGTATCGTCATCTGACGACGAGGGGAAAGGCCTCGAGTATGCCTGCGCAGATCAAGGGGAGTATGACGCGGACCCTGTTGTGTCCATGGACATGGGCAACAATCTCGTGGACTTCCTTGTGAGCGCAGAGGATACGGCAGATGTATCCAAGACCGGCTGCCAACGTATCCTTGCAGACTTTGCTGCAGGTGCCGCTGCGGAGGCTGCCGATGCGCCAGTGTATGAGGAGATGGGCGTATGCAGTGAGCTCCCAGTGAGGGAGGCAGAGTGGGGCGAAAATGGTGAGCTGCTCGTCTACGGCGGCACGGCCACGCCGGAATGATGTATGACGTATGGCGACGGGGACAAACAAAACAAACGTACACACGCGCATGTGGCCATGTCGGCCTAGTACCATATCTAATGTATGTATCCGGGCCCGCATGTGACCAACTGTTGTCTTTGGCGCATGCCTTTCATACGTATCACGTGCAATATGTATTATACGTAAGCTGTGCATGTGGGTCAAAATGTGCCCCAAAAATGTGACCAACTTTTGTCTCTGTCCCATGTCTCTTATACGTATCTTGTGCAATGTGTAATTATATAACAACTGCATGTGGGACAAAATTTGCCCCAAAAATGTGACCAAATTTTCTTTGTCTTCTGTTCTCTTACGTATCATGTGCAATATGTATCATACGTAACAACGGCATGTGTGGCAAAATTTGCCCCAAAAATGTGACCAACTTTTGTCTCTGTCTCATGGCTGTCTTTTTCTTGTGCAATGTGTACTTATGTAACAACTGCACGTGGGACAAAATTTGCCCCAAAAATGTGACCAACGTTTCTCTGTCTTCTGTCTCTCATACATATCATGCGCAATATGTATCATACGTAACAACTGCATGTGTGGCAAATGCCTCCAAAATGTGACCAACTTTTGCTTCTGTCTCATGGCTGTCATACGTATCTTGTGCAATACGTATTTATGTAACAACCGCATGTGTGACAAAATTTGCCCCAAAAATGTGACCAACTTTTCTCTGTGTCCTGTCTCTCATACGTCTCATGAACACTATGTATCATACGTACGAAAGGCAGGTGTGGCAACATTTGCTCCAAAAAAGTGACCAACTTTTGTCTCTGTGTCATGGCTGCCATACCTTGTGCAATGTGTACTCATGTAACAACTGCACGTGGGACGAAACTTGCCCCAAAAATGTGACCAACTTTCTTTGTCTCATGATCTCATACGTATCATGTGCAGTATGTGTCATACGGAACAATTGCATGTGTGGCAAAATTTGCCCCAAAAATGTGACCAACTTTCGTCTCTCTCTCATGGCTGTCTTTTTCTTGTGCAATGTGTATTATGTAACAGAGAAAAATCTGCCCCAAAAATGTGACCAACTCTTTGTCTCCGCGTTCATCTGTCTCACGTGCAATATGTATTATACGCAACCACTGCCTGTGGGTCAAAATATGCCCCAAAAATGTGACCAACTGTTGTCTCCTGTCACATGCCTATCATACTTATCATGCGCACAAAGTGTTATATGTAACAACTGCATGCGTATCATACCTATCATACGTATCCTGAGCATACATACTCTACGTATCTTGGGGCCACCATAGGCTTTCTTGGGGCCACAATTTTCCCGGGGCCATCACGTTCTGCTTCATAGGCTGTCTTGGGACCATCTGTGCTGGGGCCACATAGGCTGTCTTGGGGCCTGTTCGGGCTGAGCTGTTCTGCACGGCTGCGCCTCGCCGAGGGCTTGCCGACGGCCCATGACTTCACGCTGTCGTCAGCATCTTCTGTATCCGTAGCCAGTAGGCCCTCAGAGATACTTCCTATTGCCTTCAGGTTTTGCTACAGTATCCGAGGTTCCGCGTATTCGCGAGCCATGCTTGCCTCCCCTTCTCTGTATGACTGGGGCGCTGCGCAGGCTCTTGTATGGCGCAATGAGGTGGGCGAGGTATTTCCTGGATTGCATCGCCCCTATGGTATCATCGTTGTCGACTCGGGGGCTTTCGTATACGGCGACGAGCACTGGTCGGTGTATATGCAGGATGTGCTCCAAGCGGTGTATGAGAATACTGGCCAGCGCTGTATCCTTGTGGCTCGCGGTGGCGCATCGTTCAACCATTGGGATGTATCCCGCACGTATCAGCATGTATTTCAGTGTATCAAGGAGCGCTGCGAGGCGCCGCTGTTCATGGTATGGGTATCCCTTGGGAATGACCTGTATCCGCCTCGGGCCGACATGCGGAAGTATGAGGCCGGGGTACTCGCCGCGGTATCGTCACTTCTCACACAGGCTTTCGCGTATTGCCCTCAGCATTGCTTCCTGTATGGTGCTTCCAGTGAGGTGTGGCAGTATGCCAAGCACTTTGACTCCGCGGAGTGTCGCGAGTATGATCGCCTCGTCGGCGTTGTATGCGGACACATTCTGGCTTGCCGCAGCACGTATCCGGGGCTCGATGCCCGGACCGGTGCAGAGCTCCTGCATGGAGTCGAGCTTGCCGACCGTATTGGCCACATCTCTTCCGGCAGTATCGGCATGCTGCGCCACTTCTACACAGAAATTGCGCAGTGGGGTATGATGTCGGGTATGAGCCGCTCGCGTCTGTGAACTGGTTTCCTTGTGCACTCAAAGAAAAAATCGCATGTCCCTGAGATGGTCCCAAGAGCGCCCCAAGGCTCCCAAGAGCGCCCCCGAGGCTTCGACTCGACTCCGAGAGGTATTCACGGGGTCCCTGGCTCTTCTCATCGTTCTTATCCTCCTCCTCCTCTTCCTCGTCCTCCTCCTCAGCCTTCTCTTAATTCTCCTCCTCCTCTCATCGTCCTCCTCCTCCTCCTCCTCCTCCTCCCCTCATCCTCACCATCACCATCACCACCATCACCAACACCCTCACCATCACCTCCATCATCATCATCACCATCATCATCATCGCCGGAATGATCTATGACGTATGGTGCCGGACTTTTGCTTCTGCGTCATGGCTGTCATACGCAAGAGCTACAAGTGTGGCACAATCTGCCCCAAAAATGTGACCAACTTTTGCCTCTGTGTCATGGCTGTCATACGTATCTTGTGCAATACGTAAATACGAAACAACTGCATGTGGGACAAAATTTGCCCCAAAAATGTGACCAACTTTTCCCTGTCTTCTGTCTCTCATACGTATCATGTGCAATATGTATCATATGTAAGAACTGCATGTGTGATCAAATTTGCCCCAAAAATGTGACCAACTCTTCTCTGTCTTCTTTCTCTCATACGTATCATGTGCAATATGTATCATACGTAAGAACTGCATGTGTGGCAAAATTTGCCCCAAAAATGTGACCAACTTTTGTCTCTGTCTCATGGCTGTCATACGTATCATGCGCGATATGTAATTTTGTGACAACTGCATGTGTGACCAAATTTGCCAGAAAAATGCGACCAACTTTTCTCTGTCCTCTGTCTCTCATACGTATCATGTGCCATATGAAAGAACTGCTTGTGTGGCAAAATCTGCCCCAAAAATGTGACCAACTCTTGTCTCTGTGTCATGGCTGTCATAAGTATCATGTGCCATGTGTATGATATGTAACAACTGCATGTGTGACCACATTTGCCCCAAAAATGTGACCAACTTTCCTCTGGCTTCTGTCTCTCATATGTGTCATGTGCAATATGTATCATACGTAAGAACTACAAGTGTGGCAAAATCTGCCCCAAAAATGTGACCAACTTTTGCCTCTTTGTCATGGCTGTCATACGTATGTTGTGCAATACGTAAATAGGAAACAACATGTGGGACAAAATTTGCCCCAAAAATGTGACCAACTTTTCCCTGTCTTCTGTCTCTCATACTCATGTGCAATGTGTATCATATGTAAGAACTGCACGTGTGGCAAAATTTGCCCCAACAATGTGACCAACTTTTGTCTCTGTCTCATGGCTGTCATACGTATCATGTGCACTATGTAATTATGTGACAACTGCATGTGTGACCAATAGCCCAAAAATGTGACCAACTCTGTCTTCTGTCTCTCATACGTATCATGTGCCATATGTAAGAACTGCGTGTGTGGCAAAATCTGCCCCAAAAATGTGACCAACTTTTGTCTCTGTGTCATGGCTGTCATAAGTATCTTGTGCAATACGTAAATATGAAACAACTGCATGTTTGACCAAAGTTGCCCCACAAAATGTGACCAACTTTCCTCTGGCTTCTTTCTGTCATACGTATCATGTGCAATATGTATCATACGTAAGTACTGCATGTGTGGCAAAATTTGCCCCAAAAATGTGACCAACTTTTGTCTCTGTCTCATGGCTGTCATACGTATCATGTGCAATATGTAATTATGTGACAACTGCATGTGTGACCAAATTTGCCCCAAAAATGTGACCAACTTTTCTTTGTCTTCTGTCTCTCATACGTATCATGTGTCATATGCAGGAACTGCGTGTGTGGCAAAATCTGCCCCAACACTGTGACCAACTTTTGTCTCTGTGTCATGGCTGTCATACGTATCTTGTGCAATGCGTAAATATGAAACAACTGCAACTGCCATCATCCACATCAGCATCATCATCATCATCATCACCATCATCATCATTACGAGCAGCATCATCATCGTCATGTCTGTGCGTGTGTGCGTTGCTCATAGGCACTTTGGCTCAAGAGGGGGGTATTCTTGGCCACGTATTGCCTTGGCATGCAGTCCGCAGGGTATCTGTTCGTGCTGTCCTTTGTATTACTGCGTTTCACCAGAGGCCAGGCAGGAGTACCTGTCGTATGTGACTACCTTTTGGATCAGTGGATTGTATTCGTCCAGGACTTCGATTCATTCTGTTGCGGTCTTGTCCGGCACTGCGAGGCTGTATGCAAAGAGAGAGGTGGCACGTATTTAGCCCATCGGGAAGGTTTGCACATCGCGTATTCTGGTCTGAATTTTATTCGCACTCTGCGCAGGGCTCGTATACGACGGCGCCTTGTTGCATTTGCGGAGAAGTGGTCGCACGTAGTATCGGGGCTTCTGCGTCCCCGTGTCAAGGGCGTCTCGGTCACGAGCGCTGACATCATGGCCATGGGGGACAGTATCCCGGACTATGTGGCCGTGGCCGTTCAGAAGAACCAGGTGAAGATGGCAGGTAAGTATAACAGCATGGACTGTATGCGGTGTTTTGTTACCATTCTTGAGTTTTCCATGGGCTGCACGCCAACGGAGTATACCGAGGAGCTGCATCAGTGGTTTCTGAAGCGGCAGTGTGGGAAGTGGAGACGCCATGCTGCGGCGGAGCTCGCGTATTTTGGCGTGCTTTCCTGCGACAGTATGACCACGGCATTGGGGCGTATGAGGAGGGCTCTGAACACCGCGTCTCAAGTGAGTGTCGCGACCATGTATGTATTGTTCTGCGAGACGCGGCAGGCTATCAACACGTATTCGCTGCATGGTCTTTGGTACCTCATGGAGGTGTATGACAAGAGCAAGTCTGTGCGGGAAAACGTTTCGCGTATCCGAAATGGGCTAGCATATAGTGTATCGACGCTTTGTCACACAATTCAGGTTTTGGAGGGGATCCGCAGCTGCGTGGGTGTATCACTCGCTGTGCTGCGGAAGTTACCCTGCAAGCGCGCTGGCGGACCTTTGGAGGTGGCGTATCAGTTGGGTCGCCGCCGTCTGTGTCCCAAGGTGGAATTGGACGGTATTCCAGAGTTCCGCGTGCTGGCGAGTTCTCTGAGCGCTGTGACTCAGAAGGTCCAGACGTATGCGAGGCAGCATACACAGCAGTATCGCGGCTTGGTCAAGGCCGCAAAGGGTCTGGGTATCAAGTACGGGAAGTCGCATACTGTGAAGAAGCTCGCTGCGCTTGCGAAGCGAGGTATGCAGAAGCCTTCAGGCACGGGGGCGCGGAAGAGGAGTTACGAGGAGCTGGTATCCGCAGTGCACGCTCGCGGCGCCAGCGAGTATCAAAGAATGAAAATTCAGGGTAGGTGGGTCACCAGACGTGTATCCAAAGTCAAGTTGGAAGCGTTGCTGTCTGAACCTTGAGGGCGGCGTTCATTTGTATAGTTGCATGTTGTCTGACGCAGGGGTCCACCAGAACTGTATGAAACAAGAGCATACACCAGTAATGACATACACATACACATACACACACACACATGTAAACATACTAGTCCGACGCGCATAGCCATGCCTCTACACGCACACGTGCACATACACAGTCACATACACCTCTATACATATATGTATACATATGTAGATATACTCGTACGTCAACTTTGCCCCAAAAATGTGACCAACTGTTGTGTCTGTCTCAGGTCTCTCACACGTATCATGTGCAATATGTATTATACGTAACCACTGCGTGTGTGGCAAAACTTGCCCCAAAAATTTGACCAACTGTGGTCTCTGTCGCATGTGTATCATACGGATGATTTGCCATACGTATCATATGTAACATGCTGTCCGTCGTACGTATCATGTGCAATACGTATCCAAAAACTGCATGTGTGCCAGTAGTGCCATGTGTGCCAGTAGTAGGTATCCGGTTTCAAACTGCAGCCATATATTCCCAAAGTCGGCACGGCTGCACCAGGCTTCCCACTCGGAAGTGTATTCCCCGCGGTTCCGTATGACACTCGACCACTGCCCAGACTTCGCCCTGGCCGGGGCTGCGGCGCCGACGGGCGCCCCGGCCTCCGTGGAGAAGCCGAAGGACCAGAAGAAGCGGGAGTGGCTGAAGGTATACGAGACGTTGCCCGCGCAGTTGCTCAACGTGCATGGGCCTTCGAAGTTCGCGAAGTTGAAGGACGCGCAGGTATGGACCCAGATGCAGGAGCCGCTGAAGAGCGGGGCCGTATGGATGTCGGAGATGTGCAGCAAGGAGCCGGAGCGGAGGGGTGTCGGTATTAACCGTTTCATTCACGCGATGAAGACCTTCTGCGAGTATCAAAAGGATCCCTCGGTAATGGCGGGGAACAAGGCGGTATTGAAGGAGCAGATGTATAACGATTTGTACAAAGAGATTGATGAGATCCTGCCGGCCTTGCAGTATTGCCTGGCACCCAAGAAGCAGCCTGAGAAGAAGGGTGCTGCTCTCCTCCGTGCGAGCGGTACGGACGACGCAGTGCTGGCGACCGCGAAGACGGGGCCGGAGTTGGACAAGTATGCGAAGCAGGTCTATGACTGGCTCGACAAGACTAAACTGTCGCGAGTCCGTATGATGGCCAATTGGCAAAGTTGCGGGGGGTTGGCCTTTGTGGCTCAATGCCACCATCGGGCTACCACCTGTTTCAGGTATCACGGCAACAGCTTTCACGGAGCTGGTCCATCGCAGCACGAGGTATCACTTCAAGACTTCCAGGCCGCTGTGAAGCTCCGCCACTCGGTCGGCCACAACGGTATGGACGTGGAGGGGGTGAGCGAGGTCTCCGGCGTCAACGACTTCGGGAAGGCTTCCTGAGGGCACGGTGTATGAGGCGAATCTTCCAGAGTCGTGCGTGCACGCTGGGGAGGCAGGTGCTGCATGCATTTAGACCAGAGTATCTCTTTTCTGCACCTCGGGCGTATATATATGAAGTTGGGAGTGGCAAAAAAAAACACAAAAACGTGAACACCTGGTTCGGGGGTCTATGCTCTCGCGTCCCTGGTGGCACAGTGGGCTGCCGCTCCCAGGTGGCATCGTGGGCTGCCGGCGACGGCGACGGCGACGGCGACGGCGACGGCGACGGCGACGCAGACGGCGACGGCGAGGGTGACGGCGACGGCGGCGACGGCGACGGCGACGGCGACGGTGACGGATCCCAGCCTCAGCCTCAGCCTCGGCCTGCCTCGGCAACAGCCTGCCTCAGCGTCGGCGTCAGCCTACCCCAGCCTCAGCCTGCATCAGCCTCGGCCTCGGCCTCAGAGTGCTTCAGCTTCCTCTTCAGCTTCAGCCCCAGCCTCAGCCTCGGCCTCAGCCTGCCTCAGCGCCAAAAGTTGCCCCAATAATGTGACCAACTGGCTGCTGTCTTGGGGCCACCACAGGCTGTCTTGGGGCCACCATGGGCTGTCTTGGGGCCGTCATAGGCTTTCTTGGGGTCACCATCGGCTGTCTTGGGGCCATCAAAGGCTGTCTTGGGGTCACCATGGGCTTTCTTGGGGCCACCATTTTCCTGGGGGGGGGGGGGGCCTCCCAGGGCCCAATGGTTTTTATGTATTCTCTTTAGGCCTTTGGCCCGAGCCGCCAGACCTATCTGGGGATCTTGGGGGGGCCTCCCAGGGCCCTGTTGTTATGTATTCTCTTTAGGCCTTCGGCCCGAGCCGCAAGACCTGTCTGGGGATCTTGGGGGGGGCCTCCCAGGGCTCAATGGTTTTACGTATTCTCTTAATGCCTTCGGCCCGAGCCGTCTTCCCTGGGCACTTCGGCCCGGGCCGCCGTTACATGGGGATCTAGGGGGGGAATCCATGAGGCCCGGGGCAAAAAAAAAAAACATGATGTCGGTATGCCTGCCTTGGTCGCATGTGCGGCGGCGGACGTCGCACGAATGGCACTTTGGCACATGTATGTGGTTCGTTTCTGTTCGTATGGGCTTGGCCACTTTGCCACATCAACATTCGCATGTATGCCGCAGCCATTTGTGCTCAAGGTGCATTTGCGTATCTTCGCATTTACGTATTTGCGTATCTTCGTATTCACGTATCTTCCATCTTACGTATCTCCTTTGTCATGGACGGGGACTGGGACGCCGCCGGAGAGTATACTCCATCGCAACAGCAGGTCGCCCAGCGCATGTGGGACTGGAACGTCCCACGCGGCGGCGAGAATGCTGTATTCGTATGGCTGAAGATGCTTGCCGAGAGCAGATGGTTCGCTACGGGTATCTACTTCCCCGCGGTGTGGAATGGAGTCATGGGTGTATGCCTCTGCGTATCAACGGCTGCGTCCACGCGAGTATCGAAGGCCAACTCGGAGGTCGACGAGAACATGAAGCGTAGGGGCGGTATCGAGACGCCTGAGTGGTTCGCGTTCGACGTCTTCTTCTACGCGAACCTCGTATTCGGGAACCTCCACGGCTTTCGAGATCCAGAAGGGCGGGTACTGGGCACGCTCGCGTATGTGCTCGAGCAGCTCAGCGCCACCGCCGGCATACGTGACTGGACACGCGACGTATTCGTCCGGCACGGCGAGTGGATGTATGCCGGCCTTCGCAGGATCTTGGATCGACTTCGTATTCGCGTTCACGCCGAGGTCGTATCGGGGCTTTCGTATAGGGCCTTGATGAGCTTGGACGTATTCATCGCCATTCACGCGCCATCCATGGGGTATGAGCCGCAGGGTATGGCACTGTGGGTTGCCGCGGGCGAGCCCGGGGTATACCCGACACAGGACCAATGGTGGCACCAGGACGTATACCGACCGTGGGGCCAGTCGCCGCATGGGAATCTAATGGACTACCGACTGGACCTCGGTATCACGGTGCAGGTCCCGGGCGTCTTGGCGGTATTTCCTCTCGCAGCCACGGGCCCGGCATCCGCGAGCAGGCGTATGAGCATCGTGCTCGGACACATCCCTGATGTCGCCATTGCGACGCGTATGGCCTCCGTGCTGCCACCTGTCCAGCCTCAGGTATCGCCGCGGATTGGCGCCATCACGGACGGGACCCAGGAGGAGGAGCCTTCGCGTCTGTAGGCTGTATGCCGTTGGCCGCTCATGACAGTATGAGTGCCGTTCCGTATGCCGCATGCCCTTGGCCGCTCATGACAGTATGAGTGCGCTCTGGCAGTATGCTCCCTGTTCCCCCGCCGGCACTGTTCGCCGAGGCTGGGCGATAGAAAAAGAAAGTATGGCAGCATCGCGACAACCATCGGGACAACCATCGGGACAACCATCCGAACAACCATCGGGACAACCAGCGGGACAATCATGTGGACAACGATCGGGACAACCATAACCATCAGGACAACTATCGGGACAACCATGGGGACGACGATCGGGACAACCACGATCATCAGGACAACCATCGGGACAACCATCGAGACAACCATCGGGAAAACCATATCGTCTCTCTCTCTCTTGTGTATTCCCACATCCCTCAGGAATTTGCCCTAAAGATGTGATCAACCATCTTGTGCGTACGTACCATGATCATGTGTACCATGTACCCTACGGGTCATATGCAACTGATGCCTTTGCGTATTCCCACTTCGGCACAGGAATTTGATTAAAAAATGTGACGAACTCCTCTCTCTCTGTCTCTCTCTCTCTTTGTCTCTCTCTCTCCCGCTCTCTTCCTCTGTCTCGCCTTCTCTCTCTCAGTGTCTGTACCATGTCTAGCACTGGTAACAAAGGTATTTGTGTATCCCCACATCCGCCCAGGAATTCCACAAATGTGACCAACTATCTTGCGAGTACGTATCATCTCATGTGTGTCGTGCACACTATCAAATGTAACAGAGTTGTGTATTCCCATCATCCCAGGAACTTGACCCAAAAATGTGACCAACTCCGCTCTCTCTGTCTCTCTCTCTGTCTGCTCTCTGTCTCTCTCTCTGTCTCTCTGTATTATGTATTGTATGGCACAATTGCACCATGCTGGGCACATGCGCGCCCCGAATAAGTGACCAAGTTCTGTGGGTGTGTACCCCACGCCAGTGTAGTAGCCACGGTCGTCCGCACGCCACGAAGTGAAGTGTCCCAACGTCATAGGGCGGGAAGCTGGGTTTGGGTGGTCGCGAAGAGTCGTTTGGATATTTGGTAGAGCTTGTAATGCCCCCCCACGAAGTGGGGGTATTGCCTGGTGTCGTATGAAAACCCTGGCACTGGGGAGAACACCACGCGTTCGGGTAAAATGATTGTTGTTGTTGTTGTTGTTGTTGTTTTTTTTGTTAACCTGGGGCCAGCAGCACAGTCAGAGGCTCAAGACCTTCCCTTGTAGGAGTTGGGGTGCGAGCCCCGGGAGGGACACTTCAATGGCAACAGAAACACAACGGGCATCCCCTAGGGGGGGGGGGGAACAACAAGTGGTGGCGAGCATGGAGGATTCCACAACGGCAGACCCCCAGAGTCCGCGCCGCGGAGTCCCCCCTCGGCCACGCACCCGGCGGCCAGGGATTACCGCTCGGCCCCTCCACTGTGATGTTGGCATGGCCTGATTCTTCCTGCGCGTCGACAATTCAGGGGGGGAGGAGAAGGAGGAGGAGGAGGAGGAGAGGAGGAGGAGGAGGAGGAGGAGGAGGGAGGAGGAGGAGGAGAGGAGGAGAAGGGAGGAGGAGGAGGAGGAGGAAGAGGAGGAGGAGGAGGAGGAGGAGGAGGAGGAGGAGGAGAAGGGAGAGAGGTGCAGGGACAGGCCACGCGCGCTCGCGCCACATCCGGCATCCGATCCTTTGCGGAGGACGATCGACGGAGAGGAAGCATGTTGCCACATAGTTGCAAGATGTCTAAGACATGGATTGCACATGTTTTAAATACTCCAGATTTTGTAATAAAAGGAAGGGGGTCTGGACCCTCCAAGACAAGCCATTTCAGACCTCCCCCGTGGGAGAACCCTCCAAAACATCGTCCCCAGACCCCCCCAGGCCCTCCAAGATAGCCTGGAAGAGACCCCCCCCGAAATGAGACCCCCCTCCCTTTATTACGAAATCTGGAGTAAAAAAAACAGGTTCAAAACATGTTTAAACCATTTTCCTACATGTTTAACGGATTTCGAATTCAATGATCGGACTGTTAGGGTGCCGAGTGTCGTGACATCCACAATCCGATCCCTCCGTCCCGATTTCCTAACATCCTGGTAGTCTGGTTGGGACAGCCGCAGGTGGTTCTATGGGTCCCTCAGACGCCGCAGGCGAAGTGTCGGCCGCCCGGGCTTTCTTCCAGATTCCCTCTTGGGCCCGCCACCAGGCCTGCACCGACGGAGCAGAAAGCACAGCAGGGGCCCCCAAGGCCGATCCCTGGGCTGGGCGCCCTCCCCACCATCGCTTCCCGGTCTCTTTACATCCGCGGCCGCGTGTCGTAGCCGGCTCGGAGCTTCAAAAGGGACCCGTCGTGCCATGCGCAATCGGAAGGGGAGAGTTGCGCACGCTGGAGGAAGAGGAGGATGCGGGCAAGCAGGAGGATAAGCAGGAGGCGAGGCGAGGCGAGCGCGCGCGGGCCTGCGCGGGGGGGCGGAGCCCTTGGTTCTCGGTGCGTGTGTCCTGGTGGTCCACGGCGTCTTGCATGACACAGCGAAAGCCAACCAATGCTCGCACCGGCATCGTCGGTTCGCCTCTTTGTCTAAGCCGGCATGAGAGAAAGGGACCTCGTTCCTTATCTAGGGTGCCTTAGGTCAACGCCCCGACTGGAGGACGCACAGAAGCAGCCGGAGCTGGAGCGGAAGGAGCGGGGGGAGCAGGAGGACCCCGGGGGAGGGCAAAGCAAACGAGGGGGGCGACAGCGATGGAAAAAAGGACTCGTGTTCAGAAAAGCTTCGGCAACTGGAGCATATACATTGCCAGTGGCGGGCGGTTTCTCAATCCCAGGACGTTTTCGAGGGTCGGGGACGACGTCGGGGTGTATTGTGGTGTATACTTTCTCCCCGTGTTCCAAGGAAGAATGTGTACGCCAGGATCCCGTATACGCCAGGATCCGCTTGCCCGTGCGAGATCCAGTGCGAGGCTAGACAACGGCGTCGGTGTATAGACTTCGGTTCCCTAAAAAGTGGCCCGCGCTGGGACGAGAGTGCCGTTCTGATCGACGGGGGCACAGCGCCGATCCGAAAATGAGGCCCACGCTGCAGCGGGAGCATCCCTACGAAACACCGAAGACAATCAGACGGTAAACAAAGCCAATGTTTCCCCAGGCAGCATCAACCCCTGTGCCAACCTCAAGCCCGCGCACAGGCCGACATCGCCCCAAACCATGAAACAGATCAGCTGTGGCAATATTGTTTGAAGAAAATGAACACGCAGCGAGGGTCGAAGAACTTCCGCACAGAGTCAGGGGAGAGAGGACACTAGTATTCAGAATGGGCAACAACCCGGGAAAAGCGAGAGGAAAATACGGCGGACCGCTTCGGCATGCGTGTCTTGCATGCTTTAGTGCAGGAGGCTACCTCTGCCGTGCCTCGCTGCTCCGCGTCATTGTCGCTTGGCTGAAGGTACGCCTGATCAGACCGAATTTCAGCACTGAGGTGAGGAATGAGGTGTGATGAACCCTCCCTTTCATTCTTCCAGACCTTCCGCCTTTCCCCTCCGCCCCTTTTTTCGATATGATCGATGGGGGTTCCTTGGATTGCGTAAGGTTTCCAGATTTCGACGGATTCTCCTGCACCTTCCGCAGAGATCGGAAGGTGTGCATAGTGGAGGTGGAGGGAAGAGGGGTAAAGGGTGATAAAGGAAGGACGGGGTCGTCTGTGTCGCGCCTGCCCACTTGGCAAAGTTGTTGCCCCCATTCGCTGTTCTCATTGTTGGTCGGCTTCATATGACACCAAGCCTGACAAAAAAGCGCCGTGCGAGGGTGACCCCGCTACCGAGTGGTCCAACGCGATCTCGAAGTGTGGCTTCAAGTGCATCCGCTACGCGGACTGGCTCTCGACAGGGGGACCAGGAGGAGGGTTGAACGAATTTGTCTAATTGACCGCGGTGTCTGGGTGGGGATGCACGAATGCAGTAGGATGTCTGTAGAAGTAGGCAATTATGCGAATATCTCGAGTATCTCTTGTCGCGGACGTTCCAGTCCGAAGCGGGGCCTGGGTCTGATGGGGCACATGAGGATCCACACGAGGTGAGAGATTTGGGCAAGGCGAGGATAATGAAATGTCACAGGCACGAAGATCCTACTTGCCTGTTGTATCCAGGCCGCTTGGGTGCTCCAGTGTGATGGTCTTTTGTGCAGACTCACTGCTGTGCCTGAGCCGGCCGAGGGGCTGTCAACTCTCAGTGAAAAGAAAAGGACCTGGAACAAAAGTGGGGGATGGAGGACGAGGAGGACGAGGAAAAGAGGGGAAGCGGAGGCAGCGCTGCACGGTAAGGACCAGCAGGTGGCTAAGGATGCAGGGCTATATGTGGGAACCTGCTGGATGGATGGGGAGGCGGAGGTGGGCCCTACCCTCGCCTCCGCTTTCTCTCGCCTCCGCTTCCCTCGCCGCTGGAAGGTTTTAGGAAGGTTCTTCCAAAAAGCCCTCCTGAGGTTTTAGGAAGGTTTCGGGAAGGTTTTACGAATGTGTGAGGAAGGTCACAGGAAGGTTTTAGGAAGGTTTTGGGAAGGTTTTGAGAGGCCTTCGCTGCTGGAAGGTTTTAGAAAGGTTTTGGGAGGTTCTTCAAACAAAGCTTTCCTGAGGAAGGTCTTGGGAAGGGTCTTCCGAACAACTCCGGAGGAAGGTTTTAGGACGGTTTTTAGGAAGGTTCTTCCTAAAGGAGACTTATGTAGGGCGAGGGGGTGGTTCCGACGCGTGACGAGAGAGAAGCGAGGCCTCGAGATGAACGCGTGACATCCCGCCGTTGCGTACACCAGTGCGCCGGGTGTCCCAAATGTCTCCAGGTGTCGTGGCAGGTGACGGCGCCAGTAACCAACGTGTGCCAAACACACAGCGAGGCTCGAGCAGAGAGCAGGAGCGTGCATTGCAGCGCTGTGCGCGAATGATGCGCGCGCAAATTGTGCCGTATACGTGTCGAGCCGTTCTCTTGTGGCACATACAGGCGCAACGTCGTGCGTGCGGTGTCGCGCGCACGCTTGCCGCACCTTTATTTTTATTTGCGTTTCAGTGATTTCGCATGGTATGCGTTCATATGTACATATGCATACAGTCCAATTGGAGCCATGTATGAGTATCATATCGATAGCGCGTTGCGTGGTAAAGGACCACCTGGAGCCTGGCAGTGGTTAGCGCAAGTCAACACAGAAAGCCAAGCTAATATTTTCAAGCGCGAATTGCTTGTCGGAGATGGTGTTCGTTGTTTTGCGGACGATGCTCGCTGTTCGCAGATGATTGTTGTACGTATTTTTCGCGGTTGATGTTTGTTGTTTGTGCCCACAGCCACGCGTAGTTGCCTGGATGTATTTTGGAAGCAGTTGTGTGGTGTACTTGTCGAACCGACATGTTCGAAGCTCCTGTTGGAACAGCGACTGTGCCATTTACATGTTGGGGCCTTGTTTGGGCCTCAACGTACGCAAACTGGAGAGCTCTTGGGTGTACGTTTCTCACGGAGGGTTAAACAGGAGTCCCAGGACCAGCCAGCCTAGATTTGTCAAGTTAAGATTGTGTGTCTCTAGTATGCTTCTCCTTACGTCTCCATCGTTTTCGTATTACGTAGACATTCCCCTCTCTCTCTCTCTTTCCAATCGTTCTCTCTCTCTCTCTCTCTTTGTCTCTCTCTCTCTCTCTCTCTCTTTCTCTCGTTCCCTGAAGGCATGTGCACTGCGTGTTTACTTCTTTGCTTTTATAATGGAGTGCCTGACTCATGTAACCATCAGGCCTTTTGGAACTTTGGCGAAGGCGTCCCGGGGGGGGCTGGTGTGGGCCATGGGACCATCTTGAAGAGTACCATGTGGGGAGGAGGTCATGTGACCCTCTTGAGGCTGTCTCGGACTTCTCAGGGTGGCCTCTGTGAGCAGCTAGAGGTGCTCTATGGCGGCCCAGAAGCGACTCCTTAGAGTATGCCTGAGGTCATCCAAAGCCAGACGGAGCGAACAGGACTAACCGACCACAGACATGTGGTGTCCATGTCTGAGACCTTGCAGGAGCATGTCGGGGCGCTCGCAGAGGCCTGTAGGGATACGGCCCGGAAGCACCTGGGGAGTCTTGAGGGTGTCAGCACGGAGTCGCAGCCCACAGAGCGCTTCTGAGCAGCAGCGAAGTCTCAAGTGAAGCCAGAGCGACACATGCGATCAATGCTGGACCAACTTGGAGCGCTATTAGACCGTCTCGGGGTGGCCACGGAGACTTCCTAAGCGCCGTGTCGACCGAGTTCCACCCCCCCACAATACAACAGATGTGGATCTCAAGCCTGTGATTGGAGCAGTTCGTCCCCATGCGCTCTGATGATGTGTTCGGCGGCCACGTCGCCGCTTCAGACTGCCCAGAATTCTGAAGGCGACCGCCCTCCCTCTTGCCAGCACGCGCGCGCGCAGGAGCAAGGAGGGGAGGGGAAATGACGGTGCTGTCCGCCTGCGCCGCTCCACTCCGCGGATCCGGCGCCGGATACGAGATGAGTTGGGACCGACCAGCATGGTTCAGAGCCCCGAATCATCAGGGGTAACTCGGGTCAGGGCTAACTCGGGTTCGTTTTTCGGGATTCCGAACCCGATTTATCCCGGACCCGAGTTACCCCGGATAATTCGGGCGTCCAGAGCCCCAAAATCATCAGGGGTAACTCGGACCAGGGCTAACTCGGGTTCGTTTTTCGGGAACCCAAACCCGAGTTACCCCGGACCCGAGTTACCCCGGATAATTCGGGCGCCCAAAACATGGTAAGAGAGAACACGCAATTGTCATCACAACCGAGTCCCACTCTCCTTGCCATCAAAGCCTTGTAGTCGGTACACCAGGGGGGTGGCACCAGTGCCACCCGCGCACTCGAGGGTTCCAACACAGGCTCAGCATTCCTGCAGCCCCGACGTCGTGTAGCACCCCATTGTCCCGCTGGGCTGGCGAACTTTTCCAAGCCGGTTTGCGTAGAGGGCGCCCACCGTGTGCGCAATAGTTCGGCCTCTCCAGCTGGAAATGATCTTTAAGATGCTAAGGTAAGGACCATATCGTGCACGAGGCGGGCTCTGGTTGTCAGGCCGTTCCTTAGATCTAGGTCGTGGAGCCCCGATGCCTGCCGTGGCCAGAAATGCTCTTTCATTCCTTATTCAGCGTTCCTTGTGTGGCAGCACGGTGGCTATATCGTCCCCTGAGTGCTGCGCAAGGAGCCAGCGTCCGTTTGACCCGCAATCGCGACTCCCATTGTTTTTTCCCCAGAGCGTCCGAAGATGTACTGCCACAGGGGGGGTCAAAAGCGTTCATGGGGGTGCCTGGAATTCTGGCAGAACGAGAACAGCTTGGCCAGCGCGAAGGCCATATGGTCGGGGGGGAAGCAAGGAGACAGCTCTTTGTTCGGCGCCCGGCGATGACCTGCGCTTCGTCGGGGCTGCCCCCGCCCATCCCCCCCGCCGGATAGCCTGACTTTGTGGGTTGCGCAGGTCCGGAGGGCTCACGCAGAACTGATGCGCGCGGGCATACGTGGGGTTGCCCAGCGCGAAAAAAGCCAGGCTATTGGCGAACCCCTCCCCCGCCCCCCTCCCACCGCAAACATGAATTAAGGGGGCGTGGATTAGCGACGGGTCCCTTTTCCATGGGAAATCGCGGATATCCGTGGGGAGGGCACCTCCCCCGATCCGTGGATTTGGCGACCGCGCGCCAAATCCATGGATCGCTAATCCATGTTTGCGCGCCCCCCACGGATCACCCATGTCACCACCGAACATTTGGGAAACGGTCTCAGGGGTCCTGTCGGACTCGGCATGGGGCATTGCAGTAGCCTGCGTGCCGTCGTGCTGAAGGCTCTTACCCCGAAAGCCGGGGGACTAACACTGGCTGCTGCCGCCACCCGCCGCAGCGCTGGGGCGGCCCTGCTCTGATGGTCCCGGGCGGCCCAGCGTAAAGAAACGAGAAAGGGGCAAGGGATCGAGTCCCCCCTCCTTCACCTTCCATACGGTGGGTGCGTTCGTTAAGGAACGTGCCCAGGAGGCTTCAGACCTTGGAGGATTCCTTAGCTGATGAGGGCGATGGTGATATCCATAGGCAACTCCGCGCTTTGAGTTCCACCGGCTTCCAGACATTGGGTGCCTGATCGAAGGATTCTTTATCCAATGCCCTCACCGTAGTACCTTCCGACCTCCGCGGAAGGTGCAGACGAATTCATCGAGACTCATGGAAACCTTACGCAACTCGAGGAAACCCACACAGATCAGATCGAAAAAGGGGCGCAAGGTTAGGGCGGAAGGTCCGGAAGCATAGGGGGAGGGGGATAGGACCGATCGCGAGACGAAGTCACGGTGCCACCCCTGCAGCTGAGAAGTCGACCCGGGCCGAGCAGGATGAGGTTGCTTACAGGTGGGCCATTTGCCCCCCCAGGATTCTGCGGGCACAGGTCTGACGCGTCAGGATGGGGAGGAGGGAGGCGGTCGCATTCAGTCGGCCGTCGGCCGGGTGCTATGAGCCACGGAGCCCAGGAAGGTCCTGCAACCTGTGCGTTCCCGCAGCACCCACGCGCAGGAGGGAGGAGGAGGAGGAGGAGGAGGAGGAGGAGGAGGAGGAGGAGGAGGAGGAGGAGGAGGAGGAGGAGGAGGAGGAGGAGGAGGAGGGGGGAGGGGGAGGAGGAGGAGGAAGGGGGGGGGGGGGGGGCGGGCGGGCTGGGCGCGGCCGCGCCCTCGTCTGACCTCCTGCCCCATCCCTCCCAGCCCTTCCCGCTGCGCAGCAGCTCTCTCCCTGCCCGCGGAGGCGCGCGTGCCCGTTTGCTCGACCCTCGTGCCTCGCGAGCCGCGGTCTCGCGTCGAGGGCGACCGGCCCCACGCCAACAGCTGCTCCTCCTGGCCCTCCCCCTCACTCAAGCCTGAGTTGCATGTTCTGCTGCACGCAGTCGCGAAGAAGCGTCGCTCCGCGTTCCGCGTTCTGGGTCAGCCAAATGCAGCTGTCTCATCATCCGCACTCTCCTCCTCCTCCCCCTCATCCTCCTCCTCCTCCTCCTCCTCGTCCCCCTCCTTATCCTCCTCATCATCCTCATCATCAGCATCATCATCATGATCACCATCACCATCACCATCACCATCACCATCATCATCATCATCATCATCATCAGCATCATCATCATCATTATCATCATCATCATCATCATCATCATCATCATCATCATCATCATCATCATCATCATCATCATCATCATCGCTTTCGTCGTCTCACACCTGCTTCTGTTCCTCCTGCTTGCCCACTTTTCTCCCGTGCACTTGTGTTCAGCCATCGTGCAGATCACCGAGGAGCTTTTTTCAGGCACGGGCCAGAAAAGGAACTGCCCTGCATCCGTAATTAGCCACTTCGGCTCGGCACCGACGGGCGCCACTCCGGCACTGCGAGCAGGGGGGACCTGCCTTCTCGGAGCCCCTCTGGGCTCCCTCGAGTTGTGGAAGTCGAGAGGAAGCATGCTGCCAAATAATTTCCAGATGTCTAAAAGATGCTTCGAACATGTTTTAAGTATGTTAGAAATCATGTTTGGCACGTGTTGTAACATGTTTTTCATTTGAACACACACCTTGAGCTCAATGGTAGGACTGTTAGGGTGTCCATTGTCGTGGCATCCACAAGCCTAGAGAGCCGCCCCCTCCCCTTGCGCTGCCCCCTTGTGCGCGCTGCCGAGGTTCCTTCGGGCCGTCCGCGGGCGTTTCAAACACCTCTTGGTCCGGGAGCTTCGCGAGGGAGAAGGCCGCAGCACGGCTCCTTGAGGACCCCACGGGAATCTGGAGGGCCCCGCGTTCCTGTGGGGCCTGTTTGCTCCGCTGCGTCCTGCTGACGCGCACGTTCCCTGTTTGCCCAGCCTTGACTCGACTCCTGCCTTTGTTCCTTGCACGGTCTGCTTCTTTGCGCTTCGTCGCGCCACGTTGCGCTGCCGCTCGCCACGGGTTCACTCCTGTTTCGGCTCGTACTGGTCCTCTCGCCGTTCTCCTCGTCTTACCTTTTGTCGATTCTCGCCGCGTCTCTTCCATTACCTCCTGCCGAACTGCCAGCCTTGTGTAGCACGGCGCGCCACACGCACTGCAGGAGACCGATACCTCGGCAGGCGGTGGGTAGGATCCTCGAACCCCGGGAGGGGGGGGGGCCACCGTGTCCGATTCCCACCGCCCTCAGGGGCACCCCCCCCAACGGCGATGCCCGGGCAGCGGCCCTGGACGGCCCCTCGCCTCGCACCTCCCCCGGCCGGCCCCCCTAGGTGGCCAGTTGGCCCCGGCCCGTGCGCCCGAGGCCGGGCCGCGCCCTGCGCGCCCCGCGCCCCCTCGGGCCGGCGCCGCGCCTCGCGCGCGGCGGGCGCGGATGGCGCGCGCCTCGGGCGGCTCCGCCGAGGCGGCGGCGCCCGCCGCGCGCGAGGCCGCGGAGCCGGGCGCCACCTGCCGCATCTGCCTGCAGGGCGACGTGCCCCAGGACGAGCTGCTGGCGCCGTGTGCCTGCCAGGGCTCGGCCAAGTGGGTGCACGCGGGCTGCCTCCGCGAGTGGCAGCGCACGGTGCTGCGCGGGCCGATCAGCGCTTTCGACCGCGTTACCACCTGCGACATCTGCCGCCAGCGCTTCCGCTGCGGCGTCCCGCCGGCGCTGCAGCTGCGGCTGGTGGTCGGGCGTCGAGTGCAGTCGGGCCGAGGTATAAGATCGAGGTCGCTTCGGGGAGGGTGCCCTGGTGTTCTTCGTGCTTGTTGGATGTTCTTCTGCATCCTGGGGAGGGTGCCCTTCAATGTTTTGTCCGTGTTGGCCGACGGAGGGTCTCATGTTCTTGAGAGATGTTCTTCTGGCCTGGGTCCGACTGCAATGAGGGGTACGATAAACGGGGGGGCAGCGAGGGGTGCAGAAAAGGGGCCCTCTGGGGCCCCGGAAGGGGCCCTTTCGGGCCCCAAGCGGAGGCCTTTCGGGCCCGAGGATTGCACCTCCTTCCCCCCCGAACCCACTTATCGCCCCCCGTTCGCCGACGCCCAAGGCGGGGTCCTTCCTGGGGCGGGCGTTGGTCAACCTTCCCCTTCTGCTGGCGATCCCGTTTTGCTGGACGGTCGCCACTGGCTCCTACGCCTGGCTCTCGGGCCAGCTCCAGCCAGGCGTGGTGGGCCTGGGCGTCGGGAGCCTGCTGGTGGCGACCGACCGCATCCGGACGGGCATCTTCGCCCGCTCGGTGGTGCTGCTCGTGGAACACTCGGCCTGGGGCGCTAAGGGCTTCATCATCTGATTGGCAAATGTTCCACCACCACTGCCATACGGGGGAGAATGGAGGATGAGGAGGTCCTCTTTCTCCTCCTCCTCCTCCTCCTCCTCCTCCTCCTCCTCCATCATATGGTAGTGGTGGTAGAAGATTGGGCCCATCATCATCAACCGCCCCATGAGCGCCAACGGCCGCACTGTCCTCTTCCGCGGGGGCCCCGTGCACAAGAACACCTACGGCGCTCACCTCTACAGCGCGGGCCGCTGCCAGAGGTGGCCCTGGGCCAAGGCGACCCCCCCATCCTCCCCGGGGAGGCGCAAGGTTGCTTCCAGGGCGCCCCCCTCGAGGCCCAGAGGGCCCCAGAGAGGCCCCCTCCCAAAACAAACAAATCTAAGCAAATAAAGAACATATATATATATACACACACACGCACACATTCATTTCTGGGAACAGCTTGGGCCGGGACCCCTCCTGGCAGCGCCCGCGCAGCGGCGACGTGTGGGCGGACGACGCTGGCGCGGTGCAGGTGCTGGACGGCGTGTGGTGGAGGGAGACCGGCAGTGGTAGCGCGCACGCCCCGGGGGAGTTCCCGCGGGAGAGCGGCGGGCCCCTGCTGCGGCTGCGAGGCTTCGCGGGCTGGGCGCCGCGGCAGCTCGAGGGCGAGGTCCGGCGGGGGGCGTGGCGCGTGGTCAACGGCTCGCAGGAGCTCGTCTTCGGCGACCCCGCCAGCCTGTGGCAGAGGCTGGCGGGCGCTGCCGGCGACAGAGATGCGGCCGCACTGGGGACCGGGGTGGACGATGCAGAGGATGCGTGGCCGTCAGCTTGCGCCGTCGCCTCTGAGAGGTGCGCCGAGAATGTTGAGGAGGCCGAGGACGAGTTGGATCGCATGGAGGACCCCCAGTCTTGGGCGTACGCGGAGCGGCATCTAGATCAGCAAGAAGAGTCGTGAAGGCGCACCCCTCGCAAAGCCTAGAAGCACGCAAAGGCAGCTCCAGCGCATCTCTGCGCTGCGTCGGGGCCCGTCTCGCACGGTTACGGCTGCTGCCGTCAGCGATGCCGGTCCCACAAAGATTCGCGCGCAGGCGCCATTCCGTATGTACGTTGCCATGCACGTACCCATCGGTCGTCGAAAGCGGGTATTTTGGGATTCCCAGGTTCCAATCTGTTTGAGGCGCCTTTCTAATTCAATGCTCGAGAGGCTTCGCCTTTTCCGTCCTCCCAAGGTCGCGGACGGACCCCAATCTACTTTCTCAACGCCTTCATGCTTCACGTTTCTGCCCACTCCCTCCGGCCGGTGGGTGCGGGCACGGCCCAGGCGCTGAGATCAGGACCGCTCGGCTTGTGCGGCAGGGGCCCTCCGGTTCCTGAGGCCTCGCCGCGGGTGTGCCTCGAGCACTCCGCGCGCACCCGGGCCCTCCTGCTGCCGAACAAGGGGGGGCTCCGTTCCTTTGGGATTGCATCGCTCCGCCCGTGCCGCCGGCCCACACGGCCTCGCCGCCGTCCCTGGTCGGGGTGCTGCTGTCAGTGCGTCGGGAAAACGTAGGACTCGGGTAAGCCGGAACTCGGGTTTGCCGATTTTTTTTGGCGAGCGCGTCCTGAGTTTTGACGGTGCCGTTTTCGTGGGATGTCTGCAGCGGGAGCCCGCGTCAAATTTTAGATCGGGTCTCGTCATTTTTATGATGGACCCCGTCAGGACAACCCGAGTCCCCCGTACCCGAGTCTTACGTCTCCCCGAGTGCGGTGCCGTCGGGCGGCTGCCATTTGGGGTGGTCCCGAACCGGGGGCTCCGTTCCTTGATGATCCAGCGCTCCTGATCCCAGCAGCCTGGCTTTTAAGTCGGGCCTGTCCCTGTAGAGAAGGGAAATTCAAAATAGTCAAAGCATAGTCCGGGGACTATTTTGGGACTATGTTCAAGCATTTGGGGCGCATGTTTGTAGCATGTTTCATCTGTCGCCCGACATTCCCCGTGTGGGGGGACAGGCCCGACCTTAGTCTGTCGCCTGGCTGTGTGGCTCTTCGCTCGCCGCAGTCCCTGCCGCTCGGCCGTGCCTCCTGCCCTGCCCTGCCGCCCTGCCCTGCCCTGCCGCTGCGCCGCGCTGCTCTTGCGGTCCCCGGGCAGTCGGCTCCGGGGGGCCGGCCTCTTGGAGCGCTGCGTCCTTCGTCGGGGCTCAAGAGGTGGGGGTCAATAAAGCAAGGCTAGGATCGGGATAAATCGCTGCAGAGCGTTCCGGATCGCTCTCAGAGCGTTCCGGAACGCTATGGAGCGGCCGCGGCGCCGAGTACATCCTCCAAACCCGCCGATTCTCAGAGATTTCGAGTTATCCTGATCCGATTTTGTCCCGATCTTCGCGTCGTTTTAGTCAATGCAAACAGGGGTCAGCCAGAGCGCCCCGACCTTGCAGGATCGTGCAGGGCCAGGGTCGCATTGACCCGGGCTTGGGTGCAGGATCCTGCAGGGTTTTGCAGGATCCTTCGCATTGACCCGGGTCTGGGTGCAGGATCTTGCAGGATTATGCAAGGCCTGACTGACCCGGGTCTGGATTAACCCTGGTCAGAAGATCCCGGACTTCGGGGGTTCAAGCCGTGGCGAAGCGTCTTGGCGTGCCTATAGGTCTACCGCACAATGTTCTCAGAACCTCTTGTGGTTTCCACGACATGTTCTTAGACCATTTCTTGCGGGACTAGTCTTGTTTCAACACATCGGGTTCATGTTCTACGAACCTTGTTTTCGTTCTGAGAAACATTGTGGGTTCTAAGAACATTTCGAGGTAAGACTATAGGAATGCCGGGACGGTCGGTCCCTGCTCAACAAGGTGCCCCCAGCTTTTCGCTCGATTTTGGAGCCCCCGGGGGCCTCTGGGCCTCGCGGGGGGTGCTCTGGAGGCCGTGGGGGCCTCCTTGGAAATCCTGGGGTCACCCTGGGCCAGGTGCACTTCTAGCAACAACTGAGTCCTCGTGGGCGTTCACCCCGACTGGCGGCTGCCCCGATCCCCCCAGAGGTCGCCTCCGGAGGACAGCACAGCCCAGACCCCATCGAGTCACGACAAAAAGCAAGACGGGAAGCTTTTCGCTATTTTGGGCCTCTGGGGGCTCTTGCTGGGCCTCGGGACCGTCTACAAACGAGTAAGGACGAAAAACCAGTCCCAGGGAATGGGTCGAGATTTCCAGGGCCGATGGTATGAACAAAAGCATGACGTCGGGGGTCTGGGAACCCACCCCCCAGCCAGGGCCCCCACTCCTGACCTGGTGATCCAGGGGGTCCTGGCTTGGGGTGGGGGGGATGAGGGTGGCGTTGTGGCTCCCAAGAACCCTTCGAAAATGATCTGCCCACGAGCCCGGAAGGGAGTTTAAACACATGTCAGGGAATGGCTCTGTTTTCAAGACACCTGATTGGGCGACAGGAAACTGCAATGCTGAAGAAATCGATCGTGATGTACCGTGCCAAGGATTGTCCTAGGCATTCGAATCCTGACCAGACTGATCTGCATTTTAACCTCTGGCTGCCTGAGCGTCTAGCTGGCCCAGGGCTGGCTGCAGTCGAAACGCGTGGGACGTTCAATCAGCTCGAACTCAAGATCCGACGCAGCTCCGAAGCGGCACGAGATGGCACGGGGCGCAGGGCGCATGGACGCGCAACGGAATGTGCCAGGGGCGCATTAGGGGATGCGCCTAGGGACTCGCGCGGGGACGTGGCAAGGGACGCGCCAGGGAACGGGCAGGGAAAGCGCCAGGCGGAAAACCAGGGAACGCGACAGAGGACGAGCCAGAGAACGCGCCGAGGGCGAGGGGGCATACGCAGAAACGCTGCGGGCCGTTAGGAGCACGTGTGTTTTCACGCTCGCCCGGCTCTGAGGCGTTAGGGACCCTGTGCTTTCACGTGGCCAGGCCTCCCAGGGGCGGAGATCTTACATGTGGTTGTGCAAACACAAGGCTCCAGCTCGGGGCAAGCATGTTCGACCTCCCCCCCCGCCCTTGGGTGGCCCACACACGTAACAGTACGTGGCTCCAGCTGGGAGGCAACCACGTTAGATACCCGTCTGGGTGGCCTGGATGTGTGAAAACACGTGGCTCTAGCTCGGAGCCACCATTTCAGGCACCCATCGGGTGGCCAGGACACGCGATAACAAGTGATTCCAGCTCGAGGCCACCATGTTCGATACGCCAGTGGAGGATTTTGAAAATCGCAAGCTGACGAACTTGTACCACGTGATTATTCAGATGGTGCCGATGTATTGATTTTGCCTGGCTCTTGCGGGCCCCTCTCCCCGCGCTTGGGGCGCCCAGGCGACCACATGCTAGATACCCCCCTTCGGTGGTTCGCACACGCGAAAAAACGTGGCTTGGGGGCAACCATGTTACGTACCTGTCTGGGCGACCTGGACACGTGAAAGCACGTTGTTCCAGCTCGGGGCCACCGTGACAGACACCCCCCTGGGTGGCCTGGGTATATGTGAAAACACGTGGTTCCAGCTCGGGACCACAACGTTAGATACCTCTCTGGGTAGCCTGGACACATGAGAACATGTTGTTCCAGCGAGGGGCAAGAGGTAACCATCTTAGTTACCCCCCTGGGTGGCTTGGACACGTGGAAACATACCGTTCCAGCTCGGGACCACCATGCTAGATACCCTTATGGGTGGTCCAGACACGTAAACACGCGGTTCGAGCAGACGATCACCACGTTAGATATCGCACGGAGTGGCCTGGACACGTGAAAACACGTGGTTCTTCTCGGGACCACCATGTTAGATACCCCTTTTCTGGGTGGCCTGGACACACGGACACACGTGGCTTCAGCTTGGGGCCACCATGTTAGATGCGTCTCTGGGTGGCCTGGACACGAAAATCGGTTTTGGCCCGGGGCCACCATGCTCGATACCCCAGGGGGATTGGAAAATCACCAGTCGAAGGAACCGTATCAGGTTATTGCATATGGTGCCGATTTATTGGCGTTGCTTGGCCACTGTGGGCCCCCACGCCGGGGGCCCACAGACGACCACTTGGTAGAAGCCCCCAAGTGGGTGCCCCGCGCACGAAGAAGAATGTGGTTCCAGCTCGGGGCAACCGTGTTGGATACTGCCCCGGGTGGTTTGGACATGTGAGAAAACAGTTGTTTCCAGTTGGCCTGGACACGTGAAAACACGTTGTTCCAGGGAGGGGCCACCATATTAGATACCCTTTGGGTGGCCTGGACACGTGAATGTACGTGGTTCCAGCTCGAGATCACCATCTGGGTGGCCTGGACATGTAAAAAAGATATAGTTCCAGCCAGAAAACACGTAGTTTCAAGAAGGGGCAACTAGATATCCTTTTGGGCGACATGGGCACGTGAAAACAAGGATTTCGCTTGAGACATCCCCTGAAGTTCGCCCCCCGACGAGGCCCCCGCTCGAGACATCCCCGAACTCTGCAAAACCAGCGTTTCGCTTGACACATCGTCAACACATGTTTTCAAAACGCGCGTCTCACTGGGGACATCCTCAACGTTCTTATTCGCTGGCCCGTTTCGATGTCGTTATGTATTCCGGAATCGTTCTGCCGGCCTCCTTCAGGGCGAGGTCGGGGGTAAATCTCTGAAAGGCGACCTTGGACCGAAGCCCATTTTGGGAACATGATTGACCCACGAACCCGGAAAGGAGTATAGCAATACAAGGCATGGCAACGTTTCAAAGGCCTCTGATTGGGCGACAGGGAAATGCAATGCTGAGTGTATCGGTCTTGATGTACTGTGCCGAGGGCTGTGCTGTGCTACGCCGTGCTGAATTGTGATGTGCCATGCTGCGAGTGTGCTCTATAGTGTTGTGGTTCGAGTCATCCTTTGCATCCGATTCCTGACCGAACTGATCTGGAACTTAAGCTCGAGCTGCCTGAAGACAGAGTAGCTGCCCCACAGCTCATTGACAGGGGGACATGCTAGGCGGACGCGCCGCGGAACGTCCCGAGTGACGGGCCAGGCGACGTGCCAGGGGACGTGCCATGCGGACGCACCGCGGGACGTGCCAAGGGGACGCGCTACGGAACGTGCCAATGGACGTGCCACGGGACGTGCCAGGGGACGCGCCGCGCGACGTGCCAGGGGGATTCGCCACGGGACGCGCCACGGAACGTGCCAAGGAACGTGCCAGGTTGCGATGTTGAGTGTATCGATCTTGATGTACCGTGCCGAGGGCTTTGTTGCGCTGCGCCGTGCTGAATTGCGATGTGCCATGCCGCGGTTGTGCTCTATAGTGTTGTGGATCGAGTCCTCCTCCTCTGCATCCGAGTCCTGACCGAACTGATCGGGATCTTAAGCTCGAGCTGCCTGAGCACACAGTAGCTGCCCCAGAGCTCATTGACAGGTGGACATGCCAGGAGGACGCGCCGCGGAACGTCCCAAGGGACGTGCCAGGCGACGTGCCAGGGGACGTGCCACGGGGACGCACCGCAGGACTTGCCAAGGGGGCGCGCTACGGAACGCGCCTGGGAGCGGCGGGGGGGGGCGAAAAGCGCTCCCCGAACACAGATCCCAACACAGAACAATATCTCCTGTGGCCTCTGGAGGCCTCCTGGAGCCTTCTGCGGCCCCCCGGGGCCTCCTGGGGCGTTAGGAACCCATGTGTTTTTACGCCTGTCCCGCCGTGGGGCATTAGGACCCCATGTGTTTTCACGCCTGTCCCGCCCTAGGGCGTTAGGAGCCCATGTGTGTTCACGCCTGTCCCGCCCTGGGGCGTTGGGAGCCCATGTGTGTTCACGCTTGTTCCGCCCTGGAGCGTTAGGCAACATGTGTATTCACGCTTCTCGAGCCGCCTGGGGCGTCCTGGGGGGCGGGGGGAAGCGAAAAGCGCTGCCCGAATACGTATCCCAATGCAGACCATATGTAAAGCAAGCATTTCACCTGAGACATATCCTTTGAATTCTGGTCCCCAGGAGAGGAACAACCTATGACACAAAACAAGCGTGTCGCTCGAGACGTCCTCAACACATTCTGAACAACAAGCATTTCGCGCGGGACATCCTCAAAAACATGATCGACCCACGCACCCGGAAAGGAATCTAGGACTGTAAAGCGTGGCAACGTTATTAGGCGACGGGTAAATGCAATGCTGAGTGTATCGATCTTGAAGTACCATGCCGAGGGCTGTGCTGTGCTGCGTCGTGCTGAATTGCCATGTGCCATGCCGCGGTTGTGCTCTATAGTGTTGTGGATCGAGTCCTCCCTCTCTACATCCGAGTCCTGACCGAACTGATCGGGATCTTAAGCTCGAGCTCCCTAAGGACATAGTAGCTGCCCCAGAGCTCATTGACAGGGGGACCTGCCAGGAGGACGCGCCGCGGAACGTCCCATGTGACGCGCCAGGCGACGTGCCAGGGGACGTGCCACGGGGACGCACCGCGTGACTTTCAAAGGGGATGCGCTACGGAAGGTGCTGGAGGCAAGCGTGTCGCTCGAGACATCCTGCCCAAGTCCTCATCCTAGACATCCGCCTGGGCGACCTGGACACGTGAAAACAAGCGTTTCGCTAACACACATCCTCAACACATCCTCATGCTAGACATCCATCCGCCTGGGCGAACTGGACACGTGAAAACAAGTTGTTCGTTCGAGACATCCTCAACACATCTTCATGCTAGTAGTCCTTCTGGGTGACCTGGGCACGTGAAAACAAGCGTTTCGCTCGAGACATTCTCGACACATCCTTGTGTTAGATATCCGCCTGGGCGACCTGGACACGTGAAAACAAGCGTCTCGCTGGACACGTTCTCAACACCTCCTCATGCTAGACATCTACTTGGGCGACCTGGACACGTGAAACCAGGCGGCTCGCTCGACACCTCATCAACACATTCTTATACTAGACATCCGCCTGGGCAACCCGGACGCGTGAAACCAAGCGTCTCGCTCGAGACATCCTCAACGTCGTGCTCCCAAGGTCGCAAGCCCTCGGAATTTGCACGGGATTTGCGCTCCTAAAGTGGAGATCCCTTTATACATTGCAGGTCACGGCCGGCGCCGCTATCCTGAGGAATTTCTGGAATTTTTGGATTTCTGGAATTTCTGGAATTTCTGGAATTCCTTTGGAATTTATGGAATATTTATGGTTTTTCTGA